>CM037781.1:55846431-55896431 GCA_021229015.1 Solen grandis | reverse complement strand
TGTGTCAAACTCGTTGATTCAAGATACTCTTTAAAGACCCGCGAGAATCATAACACTGTTATTTTGCCTGCCAGATTGGTTCAGCAACCTCGCAAGAAATGCGTAGCTCATATGTAGGAAGAATCACACGTTTAAATATAGTCGAGCATTTCGCGTATTTGCAAAAGTAGTCATGTGTAGCAAAAACAATTAAGAGCATGATAGTTATATTCTAATGAAAGCATTACGTTTGTAGCTAATGGTTTGTCATTTCAGTGAGATATTACATAAATATGTCAATGAACTCATTTCAGTTAAAAGTTTTATGTATGAGCAATAGTCCAGTAGTAATATTTACAATGCAGTTGTTTATTTGTACATGTTTGAATAAATGACACGGGTTTTAGGTAGGATATATTTATTGATGGGTCAATATACTAAATGTATTAATGTGTTATTAGATTAAACACTTAACTATTTTCTGTTTAAGGACTTGAAAAATGCAGGAGAATGATATTGATATATAATACAACACTTACGCTTCTGTTTTGCATCAAATCCGAGAAATAAATGAGATTAAGTAATAAGGAATAAAACGTACATATATCTGTGGACGTGTTATTTTTGTGTATATGTAGCTTAGATAATTAATTATATTATGTGCATTGGCGTATTATGGTGGCATATTTCTGCCAGCTACTTAGCTATGTCGAAACTTTACTGAAAAAATTGTCACATATTCAGTTATTATTTGGCAAGTAGAACATTTTCGATTTATCCACTTAGGTATCTTAACAGGACAAAACTGTCTGTTAGTGCCCACTACTGCCAATCACATATTCACTTATTTTAACTGGATATTATGCTTTTTCCAGATTATTATATCAAAACATGCTTGTTATCCACATAATTTAACTGACTAACTTGAATAAAAGCGCGATGTCCAGTTATCTTAAGTGATTATATGGCTGGCAATAGTGGCCACTAACAGGCAGTTTTGTGCGGTTAAGATAATTAAGACGATAATCTTGCCAAATACTAACTGGATATGATTTTTTTTTCCAGAAAAGTTTCGATATAGCTAAGTGGATAAGTGGCTGGCAGAAATATGCCACCATGGCGTATTAATTTTTGTGGTTATCAAATTAAAAGTTCACAAACGGGTTGCAGTTGCAATTCCAAATAAAAAAAATAAAAGTTCACATATATAACATCAAGAGTTTGAAAATATTTAATTATTCTCGTAAGACTGAAATCTGAATAAAATGAAGAATCTATCGTCAGATGTATTTGTCTTCTATTTCAATTTAGATTTCAAAAGTTGGAATAATTCCTTCTTCAAAATTTCTCCACAGCTGAGATAATGACGTTTCTTATTTGACAAAAGGAAGTCATATATAAAATAATGTCAACAATATTTGGATTCAATTTCAGATATTTGTGAGTTTATCAAGATGGGATGAAATTTAATGAAACGATCTTGACACGCGATGCGTAATGAATACTTCATTTCCAGTTGATTCTTCGTAGGAAAACAACATAAATGTTTACATGTTATAAACAATTTCTCCTCAAATTTAATTAATGGATTACTGGCGTAATCAAATATTCACTTACTTAATAATCTGGGTTCGAAAATATTGTTTTTATTATTCTCTTTCCTTCGGTTGAATGTCCCTCGAGTATTTTTCTTATTTTTTTTTTTTTTACTTTTGACCATATTTGACAAATGCAGCTCAGTGCAGTATCACGCCGAAGACAAGTTGCATGCATGGGTGTAGCAGGGTCCTAATTGATAGGCAGGCCTTTTTTTTTTTGATGCCCGTGTGTCTTTTCCGGCATATCTAAGGCTGAATATTCTATAGTATCGGATATGATGAGTAACATTTAATTTTGAACTACAAACTTTACGGTAATTTTGGACGTTTTGAAAATGCCATTTCTCGAAATTGTGTTCAGTGGCTAAAGGGGATTTCACTAGTGACATGATATTTATTAACATAACCTCAACACAAACCTCAACACAAGGCCAACCATTCTTCGAACTACTCGTCTTAGCATAAAGAAGATATACTGGTATTATTGTATAGACGTTTGCATGTCGCTGTCTTGAATCAAATCAATGCGCACCCCCCCCCCCCCCCCCTGATTACGTGGTGTACACATTTCCCATTAAGCCACATTGACCAGTATATTTTGATTTACCATATCTGATGTAAGGCAAAGTCTTTACTTAAATCGTAACTTTATATCTAGTTCAATCAAAATCCAAAATTGAATTGTGAAAATTAGCCACCAGAAGCAAAACATAATTTCGCAGTTAGGGTGGAAAAACAGCAATAAACAAACGACAAAAAAACAAACAAACAAAAAAACGACTCGGGATATTCGGAAACACACGTTTGTTATCGGCCAATAGTTATCGAACAAGGAACCTTTACAATGTACGCCGTCGATGTGTAGGTCTCATTGCTAAATAAAACAGAATACGCCGATGACGTAAGAAGTCTTGAAAGTGCCTTCGTAAGGAGGCCAAGTTCATCTAGATGTCCTGGTATCTAAAACCTTCGTCGTTTTTATGGGTACTGCTATTTCTTAGAAAAAAAATGTTACAAAGCGAAATCACTAAGCTGTAAGCCTCAACAAACTAATCAGAAATGTATAATTTTCTGACTGAGGAATACACGCAGTTATACACCGAGATTGTATTACTCCGAAATTGTAAAAAAAAAAAAAAAAAAAAAAAAAAAAAAAAAAAAAAATCTACATAGCAAATGCAGTTCAGAGAAACCTATATTTTACCAGACATGTTTTTGAACAGAAGGGAAATATAACAATACGGTCTTGAAAGCAATTCTAGGATTGATTTACCTCTAAAGTATTTCAGTGATGCGACTGCCGGTTTGAATTTTGAACGCATATCCGGAAACCTTTGGGAATTTCGTATGCAAGGAAAACCATCTTTTGTATGCAACAGTGGTTGAAGCGGTAGCCATAGCTGCCATCTTTGAATATCAATCCATTTTTATGGTCGAAAGTGCGGTCTAGCGTGTTTGCCTCTCGTTCATCATTGGTTGTCATATACGCATACACTCTGCGTCAGATGTGTCTTCGCCGTCGTAATACACCTCGTATATTATACCACACATCTTCAGATAAAATGTGTTTACTTTACTGAAACTCTATGAGAGAACCGGAATCATTTCCATTAATTCATAAACAGAATAACCTAGTATGTAAATAGAAGAATACATTTCATTAATCGATTAATCGTTTTTTTTTTTTTTTAAAATTAAATATATATGTTTTTTTTTAAGGCCTAACAAAAAAATACTTCTAAATTCAAATATGTAAATTTTCAACTCTATTTTATATATTTTACCTTACGTCAATAAACTGTTCGTGTTTTTGTAATGTATTACTATATGTTATGTCTAGAAAACAAACGGAGTGCCAAGTAGGGATATCAAAAGCAGTACAATTTCTCTTCAAAAGGGAGACTTTCTCAGTAAATTATTAGCTAGTCTGTCCAAAACGTCTATTTCCTAACCATCAACTGTTTTATTTTCAGGTCAGTGCCCCAGTATAATAATTAAATACACCCGTAAAGTTTGAATTTAGCTTTGCTCATGCTTGCAATGCTGTTTGATACTGTGTGTCATATATGAACAGCATTAATAGTTTTATACTGCCATTTTTTAAAGAAACGTGTGGATTTCTGGATCTGCTTAATTACAAATCGGACTATGAAGGCCAAAATAATAATTGTTCTAATAATAATAAATAGTGTCCGGTTATTCCCGGCCGGCAAGAGTCGTCGCGGTGACTGATACGGTATTTAATTGCTGAACCATATTTTGTATTTATCCGTACCTGTCTATATATGATGTTATTTTGTAAATGAAATAAGAAATATATATATGTTTCTCGTCTTTATTGAAAGTTTCTATGATTATGATGATGACATATGTCGTTCTGTTTTCCGGTATTCAAAATTACGATAAATGTATTAGGTTTTATCTGAGGAGTGTATATACTGTACTTACACAAAATTAAGTATACACGTACTTGCTGTCTTCACACTTACACACTTTTATCCTAACAATGATATCAATGATCAATGACTGAGGGCGCCGTGGTCCAGTGGTAACGTATCCGATTACGGATGCGAAGGTTCTGGGTACGAACCCTGTTGGAGCCAAGAATTAATCATGAACTTCCCAGGCGCAAAATACTGGTCCAACCCAGGAACCGTCGAGAGGGATTAGTATAAGTTGTAAGAACTTGTTTCCCAAATCGACGTAGAATAAATAAGCTTAAACTTAAACAATTTTAAACATTACACAACACTGCCATTTTGACTATTTTGTATTACCAGTTACATAATAGAAAAGTAGATCTTAGATTAAGTCCTATTGTACTTATGCTGAAATCACTTTCATCAGCCTGTACGTAAAAACAACAAATGCGAACGTAATTTATAGGGTCAATCTCAAATGGAAGTCTTTTTTTCCAATGTATAAGTGCGTGAAGTGAAGAAAAAAAGTTAACATTGAGCAGCGAAAGGGACATTAGTCCTCGTTTTACATCATTTTTTCGCAATGACAGAGGATCACACCAACAATATTAGCCCTTTGGCCCGATTCTTTGACGCTTGCGTCAAAAGTGTTTTTTGTATGTTTTTTAATCAAAGCAGTGTAACAGAACAAGCAGTCAATTGCTGATCACAGGGGTCAAAGCTGTATGGGGTGAATTTCGAACCCCTGTGGTTTTGATTGGTTGTTTGTGCCTTCCCACAATTCATTTTAACTTTTGTAAACCCGTATATAACGTGTCCACAACCGGATAATATCGTTTATCGGCCAAATGCAACATGTCCGGAATGTTACGATAACGATTATTAGGGAAATGAAGTAAAATAATGGCTTGTGACCGTGACCGACCAAGTAAATCAAATAAAATGAAGACCAAGAATGATTCTGTATGATCTGTTCGGCCGATAAACAACAGTCCAGAAAGTCAGAGTTCTTCCATATACTGTAATATCATTAATTTTCGTTGACATTGACTTTCCTTGATTATGTACCTAAGGGAATTCGTGGGTACATTTATTCGTGGATAAAACCCAATACGAAAGTTAATGAATTCACTGTAAGCGAAATAGGATATCACACCAAGCTTTAGTTATGCTTTAGGTTTTCGCCCGAAAACATTTCTGTTGATATATTTGTTAAGCATCAAAGTTCCATATACGCGTCACCCAGTTTTCGTAGAATTGAAATGAAGAGTAGATGTCATGTTTAATATTTCAACGGTTACCATGACTACAAATTTTGTTTCTCAGCTGAGAGTTGTGAATTCACCCTCAAACATCTGCTGTTGTGTTACTGGAATGAACGTACATGTAAGAAATTAAAGTTATAGCTTATCTGCCTCAGTTTCCTCTAATGTATAATCCTAAACGAATTGATAAACAGACTTGATTAAGTTTTATAGGATCATTTAACTGCAGCAGATCGTGAATATTTGGATGCTTCCAATCCTTATTCGTAGAGACAACCTGTCGAACCATCCCAGAATAGACTCAAGATAAAGTTGATATCAATTATGATATTATGTTAAGTCATTACGAATTCAGACATGGCAAAGTGACACGCGGATTACATCGACAAGAGTTAGCTTGTAAAGACATCCCATTCCAATGATAGGAAAACGATAGAGAAATATGATCCAAGTAATAGGAAAATACGATCCTATTTCCAGTGATAGGAAAATACCATCTCGGGGATATGAAAAATAACACCATTTTATTCAGAGCATTTTCCGTATGCAAGTTTGGACATACACATGGAATCGCATGCATATTAGTATACAGAGTTAATGGTTATTTTGAAAAATGCAGTGGAAATGATCTACGGGACGGCCGTCAAATGCGAAAATTATAATTTGACCTCCCTCCATGTTTTAATCTATAGTTTATGTGACGTCATTGGTTGCTTATTGTAGCAAATGATTTATAATAAGCCAAGATTTCCAACAGAATCGGACTGAGGTGGGCGGGCGTTGTTATGCATTGTTTTAATTATACATTGTCACGCATTTTCATATCATAAAATGGTACAAGTGTCCATCGTGATGAAATGGAGCGCAGGCATATAGCTTCATGTCAAGGTCAAACTTGGATGTTGAAAGTGAAACAAAGGTATAAATACATTTTATATGGATTTTTCACATTGCTCATTCAGTAAAGCGGAAATGACGTCACATAATTTTTCCGTAAGCTGTGTCAACAAGAACAGATATAGCCAACATTGATTTTCTTTTATTTATGTTGTTTTTTAGGTACAGTTAGGTAAAAGTGAGCCGTGCTTGCCATTCTGAATCAGAACTGTTACTGGTGAATACTCCCGAAAAAACAAAAAACTTTTTACTCCAATAAATATGAACTGATGTGGGATTTCTTCAAAGTAAAATCGGGATGGGACAGGACGCGACAAGGTTGTGTGAGAAAATACGTGCTTCCCTCCCCTTCTTATTCACTGTGTAATTACGGGACATGATAATTATTGCGTTGTATCATCTTTGATTACAATGATTTAGTGTTGAGAGTATATTATGAGGGGTTCATAAAAAGTTTCGTCGCTATCGCTCGACTATTCGAATGCTTGTAAATAAAAGTAAATATTGCAATTTAAAGAATCTCTGTATTATTAAAAATTGAGAATTTCTGTATTATCAAAGTATACACAGGAGCAATAGATATGTGCTAAAATATTAAGCAATTTCTTAAAGACTTCAGTAAAAAACAGGAGTTAATACATAAAAAGTCAGAAAAAAGCAAAATCCAAGACAGATTTATGTACTCTTGCCTTGTACAAGAAGAGGTGATGGTCATAAACAGGTATTCAATATTTCAATCAATACCTCAAAGGGATACGTAAAATAATGAGGTGTTGTAAAAACCTTTACCGAAATTCTAAATAAAAAAGGGTCATAACTATTTTAATATTCATGACAGAGTTATGTACTCGTGCCTGACCCCCAATACAGGTATGATTACATATTTGAATTATGAGAGACATCCATGGAAAGAAACTGGAGATAAAATCACTATCATTTTTTTTTTCTAATTCAAAAAAGGGCCATTTGTAAACAAAAATAATATTTGGAAGAGTTACTGTTCCTGTTTTCACTGGTTGGTCTGATGATGATGAACACATGTGTGAAGTGTGAGGGACATCAATTAAGTAAAAGTGGAGATAATGGCAATGTTAAACAAAGTCTTAACATTTCTTTGGACGCCGACACTGACGCCGACGTCAGTGTGACAACAACAGCTCATCATATTCTTTCGAATAGTCAAGCTAAAAAAACGTAATAATTTAATAGTTCATCTGCAATGACCAATTTCATGTAAGAATTTGATACTTTCAACGTACATGTTTTAACCTTCTTTTGGTTAACAAACACAATGTCACTAAGATGACTGCCATGTGAATGAGTGATGTAAATTTTAAATGTTTAACACATTTTGTTTTCTCAAATACAAATGAGTTCTAAGTGTTGGCATTCTGTAACGTCGTCAGCAAGATCAATACAATACAGTTTTGACTTAAATAAGTGCATGCTATATATTATTGAATAAATGCAATCTATTTGTCATGGCCGTTCAATGAGAATTTATATGTGGATAAACTGACATATCATTATAACAGCAATGCATTTCCAAACTTCCAAGAAACTTTAAAGATGCTTTAACACAGCCTCTATAGCCTGAATTGTATATTATTTTTCTTTTAAATTTCACTCGCAAATCATTGAAGACAAAATAAATGTATAATAAATAATTTTCAAAAGAAATGAGAAAATGAATGCTCTACCACTGTTTCCCTAAATGGTAGGGGATAGAAACCCCACGGATTTATTTCATATTCTCGCTATTTATTTCACCATCGTTGGACTGATTTAAACGATCGGTTACATCACCTCCTATCTTCAGTAGCAGAATACTCGGCATTTATTTGGCAGTCCCCCATTAATAATGCCAATAAAATGATTACAGTACAATTTATGCTTTGACACACCAAATTAAAAAGAAATTTATTTTTGAAATGTTCAAAATAGTCAAAACAAGATCTGATGTCTCCTTATTTGGATTGAAACCTGGACTGAAACTGATATTCAATGACAACACTATCTTTGACAGACTGGTAGATATAGCTAAGGCAAATACTATTTTAGTCTCTGTCTTTTTAATGGAATTTATCTTTTAAAATTATTAAGTTTCTTTGTGTTCGAAATATCTGAGAAGAAATATGACTTTAATAGAAAATAATGTTTCATGTTTTAAAGTCAATAATCATTTTGGTGGCATGACAAAAACAAAAGTGTCATTTGATTAGTTAAATTTCTCGAATTAAGGAAAAAGTTTTACAGAGAATGTTGAACCACCGGATAAAGCGACAATTCAGTAGACACATTTTTTTCCGCTGGCAGTTAGCTCTTCTTTGTGAACGTGTTTCACTTTCTTTTTAATTCTCTTAGGGGTTGCAATAATAAAAGTACATAAACCTACTAATAAATTGTAGATTTATCAATTTTGAACGTGACGTACCGGAGGATTTGAGATATGTTGACAATAGGTTTGATGACATCGATAGACGGTTACATATTGTGAACAATTCACTGTTTCTCGGTCGAGTGTTGGGACAACAGCTCTGCAGACTTTTTTCCAGACAAATTTCCTTATCAAACGAATCTAGATGACGCTGAAATCAATCATTTTATTAATTTAGGCAATATGACATGCCGATTACATTGGCAGATCGGAGTCTGAAAGTACATACAAATGTCAGCTGAATGATAGTAAAATACCGCACTTGTTTTGATAATTCCGTCTGCAACAGGAGCCTAGACATGCGCAGTTAGTTTTCATAATGATGCGGATGGATCATGGATATGTTCGATGGTTTGTGTAAACTGAAGTATGAAATCATACGAAATATATAATGTTTGACGTATTTATTAACCAAAACCAATTTGCTTATTTTAAATGTTATCGACGTACACTACAGAAAAGAAACATTTTACTCTATAGACGAAGAAGGAAAATTAAAACTAGCGGAGAGAATTTTCTTAAACTTTGCATGATTATGGAGAATTACACGTGAAAGAAATTCATGGAGAAAAAATGGGGATCCCAATTCTACTTTTTGAGTTATCTGTCCCTTAAAGTGATTTTTTTTTTTTGCTCTTTAATGTCATGTCAAGGGAATTTTGTGTAATCTAGTAACAAAGACCATAATTTGTTTATGCGTTACTTGTGCTAGATAAAGATGTTTGGAATGTCTAAAAGGTGAGGTATTACAGGTATGGTGTGACTTTTAATGAGCATCTTACGACTGACTTATAGCTATACTTTTGCATAAGTTCTAACACAACCATGATATTTGTGTAAATGTTGTAATATGGTTGCTATCGATTCCATGCTCCTTAACACAAACTGCCACGAGACAAAGTGTATATCATTAAAACATTTGTTAGTAAAATGGTTATACTATTATTTCATATATCTAACTGCTCTAGTACTGAAATAACCTTTTTGAATTCAGTTCGAGATATTTATTACTCTCACTATCTGTATATACTCGTTTCACAAAGTGAATTTTCATCCTATGATACATCTACACTTCCAAGAACTATTGATTTGGGATTAAAGAATGTCATTATTTTCGAGACTTAACGTTCAATGTCTTCGAAACTATTACAAACACAGTTCATTTCAATTCTTATAATGGCATGAACTATATGTATTTATCAGTGGAGTCTCCTGGCCTTCAAGAGAATTCAAAAATATTTTCAGCTAGGGAAAAATATCTATCTATCTTTTATCATATTCATGGACTCTTGTGTAATATGTACATGAAAAGCCTTTGTTTTATCCAAGGATCCATCATATTAGGAGGATATTTCGGCTTAGAAGAAACATCTGAGTTCAAGACAAACGTTTTCTTTGAATACCGATTTGACTGTTTTTATTGTGTTGTAAGTCTGGCACAAATAGGATACTGAAAAATTCGATAAAGTAAAACATTGCTAGATTTTGTTGACATACGATGCTGGGCCTCGTGGCTGAGCGGGTATGTTGATTTAACGGATTCGAATTACAGCAAGGTTACTCGGATTTGTCATGTGAGCTTTCGGTAGGTTTGTGGTTCTAACCAGGTTTCTCTGATGGGACATTTCTTCATTTGTAATTAGCTTGGTGTTGCACAATAACTGACGAAATGTCGCTGCGACGGTTGACTCCAGAACACCAACATTAAATGTACATGATATGTAGAACATGGTTGAATTTCCCCGATTAGCCGTACATGTGTACATGTTTTTTTACAGTCTTTAAAACGAGAACTCTCGGTGGTTTCATGGTAAGCACGTCCAGTCATCGCTTGATCCCCGATCGTGAACTACTAAAGTTTCTCAAATGAAAATTACATATTTACACTCAGCGTATAAGGGCAGTCCCATGGTCTGAACATGGTACATTTCCAATTGCCTGCGTTGTTTTATGAAAATGTAATAAAACGAATACCTCGTATAGAGACGTTTCCAAAATGATTGAAAGCATTTAACCAAAGCAAATAAAGACTCTTCAGAAAAGGGCTGAGTTAAATGTAAATATATAATTGTATTATAAAATATATGAATAAACTTCAAAACCAAGAACATGCATGCACCTGGATATTGCTTATCAATACAAGGTAAAACTTCCAGCCTTGTTTTGCATATCATGATTATCCATATCAATACATTGTGTTCATTTCAGCTTCAAAGGAAGTATTTTATTTCTTCTCCCCGGAGTTCGGAGAACATGCTGATGTTCCACTTTTCACTGAACGCTACTGGAATACCTTTTATGTTCCTACTTTGATTGTATCCCTTAAAAACCTGCCAAATGTTTTAAAGCAACAGCAGGAACATTGCAACATATCTCCCACAGAAGTATCCTGCAACAATGCACATGTGATAAATCCACCCTGGTTTATGTATGTATTTTGTTGGGTTTTCTTGTTGCCATTATCTTTCCCTTTAAGACAGTTATGTGATTCACTTTGTGAAGCAGATGAGAATGTTACCACTGATTCTAAGTAAACTATAATCGCTCTAATTCGAAGAGACGTGCCCATGCCAAAATTCTGTAGACAATTCTCCTTATCAATATGCTTTAGATGATGTTGATACCAATTATTGTATTAAGTTTAGTCATAACAAATGCAAATATGGCAATGTGACTTGCCGGTTATATCAGCAACAGTGCGTCTGAGAGGACATGCAAATTTTGTCTTAGCGATAGGAAAGACATTTTATCATTGTTTTCGTCTTTAATTGTTATGTCAGACACGTGCAGCAAGGTCCCGAATGTGTTTTATCGTATAAAACACGAAGCATAGCTAATGGATATCTCCGAAAATAACATAATTCTATACAACTGTTGTACTGCAGGACAAAAATATGAAAATATAGATCGAATCCTCAATATGTTTCAATCTTATTTGAACGTTTAAGCTAGACAAAAATTTATTATAAAAAAGAAAAATGAATTTATCGTCCATTAAAAGCAAGATTGCCTCATCAGCATATTTGAAATGAGATTCTTGCCATTCTAGCTTCCAATGAGCGAGACTGATTCTTGCCATTCTAGCTTCCAATGAGCGAGACTGATTCTTGCCATTCTAGCTTCCAATGAGCTATATTTTAACAGCAATATGCCATTGCAGAGGGACAATGAAGGAAATGTGAGCAAGAAGGACTAAGGGTCTTCATTTAGCGAAGAAGATTTTTATTTTGTTCAAAGGATTTGCATTTAGATGATATATGATCGTTTTAATATTTTCAAGTTTATAAGATAATGCATCATATGAATTCCAATTATTTGTAAAGGGATAAGACTTACTTATCATTAGGGGAAGCATTATAGGAGACCAAAATAAAGGGTTTTGCCACAATTAATATACTTTATTTTTTACGTTATTGATCTCGCTAAAGCCGTGTGTTTGCAAACTGGTGTAATTATTGTTTACTTTGATTAAGTACAAATGTATGTTTAAATTAACTTTATTTTCATGAGTTTGATATCATTTAGAATAATTTATTTCATGGTTAAACGTGCGTTATATACTTAAAATTATTTTTGTCTTTTATTCCATTAATTTTAATATATCCGTACTAGTAATATGCAAGACTAGATTATTGTAGTTTGCATTATTTATCGGTGAATTATGCACTCTTTTAAGGGGAGCACGTTGTACTGAAATTTATATAAATGCATCTGTCCCAGACATATCCTGAGTGTTATATGCTCGCAGATTATATTGCAAATTGAGTTGAAGCCTTAGATAAAATTCATCAGCGAAATTTTGCTATAGATACGTTTTGCTAAACACGGAAGAAGTGGTCTATATGAACTCAGTAACTATAATACATTGTAAACCAATGAAAAGTTTGCGTACATTGAAAATCCGTGGAAATTTGGCATTTGAATACATAATTATGCTAAATAAAAAATAGTAAAGGGAGAATAATTGTAATAATCTTTATCAGTGGACCAACGTTTGGCACAGGATACATAATACCAAGTAGGATTTCACTAATATGGAGTTTAAAGTTACCCCTAACTCAATACCAAATAACCCTATTTGTAAATTATAGAACTGAGTACTTATTTATGAATATATACTTATGAATTTCCAACCGATGACGTCGTGAATAATCTTCATCATAGAGTTACAGCGGGCACAGAAATCTGTTTCAAATATATTGTGCAACAAGGTAACCCATCAATCATCAAGTTGTTATCATGGTCCATAAAGTGATTTTACAGAAAACGCAAGCGAACTAACATATAACTCCAAGCACTTGACGATTGGTTGGATGACCTTAACATGAGTGTGTGTGGCGCTGTTTATGCTTCATTAATGGTGAAAACATTTTCGTATCAAAGCACATAGTTACCGTTAACGTTTCTACTTCATGTTTGATTTTAAGTTACCTTTGTCTTAAACCCCCGATGGTTCCCTGGTTGAACTAGTACTCTGTGCATTGAAAAACCATGATATACTTTTTCCCAAATCGGTTTCGGACTCACAACCCGCGGTCATAGACTCTTGACCACGGCGCCAATTTTAGATAATATTGAAAAAAAATGGACGAATTAGATGGGCAACGCATAAAATCTGCTGTTATTGATAAGGATTAAATTTTCGTACATGGAATCGGTAATAGAGAAATCCATTTTTAGTCGATCGACATACACATGGCTGTTTTAAAACTTTCTGTGTCCAGGTCTGGAGATAGTTGTCCTTATTCTCAGCGTTTTGGACACTGAATGTTATGTACTCAAGAAATGACTTTAAAAATTAAAAAGGTACTGTCCGCGCGCGTGTGTGTGTTCCACATATATTCTATATTTGATAAGGTCTCATACGATATTACTCAAAATATAATAAGGATATATTAGTATTAATATGAAACAAATGTACGGATTACAAAAAGTTTGTTCTGCCCATTGTGCTGTATTATTTTCAGACATTTTATTGAAATAAATCGCTGATAAAGGTGAACCTTGGCTACAAATTTAGGGTGCTATTATACTTTTCCCAAGGTATCGTTGAAATGGAATAGATCGCAAGAACGCTTAATGACATTTTATTCTAGACTGGTATGCTACTAGTAGTACTCATGAAGTATTTTTCTACCGAAAACAACGTGGTATTACAATAACATAGTTTGATGAAGGTTGAACTGTGTGGTTTCGGTAATTATTTAGAATTTAAACACAAAATTGAGAAAGCTATGACCTGGAGCTAGCTGAAGAAGTCAATAAAACATGGATGAAAGCTCCATGTTATAGCTTTTTTTCAGTTTTGTGTGTGAAATTGAAAAGTGTATTTTAAAACTCTAAATAATTACAATCACATGCTTGTAAGATACAGTGTGTAAGCGTGTTTTATTTATTGGAATTCATTCTTTTTCAGAAATTAGATAAAGGTGTGACACATCATGTGCATCAGCTGTTCTATTGTACAACGTTGATTAGGACACGGGTGTATGATGGGTACTTTGTGACTTATGGCATTGATATTTCTCACATCCATTTAACTTACTGTTTTGCTCGAAGGTGATTTCCACAGTCTCTGTGATACATTCCCGAGCTTGCTGAATGCCCAGTAGATTTCAAACAATAAATTACTAATGACACGGCCATAGTGATTAGATCAAAGTTATAATTGTGTTCCTGAGTGCTACTAGATCTAAACCCATGCTATGAATAAACTTGCAGTGAGTTGTACTCTATCTGTCTCGAATGGATGCTTTAAAAACTGATGAAATCTCGTGAACTCTTCTTGGACATATCCAGCAATGAACAATGTAAGTTTTGTTGGATTTTACCGACGCTGTAAAAGGATAAATATATAGTCATTATAAGATACCAAGACCTCAGATGCACCCGGGTAGAACCACCGACCTAACGCAATCCAGCTGAAAGGCTTATGTACATAAGCAACCCAAATGACCCTGCGGGATTCGAACCGACAGCAGTTAGTGGCTAGGCGATGTAAGGGTCTAAGTAATGCTGGTAAATTGTATGACCATATTACTTTTTGTGTCACTTTCTGTAAGCAGAGGCGACACATAAGGATCTCTTTTCCGCCGTCTGTCTGTCCGTCCGTCACGCTTCAGCAGGTAACACATGTGTTCCAAAGAGCACTCCTTTTTCACATTATCTTTCACATTATCTTTCACATATCTTTCACATTATCTTTCACATTATCTTTCACATATCTTTCACATTATCTTTCACATTATCTTTCACATATCTTTCACATTATCTTTCACATTTCGATATATAGGAATAGATTATTCCAAAAAGTTTGAATGGAATATTGAATGAGATACAATGTAGAAAATACTTATATAAAAAAGGTTAGGGCCTGCTTAGGTGGAATTAGAGAAGATATTTTTTATGTTACATTTTTCTTCATTTTACTTATCAGATTGATATTTTTTGTGCTTTTGCTGTTAGATATGTCTTTCCTTTCACAATAAATATACAATAATTATAATTAGTAATAAATGGAAAGTCTATGAAACATAAAGAACGACAGTTAGGCAATAATAATATTGAAGGGCGACCATTAAAACAATTTTGTTTAAAATTGTCTTTTTTATGATTACCATTTTATGAGACTCTCTCGGATAAACGACAAATAGGATATGAATAATTGTATTTTTTATTATGTCTACGCGCAGTTTAATCACTCAAAAGGTTATTGTTCCTGTTCAATACATTTGTATCTGTTGTTAAGGTTTAATGGTTACTTAACCGATTTACTGACACTTGTTTCAGACACTAATTGTTCAAATAATTCCATTCATTTGTTTTAAGGATGCCTTTAATGTTTTTAACTGTATTGTTATCAATAATATATCGGCTGCTAATGTTTAAAGCTGCATTTAGCTTTACACCAATATTCAAATAGTTTCTTGTATAAATACTGTCATAAACTTGTTAAACAAATAAACGACAGTATATGTGTAAGAATAAATACACTGAAGTCAAATTATAAAAAATATATTTTATATTATGTGTTTCCATATCAATTACACGGCGTTTAATCAGTTAAAAGCGTTATTCGTGGAAGGTGAGTGTAAATTTCCTAACATTATATTTTCCGAATAATTATGTTCTAAACCAAGATAAGATATTAATATCGCCTTAGAAATAAATATTGCTTTAAATTTGTTTATTATATATCTTTAACTCTGAAGGTATTGACTGTAACCTATATCAGTTATGGTGGTAATGGAAATTAAGATACTTTATGCAAAACTGTAGAATTATAAAAGTACATGCATGATTATATTCTGTGTCAGATATCCTGCATTTTGTTTTATTTCTGACAAAACGGAGTTCAGTTGTACTTTTATTTTAAGAATAATTTTTCCCTTTCTTGAAACGGATGTTTAATTCTAATACTATCAGCATTGTTACGGGAAAAAAAGGAATGCGCTAGTTTTAATGGCGAATATATAGCTTTAAAAACTTATACCTATCCCTCTAGATGGTCATCGGTTGAACCAGTAACTTGTGTCGGGAAGGCGTATACATCTACGATGCACATTACATTGAATATAACTAAATCAAAATTAAATTTCTAAGTACCCCTTACATGAGTGGACGTTACTCATCTAATTAGGAGAGCATTGTCCACTGAAATAGGTGAAAATTGCTAATAAGTTTAACATAATTACTATAAATGAATCCATGAGTCTTTTTTTTTTCAATATCCAGCTACTACTATGATAAAGTTTCACAGTGTAATACACATGCATTTGAATACATAAACAACAATAAATATGTTTTAAATAATACCATCAAACATACATTTCTTTAATATATTTTTCCGTGTAAACATTTAGTTAAAATAGAAATCCAGAATACCATAGTGAAATAATATAATGCGAAAGCATGATCATTTAAATGTAAGTGATAAATAAATTTTATAAATTAAAATTTTAAATATCAACCATTAAACATACAATTTCTTTTAAAATATAGTTATGCCAACATTCATGATAACATAGAGAGGCACTCAGAATACCCTAAAGATTGTTATTAGGTTATGTGTTAAAATGGACAAGTGTAGTCTAGGCAGACGATACACGTTGTATATAATCGCCCTTGGGGCCGTGTTCCCCGTAGAAATGAGAGCCTTGACCCATAAAGCCTTTCATATGTCACAACTAAAAACCGTTTAATTATTTATCGGATCAAACACTTCAGAAAATTGGCCGAGTATGATCCCCGGGGAATCTATTTAATTCTTTTCCTTAAGGAACTGAATTTCTTTTATTACGTTAGCTACAGAAGCCGTATAGCTATCCTATACTTTTATACTAAGAGGGCAATGAATTGTGATTAATATATAGTGCACTCACACACCACTGCTTACTTGGTAATTACGCAGAAATAATTTCACCGCCAACTTCATGATTGTAAAAGGTTTAAATAAAAAAAAAAGACTTTGAAATAGGTATGACTCAGATGGTAAGACACATGTTCAATGAGTGAAACAAAATTGGACTTGAAGGAATGAAGATAAATGTTAACGACACATCTTCTATCGATACAACGGAATTCACTTACTCTTGATTGTGTCGTATCGAAGGCCATTAGAATCTGGCCTGTGGCATGGGAATTTATCTGATAATCACATTAAATGACAGTAGGGAACGATCAGATTCAAACAAATGTTTTATAGATTTGATTATCAAAACCTGAGCGGAATGACTTACTTGATTTAGCACTGTCATTTATGTGGTTTTTTGAGAACAGTAGTGAAATGGGGCGTATCTAAATGTCAATATGATCAGGAATGTTCTGCTGTTTCCTGATTACTTAATTTGTTTTATAACAATTAGGTATTGTAACAGTTCTACTTTTTCATAATTCTGAAGACATTTATTGCGTTTTGAACCCCCTGAGCATTACGTACATTTATTTTAGGATCGTTACAATCTTCGTTGAATCCTTTGCAATCTCTCTATGAAGTAGACAGACTGCTTAGATACCAATTGAAAACTGGATCAAAGCCGCCCTGGCCTCATATTTATATCCACTATCCAGCGAAGTATTTTTGACGGTTAATAAACATTGCCTTTTAAAGAATTGATTAGATCTTCTGAAGATGATGCGGTACGAGAGGAAATATTGTAATTCAAAAGATGGATATTTTTCATCTAGGCCAGTCTGAGACGCAATGTTTACATTTTTTTTTTTTTTTTTTCATTATTACTTTTGACTTGTAAGTCCTCCAAAAAGCAACCAGAATACCCTCGCCAGCAGCTTAAACTCCTTTGTGGACGTGGAACCAGCTCGATTTGAGTTATAAAACAGTTTACAAAATACACTGTATTTGTTTTGGTCCACCAGGACGGGATTCAATCTGTCCTCTGTCAGTTGTTTTAGCAACAGACTAGCACTTACCTCTTTCATACCAAATTGTCTGACGTGCCGCAGTACTTACTAGCTACCTGCTGCAATGTCACTCTGCGATCGTTGTTGACAAAACCATGAACATTCATCACCATCGTAGGCGTCATTACTCAGCAGTTCTCCCTGACTATCTTGTCTCTGACGCTTGTCCTGTCATCACTGAACTGTGAAACCCATCTATAAATGTTATAAATGTTAAACGGGATACGCAGGCGGTAGAAAAACATCCGTGCAACCTATGAAAAATGTGGCAAGTTTTTTTACCATCTTAAAACAACGCTTTGAATACAGATTTATGCTCCTTTAGAGTAGAAACCATGGAAGCCCTTACATCTACTTTGTTCAAATTGTTAATATAAATATAGCCGTAAAAATTTGATTTCGCTAAATGTAAAATATAATGTTTAGGTACCTGCTAAAAAAAATATTAGAAAAAGTCCAAGTATTATCCGACAAACTCTAGTATATATATGATCATAAACGTCATCTCCATTCGACTGAATCATACAGACGAGTATGGATCAAAATTTACACTTCTCCGTTTAGGGAAACTGTTGTGGTAAAATTGAATAAATGTGAGTATTGATACAATACCGTTTCCATGCCCCAGGATCGATAGATCAGGGACATGTTGTTTTAGAAAGTCGAAAGTTGAAAATAACCTCAGTACATCATTCATATGTTTAGCCCAAAGTTTATGTATTGAAATGTGTCCATATGTTGAATTGAAATCAGGAGTGAATAAGAGTTAAATAAACACATTGGGATTTTATCAATTCAAAGACCTAATATCTTACCAGAGATCCGCAACTCTGATATAGGTAAAGAGCAATTCGTGAGAAGCTCTCGTTAAGTTACGTGTACGATCATGTGACCGCGAGATAACGTGAGGTGTGTAAAATTACATTCATTAAATGTTAACATACTTAGTTTTCTCTTCAATTATTACCGATAAAACCAAATAGGTTTCTCATACACACACACACGTTTATAAAACTCTTTGTGTTTGTTTTACTCACTTGGTCAGTGGGCATAGTTTCAGACCTTCAAATTAAAAAAAAGCGACAAAATGTATAATTTCATGAGCGATGTCTAGAACAAAAATACAGCAGTTTGTCTGACTTCCCTTGTCTTCTATTCATCGGTCCTTCCGGTGGGGGCAAACAATTCATTTTGATAAGTGCCTAACAATATCCCTGACTCATCTCAAAATGTGTACCTTCTAATCAGTATGCACTGCGCATGCCCAAGAACTCTTCTATCATTCATGCGCAGTCTAATCACATCATCGAAGTAACACTGAGCATGAATATGGCCTATCCGTCTGCAATCAAATGGCGTGGACCATTCTGACAATTGCAGTTAACTCTTATTTGCCTGCCGTTGTTTTTAATATGCAATATATCATCTTTCAGCTTAAGACGTTTTTGATTAATATGTCTGGATGGCTTCAATTACAAGCTAACAATAACATTGATTTGATATTAGTTATCCTGATCTATAACATCTATTTCGGGCAAGCAATTCACATTTCGAATAAAATTCAATAAAGCTTGGAAAAGACGTTGTAACATTATCTAAAAACAGATGCTGGCTTATCCGTTATTTTCATTACGAAATTGCCTAAATTTTTATAATATCGGAAAAATTAGGTTTTAATTTAAAATATAAAATTATAGAGGACTGTCAATTTGCATGGTCTTACACTTTAATAATGATGCATTTACGGGTTTCAAAAAAAAAAAAAAAAAAAAAAAAAAAAAAATCAAGGGTATTAAAAAAAATATATCTTGATGCAGGTTCAAATGTATAAATAGTAAATTCTAAACAGTATTGATATATTCAGCCATATAATTTAACATTTAAGGGCGTTTCAGCGGCTTATCACTGATTGATTTTTTTATTTTTTTTTTAATTTCTCATTTATTTTCAGGAGAATGTTCAGATGTTAAGATTCTTGAATTAAAACAAAATTAAAAGTATAATTGCCATTGTTGAGGGTCCAAAAAGTTGCATTAAATTGTTATTATGCAAATTTGGCTAAATTTTCAATAATAATCATTTTGATTTAAAAAAAAATGGTGAGATATGTATATTTTTAAACTGTCAGGAAGCCATTACATCAGTGGATTGAATCTGAAAAAAAAATAAAGGAAATCTGTCAACTGATTTTTTTTATCAAGAAATATATATATATTAAATTTCCTATCTTTTGGGTAGATTTCGTATATATTTTTGTCTAGACACAATGGCTATTTTGGCTCGTAGTGCATTTTCCATGCATGTATAACAGTATTTTCACCTGTAACTTACCAAACACATTATAAGTTACAAATTATTATCAAACTTTTTTTTTAAAATATTATTTTGATATGATATTGCAATCTTTCCATTTTTTTTTTAATTCGTTGCTTTAAATTTATCAAACATTCATATTTTACCATAAGCTAAATCTCCAAAACGAGCATGGTGACACCTATTTTTAATTCATATATTTCTTATTATAGACTAAAATACTTATGTGCAAAATTTTAGAAAAATCTGTCCGTTACAAAATACACGCTGAAACGCTTTTAATCAAATATTTTAACTTGTCTTTTTTCTTATCAGTTTGTGCATAGGGTTATTGCGGTATTTGTCATGCATATTAACTGAATTCCCTTACTCTTACATGGCACCAACACGACTTAGAAATATTCAGTGTTATACCTCATACTGCATAATTAAGTCATCAAACAAAATATGACAATATATATATGATAAAGTCATTATTCCTTGTCTCGTAGAAATGTAGGTCACGTTATTAAGGGAAACTATCGCCCGTATATCAATCAATGAGTGTTAAATCACACGTGAGATTCTCTAATGAAAACACAAATTACTTCAATATCGGGGTCACATTTCTTCCTCCAAGACAAAACTAATTCACATTTATATCACTTCTCAGTAAATCTACCATAACGTAGATTTGCCTATCGGTTTTTAATATGTTACATACATTTTCATGAATATTTATAAAGAAGAAACCTTTAAGTTTTCTATTTAAAACCTCGACAAATGTGTTTTACTTAGTCCCGACACAAGCTCAAATACTGAATACAAATATGTTTTCTTTAAGGTTTAAGATTCTTCGACCAAATTGGAATGCACTTCTTTGAAACTAGGGTTTGTGGGTTAAAATCCCAGTTTGATCAATGTTCTTTTCTTTCAATTTTTACATTTGACCATTATTCCTGTATCTCTCAGATCGGGTTTTGAAAGAAAAAAAATGCTTACTTTTATTCTTTTGATTTGTATCGGTATTAAAGTAATAAAGTGGCATGTACCAAGGTAAAACGACGTTTGGTCTTTGGTACTTGTTTCACATACTGGCCATTTAATTGTAAACGCCGTTGTAAATGTTCATGTTTTTACATGATATTTATTCAACAATACAATTCTGCAAATTTTATGCAAGACCCATTATTGTTCTTACAATATGTTACAGTGTGCTTTTAAGAATTCGGTACACTTATAAACACATTTTTACTGCGAATATGTAAAAATACATGTGAAAGTATACAAATGCCTTTTTTAATTAAAATTTAAATAGTTAACACCATTTTGTACTTTTAGTCCTTTTGTTGTTTTTTTCGGTGCCAACGATAACTTCAATAACAGATTTAATCTTGAATAAAAGATAATAAAAATCATTACAAATAACAATGATTGTCTAGTATAGTATCGCTAAGGTAAACATTATTGTTTTTTTCTTGTGATTTTTGACATCGTATCTTAGATTCCAGGAACATTGTGGCCATACCACTTGGTTTGTAACGTCACTTTAAGTTGTCCCTAACTGCATCTTTTGCCTCGATTCGCCGAAGACAAATGTTTTATTACATTTCGTCATCAATTTCAATGGGATATATCTATTTCAAGCGAAAAAGTGTGTCCTGCAAATAGGCACTAATAATTTTGTTTGGTGTAGTCTTTACCAACATCCGTGAAAACATTTTTAGTAATGCGCTTTTTGAGATTGCAAACAAAATTCACGAACTCTGAAGGTATTCCCGAATGTTAGGACACTATTTTCCACATCGTTTTCACTCTATCCCATTTAAATTCACAACGAAATAAAATACATATACGGGTTTTCTCCTCCGAATCGAGGCAAAAGATGCTGCTCACACTGTTTAAGGTATTAAACTCCTAAAAGCCATCAAAGCAATCAAAGTCCGGCATATAACTTCACATTATAAGCTTTTAAATGTCAAACAATGGAAACTTTAAGTTATGCAGTTACATGAATTACCTCCCCTTGGTATAATATTTTTACGAGTTATCTTCCCTAAAAATTTTTTTTATGTTTTGAAATTTCCAAAAAAATTAATTTTTTTTAAAGAATTTTTAATTTATGGTTAACTTAAATACAGATTATCTCCCCTCGAATTGAATAAAACGAGAAACAAGAAATATCTTTAAAAATATTCCGCGTAAGAAAAGAAACAACAAAGAAAAGTTAAAGAAAATAAAATCGGTGCAATATATTTATTAGAATAATGCTTGCAAGTTTTAAATGATCTGTGATTTTAAAATAATGCTTGAAAACGTATGTGTGGCTTAATTTAGGAAATGCAATATACTAGCCAGTAAAAAAAAAAAGAAAGAAAGGGGAAAACTGTAATATAAACGAAATTAAAAAAAAAAATCCGCAGTGGGATTTGAACTCGGGGCCCATAATTTTATTAGACAAGCATTTAACTAATTGCGTGGCGCTTTACATGCTTATGTTAGCTAACTCATACACTGCGAGTTTTTGTGACGTAGAGGGACGAGTCCACTATCAAGGTTTGGCTTGCGGTAGGTCGGTGGTTCTACCGGGGTACCTCTGTGTACTCGGGGTCTTCCTCCACCTGTAATTAGCTGGATGTCGCTATATGATTGAAATACTATCGAAGCGACGGTAAACCCCAATACAGCAATTCAGCACCCACTATAAAGGTTAACTACGTTTTCTAAAGACTCACATGTGTTTCCTTTTTTCAACTGTGTGTTATTATGTTCAAATAGGTAGATTAAATTGTTATTTGCCATTTGACAATCATGCAGAAAAATATGCACCCTGAAACTCCCATTTTTATGATGGAATATTCCAAACTTATTTAAGCAAACCAATGAACCGAGTGCTTTTCCGAACTTTTCGGTTGTTAACCAAGATAAGACTGGTTCAAGAAATAGGTCAAAATCCATTTTATACAATTTACGCCAAAACAAAATCGGTTTCGGTTAAACATTTTTATTTTTGAATGTCTTCAAATTGGCAGAGTTTTATAGAAATATTACACTACCATCCTATGGCAAGATCTGGAATACGACTCCGAGGGTACAAACTATACCTTCAGTACCTCATGATTACTAGAGTAGTTCAAATGTCCTCTTCGGTCATCAAATGATCGCAATTTCGCTGTTACAGTAGTAATACATGTAACCATTATGTCTTTAGGTTTGACATTAGAAATCACTTTGGTATATGAGCAATTTCGGCCCAGTATGGTGTGTGAAACATAATTGATTCGTCCCCTTTATCATGTAGAATACCTTCTGATGCCTCATTTTTCCATTTGAATTGGACATCGTTATTGTGTCACCGACATGCTGTTCCAAACTTGTTTAAACAAAAAAATCAGCCTCAAAATTGATCCTAAAGATTATTTTACTGTAATTATGATTTATATATTAAGCAAAACCATCGTTCTGAGCAATTTCAAAGCAAAATAACAATGTTGATCACACAAGTAATATTAGATCCATGCACTAAATGAAAGAGATAATATATCACTATAATGATATATGCAGTGTAGCTGGTAAAAGAATCCACTGTATTCTAAACCAATCTCCATAAAGTTTACATGTGTGCATGTATTTGCTTCACTTCTCCTTCTAAGCCTAATGCATATTGTTTACGTATAAGTAAGAGGTACGTGATAGACTTTCATACACTTCAATTGATTTAAGAACATTTCAGTCGAGTTATCTCCCTTTGCTTTCTGGCACAGGTTCTGACTCACCGCAGTTGTGTGTTGTTATTCATTTTGTTTTGTTTTGTTTTGTTTATAGACTCGTAATGTCTATCTCCACCACCCAACCGAAACGATTCCCAATAAATTAATAATTCTATGTCCCTCTCTCTCCCTTACTCTCTTAGTATGCTTCCTTCATATGTATAGTTTATTTACGTCTATCGCTTAAGGTCATAATAGGCAGACATAACCTCAAATATGAAACTGCATGGCTAAAACTGAGAATTCAATTCACATCAGACTGTGTCTGAAAGAAGATCCAACTTTTAATTTAAAGCCAAGGCATATGTCGAAAACTTGGAATTTTAATTTATTTTTTCTTGTGAATGCTGAAGTTCTCAACAGAAAATATAAACAATTTGCATCTCCGCATACGCCGCCTCTCAGATAAGTTCGAAAGTAGTCTGTGCTTTTTGAACAATATCTTATCTAGAAGAACTGATAACAGTACGAACGCGTTTAATTATTTGTATGTTTTTTCTTCAAGTCCTTCAAACATTTCGTCAATCACTTTACAATGTTTGTAAAAAAAACTTATGTACTTAATTAAATTTTAATTGATGTAATAGTTCAATCATTACGTGGGGTCTGGTACGAAACACAGCTTTAAAAATAATAGACATATAACAGATGACAGTTTAAAAAAGAAAAAAACAACATTTATTTGAGAAAATTGCTCGATATTTCAATTAATTTCTTAACAACATAATCTTATCAAAAATATTGCATGATTTTGAAATCAAAGTATCATCACGTGAAACATCATTGAATTCCATCAGATACAATGTGTTTACTTTGTGTTATCAATTTTTCGTATCTCTAAAAATTAAAACCGACGAAATAAAAAGAAGTATTTACAATTATAGATAAACTGAAAGACTGATTTGCAAGTTATATGACATGTTGAAAATGGAACTTACTAAAGTTAATATATATATTCTAAATGTACCTGACACTTTAAGATATGGCATGTTTAGTTTGAACTGTACACTCAGTTATACGAGATGACTTCAATAAAGAAAATAAATGAAGAACCTCTCTGTACATTTTAGCTGAAGTAAAGTTTCAATATTCCTGAAGAATCGTTAAGACGTCTACCTCGTAAATCAGATTTATGAAAACTTCCCCCATTCTTTTCCGCATCTCTGGTAATCTGAAGATGTCACGAGATCATTAAGCTATGCATTCTTTTCTGGCTATCATATGTGTCAATAGTCTAATACCCTCTGTAACAGAAATCGACAGCGCCCTTCTGTTTCCCATGAGAACTTGAATGCCTCCCAACAAATAAATCATTTGTGAGAGATTCAAAGTCGCCGCAGCTTAGTGAAAGAATCGGAAAAAATGAGAAGAAAAAAAACACGTTAATCAAACTTCTTTTGATACGAGCGACGTCGGCACGAATGTCAGGTTTCATAATTGTTTGATATTTGTTATTCAAGTGTAGTATGGAAAAAGCAGATTAGATTTCTTTATCTAACTAATGAGTAAATATTTTTGATGATATCTTTTTTGTTAAGTTTTGTGATCGATAAAATGTCTATTCATGAGAATAATTACTCGGAATTGTACAGCACAGAGGCTCATTGGAAAAGCGAGAATGAATAACGAATGTATACATAACATATCAAAAGCTCAACTTCAACTATTTATCGTTGCTCTATAATGTATATGGCGAAACTTCATCTGCATCTTTTAGCGGTTGTTTTACCAATCTACATTATAGAAAACTTAATGCTAACTTAATTTTTCACATTGCGTATTACACGAGAGTAACATAATGACAATTTTCAGGATGGTGTATTTTAATTAGATTCAATTTAATTATCCTCGAACAAGGAAGCACATTTGATGGTTATTTGTCTGAGTTATATCAGCAACAAGTCATGTCCCGATAAGGTCCAACGGCAACGAATGACGGGGATAAACTGAAATATATACATTTTGCTTGAGAAGATCTATTCTTAAAATGGGATAACAAAAGTTCAATTATTGAAGTACACAGGATTCATACATGTCAATCAATAGCCGTGAATGATATTTTAGATATGAGAATCATGGTCAAAGGTGTGATGGACTTCTTATTATCTCGAACAGACTAATTTGTCGGCGTTAGACGCAATGAACTGCGAATCATAAACCAATGGTGTTTCTTTTGAAGCCATTAAGTATAGAAGGGTTCCATCGCGAATGTTTATAAGTCTGTATGTTCACGTCCTTCGAAGACAGGAAAGGATTCTAGAAGGACAACCAAACAAATATACACGGAACACAAATTATCCCCGGTTCGAATGAACCTGCCAAATTGTCTAGAATGTTGCTGTTTGTGTAAAGACGAATAAATCATATCATATATCCGTTTGTCTCGTTTAGGCTGCGATGTAATTAGAAGAAAAGCAGTCATCTCAACAACTCTGAAGAGTGTTGTCAGACTGTATTTTCAGGTCCCCAATGTCTTTGCTTTTTTCAGACTGATTTGTATCATTGACAGTGTTGTGAAAACTGGGACCGTAAAATTAATTTCCAATTTTACGTGTTGAAACGAGACTATCTGTAAATAATGGAAATATTGCGTCTTAAAGTTCTGTGTGTGTGTTTTTTTGTTCAGTCAGCGTGTTGAGTCGAAGCTTTCGTGATATATTTAAGCAAGTCTATTGTATAATAAATTCTGGTGCAGTTGACATTTTGGCGCGTGCCGTAAAGGCGAATTTAAGTTCAGACGCCAGACTATCAAATTACAAATCCCTGGTAAGAGGTCAACCATGACCTGTGTGTTTTGTTTTATTGGAGGTGTCTGTCTTCTGCATACGAATAATATCATTCCAAAACAAATCAATCGATAATAATACATTGTACTGCTGTAATATTTGAAATATAATAATGGTTCAATGTTTACTTTAAATATAAATGGTCAACATTGTGTGCGGTTTAAATTTGTTTTGTTTTGTGTGTGTGTGTGTGGCATACTCTATAAATATCACTACCCTTTCCTCCCAGCGTGTCTTAATGTAACGTGAGTGTAGAGCTGTACATGGCGCGATGCGAGAGCGTGTTTTCTATATAGCCCTCACTTTTGTTAAGTTAGGGTTTCCTATTACTACTACAGTAACGAGTTTCGGAAAATGAACTTCTTCAAAAGAAAATATTGCAATTTAATAACTGATTAATTCACTTTGATCTGAATCATCATGATATGTAGATACATCACTGAAATAAATGTACTCGTGTTTATTTTATTCACCATGGTTTCAATCCGACTTATGCATTATACATAGATAAAATCCGTAACTTGGAAAAAAGGCGCCGTATGCCGGCCGTAATAAAATTTGTTTCAATTCTTCATATGTCGTTGTATAATAAAGAATCATCTTATGATGCAGTCCTATCAGAATATCATGCAAATGATTCATTGCACCCTTTTCGTAAGTTATTACAGGTAGAAACAATCGGATTTCAAAGAAAGAATCAGCGTTATTTCCGTTAGGGGGTATAAAAATATAAGGACTCAGTAGGATAATCTTTGCCTTTCTTCAATTAAGAGAGATCAATACGCAACTACGAAGAGCCCAGGGGAAACAACAACTATCATTCAGGTTTTCCTTTCTTATGCCATTCTATCCCTGTGTCCATATATGTTCATTCTTTTCCATCTCATGTTTAGATTAATGCCTCGAGAGATAGAAAAACAAATTTAATATGCAATAAATATATATATATATTTTTCTCAAAATTGCAAAAGCAAGATTAGATTATTAATCATTCGATGCCATAAAAAAGAATCATGCATTTTGTGCTATTAAAATATACTTCTATAAACTTAACGTTTTGTAACGAACTAACGTTAGAAACGCAGCCCTTTTCACACCAAAACCATCTGATCAGTCAACATGCAGCTGTAAAGGGAAGGTGATTACGTTTGTTGTTGCTTCGTCTGTGTCACAGTCTAATTGTCTAAATTAATTAATTGAGCTAAATTGAAATGATGGTACATTACATTAATCCATATTAATCAATTACCATGTCATTTAACTGAATTGTTGCCATTCTTCGATGGAAGACAGCAATTTCCCCCATGTCCCTTGTGAGATCTACTGTGATGAAATATTCGCTGAGACTTGCAAAGTAATTAGAGAAGAGACACAGAGGTTAGTTATCTGAATTATTTGCTAGGGCAGTAAGATCATGCTTAAGGTTGACTGTTTCTAAATGGCGTCTGTTCAACGGCAATGTTCTATATGGTCAATCTCTAGAAAGTCAATATGGCGGCTCCTTGTAATTCACAAGAGATTTACCGAAAACATCGAATGCCATCCGGAGGCATAAAACTAATTTCGATGCCTCATTGCGATCTCCTAACAGCGTAAATATATCAGACCTTCAGACCTTACACTGTTCGGTCGCACAATACACTCGCCGTTTAGATCACAATTGTAATTTTCTTCTTCTAAATTAAGGATTTATCTGGTTATACCTTAGTCCCGGTTCTTTCCTTTGGCGGTCAATATTGAAAAAGGAAAGTATTAATTAACTTGTTTTTTGTTCGTTGGGTTAAACGTCAGGCCAACCATTTCAGTCATTTGGATACTATGTCTGCTTGAGGCAGGTATAGCGCTGCCACACAGCAGTATCACGCCGTAGACATGTGGCATGATACCATACCTAGTCACATCATTCTGACAACTAGAACTACCTGGAATATAAGTTGAACGCCATGAAGGGAGATACCAGTACCAAATTAACGACTTTGGTATGTCGCGATCGGGGATCGAACTCACGACTTCCCGCTCCCAAAGAGGCTCTCTAACCACTCGGTTTCAGAGAATGGTTAATAAAGAGTATATAAACATACATGATATCACCGCATTTTTAAATATGTTTTGTCTTTACATGAATGACGTAAATATTCCACAAAGTATAATCAAAGATGTATAGGTTACCGCTCCCATCTAGATGATCCTTGGCTGCGACCATTTTAATAAGATACTGCCGATTCAGCACGCCATAATTCTTCTTGTTGGAAGGAGTGGGGATAATCATTCATTGTGGTTGAATACAGATTTGTGTTACTCATACGAACGAGCTAGGGCCACAAAGGCCCTCTTGTCTATGATAATATTAAACGATTTCAATTTTTCGGTGACCTTGTCCTGAACTTATGTAAAGTGAAATTAAGAAAGATTGTTAATTAAATTATAGTTTTTCAAGTTTTTACAATAGTTTTATAACAAACTCATGCACAATAAGTTGCATTTTTTGATATCGTTCAAGAGATAATGCATCTGAGAATAGCGTGTGTCTTCAAATCTTAAAAAAAGTTTCATCAATTAATCTAATACAAAGCTCTCGTTTAGCACACAAAACATTTATAAAGTTGCAAACACATGAAGAAAATTGTGTGGCCTCCTCCAATTGACCAATGCATTTTTTACGGAGCTTTCAGGTTATTAAGACACTTTGTCAGGGAATCAGAGCTTTAAGTGACTTCCGCTCAACAGTAATGGGAAATGAGATAGGAACAAATAGGGGAAATATAAAAACCTTAGACAATAATTAAATTAGGCCAATGAAATATTTGCACATCAAAGCTTTTTCACTTTTGAGAAAACCCATTATAAAACTGAATAAAATATGAAGTCGTCTTGTAAATGAACGAACTTGCTTGTCTCTTTTCTAAAGTCTAATTTTTCAATCCAATCCGTTTTTTTTCTTCTCTAGGTTTAAAATGAACATGCCAATCTGCTATCCCCCTCACAGAATATTAATGTTTCCGTAAATTAGTTAAAGTACTTTTATGTACGAGACGATTGCCGTAATGCCAGATTAATTTAATGAGTGATGACGAAGAAGACACTAACGTGAATATAATACAACTTCTAGAAACCGACAGAACGAGAAGCGTGGGTTCGTCTTTACGGACATATTGTTTGGCATCAGTTTTACGCCATTTGTTAATGTAAGATAGATGTTAGGCCCTGTGGGAAATGGTCCGAACTCGCCGCCCAGTTGCATTACGTCTGCAGGAATTATGAACAAATCCCTGAATTTGCAGCATACAATAATGTGTCTGGACTCAAGGTATTAAAGCATTAGAGGGTAATTTTTATTCCAAGATCAAGGTTCGGGATATATTGCTGTTCAGTTTTTTTCATGTGTATATATTATAATGTATTGGTAAATATAATATGATTGCGTACCTTTATTTATCAGTTTTATCTGAATGATAAATTGGTAATTAATACCTCATTTTATGAGTCGTTAAGCATAATAAAATGATTAAAGAAAACGAAATAAGAAAAAAATAAGAGATAATTAAAGCGGTCAATAAATTACATGTATCACCAACCGACCGAAACAGTTAACAGCAGTAGTCTCTCTCTCTCTCTCTCTCTCTCTCTCTCTCACAAACCTACATATACTTCATTAATTAACTACTGAACAGTTTTTAGGACAGCTATTTTCTCTTTAACAAATTTTACATCATTAACATTTTACATTGATGCATGAGCAAATTAAGTTTGTCTTTTTCAGGAGCTCAATAATAAATTGATTATTCAAAACCAAATGAATGCACACTTCAGATGGTAACTTTTTCCTTGCAGCGTTATTTAAGAGAAATGTACTCTAGACACCTAAACATAAAATTCCCCGAAAAGAATTAATCTTAATATACAAAGATTGCAATTGCTGGACGGTAAATACACACTTAGTTTGTCCGAAATGAATTTTATCTTGAGAATTTGCCTTTTCGACACATGACTTGCGTCATATGAAACATTTAAACTCTAAAATGGCGACAATATTAGGCAAGTGGTTAGGCCGGGAAAGGCCACCGTGTAATAAATTTGGATGATTGTATTCCGACGAGCGAACATGTAATGACTGAGGCAAACACTATTAGCTCGAAGTTCGATGTTTCAGAAAGTGCAAAATGCCTTTATCATGGGCGAAATGGGACATTTAAGTGAATGTTTTACTATTCTCGGATCCTTTAAGATGTTGAAATAAAAGTTGATGACAGAACAAGAAGCCGAAATTATAAACTTCGTTTTAAAACTAACGCGTCGAACTAAGGGTAATTCGTCAAATTTCTTGTATTGCATTCATGATTTTATTCCGGATGCTTTGCAACGTAATGTACACGCAATGTTGGCCCCTAACCGCATGGGTTTCGAATCCCGGCAGGGTCATTCGGATTTTCATGTGAGGAAGCCTCCGAGCTGGCTTGCGGTAGGTCGATGGTTCTACCCAGATGCCTCCGTGCATTCGAGGTCTTCCTCCACCTGTAATTAGCTGGACGTCGCTATATGACTGAAACACTGTCGAAGCGACGGCAAACTCAAATAGTCTTAAACTGTAATTGTTTTCACAATAACTATATCAATACATTTTTTATTACATAAAACAATATTACATGTTTATAGCAAAATTGAATATGTATAATATACGTCACAAAGAGCGTGGACAAGTATTTTGTGTATAAAAAATACTGCTTAACAGAGGAGCATTTGTTGTAATTACATTTATAATAATATAATCATTATAATTCACTTTATTTTATGACATGCTATACAAAACTGTATTAAGTAAAAGAGACAGTAGAATGCAAATACCAGTACATAAAATATTATATATAGTAGTTTAATCACTTCAAGCATTTAATTTTAATATGTTCGTTCTTGATAAGTTTGCATAATATATATAATTGCTAAGCATATTTAGAGATTTTGGTGAAGTATTTGAAAAAGATTAATAAATTTCTGTTGAGTTGGCCAAGATAGTAATATCTTTTTAAATATATTTTCTTAAATTTGAGTATTTGGGGCATATTAGTAAAAATGATACTCGTTTTCAATTTGATGCAAGGTTTATTGCGAGGTTGTGGGATGATGTTCTAAATTGTGCTAGGGCTATTATAAATTTAGGTATTTTGACAGTATTTAAATATTTTTCTTAATCAAATGTGTGTTTTTATAGGCTATATATTTATTGTTTAGTCGTTGTGAATTATTGATTCTACTGTACCAGGTCTGGTAATATATATCCATTATGCGCTGTTTAATTGGTTGTATATTAATATTCGCAGATGAATGGTTTTCCCATATATATGTTAATCCCGCTTCTTCTAGTATAGGTTTTATATTTTAATGCCCAGTTATTTTCATTGTATGTGAATCCATTATTAGTATCGTGCATTAAAATTTCATATGATTTGTAAAGTATGGTGTTTGGGTTTGATTTAACTATTTTAAGCCAGTATTTTATTAATATAATTTATCTATGAATATACATGGGTAGTTTTTTAAGTTCACCATATAAGGTTTCTCGATTTGTGCTTAATTTGACTCCTGAAATTTTTTCTACAAATTTTTTTATAAGTTACATATCTGGAGCTGGGCGATACCCCATATTTCTTCATTGAAGTTGAAAATTGCGCCTACTCATGTATCGAAAAGTTGTGTTTTCTTAGATATTGGTGGTTCGAGGTGGTTATAGATATAGTACATGAATTGTGTAGTTTATGGGACGCGTGTTGGAAAACATGCTTTTGGGTTTGATTCCAATTTCAGTTTTTTTCTTTTTTTTAAATATAAATTTCTAATTTAGTTGTGTATAGATAAAAGTCGCATTCTGCATGTTTCCCTTTTAGAAAATCATTAGTTTTATTGACATTGAGTTTATTGTTATTACAGTTTTTTTCTATATCATTTCAAATGGTTTGAAGCGATCCTGGATCTAAACCAAATACAGTCGCGTCGTCGGCAAAGAGTAAGAGAAATATCTTTAAACTGTCAATGATGTCATCTAGATTATTCATTATTAATATTTTGAATGAGGTCATTTATAAGGGAAAGAGTAGACATAACATGCTGATGCTAGGATCCCCTTGTTTAACCCTGATTTACGAGTTTATGGGGTTAGAGTTTGAATTTCGATAATTAATAGTTGATTTTACACATTTGTACATAGACTTCAGCGCGCTTACAAATTTGCTACTTATATTTGCGTCCAATTGTTTCAACCCTAATAAAATGCGATCAGGGTACTCCGTGGCCGAGAGGGTAAAATCGCTTACTTAACACTCACTCAGCCCCTCACAGAGTGGGATCGAATCCCGATAGGGTCATTTGGATTTTCATGTGAGGAAGCCTTCCAGCTGGCTTGCGCTAGGTCGATGGTTCTACCCGGATGCCTTCGTACATTCGGGATCTTCCTCCACCTGTACATTGTAATTTGCTGGCCGTCGCTATATGACTGAAATACTGTCGAAGCGACGGTAAACTCAAATAGTCAACTCAAGTCCTAGAATTGAAAGTAAACAAAACATACAGCACTATTAAATGATGTTCAGTTACTAGTTTCTCAACTTGAATGTTTTATCTTAAAATGTCTTTCAAGTCAATGTTTTACTTCACTACTTATCGTTAAATCCTAATCAAAATGCTTTTGTCAATTGAAATTTATATCGGGACCGAACAAAACTTGCCATAAAATTAAAAAGGTTTTTAAGCGGCGACCGAGCTAGTTAAATATAGGTTAATTGCTTATCATTTTAGTATGCAGTACAAATTTGGCATTTCCTCTAAACGGATGGGGTTTTTTTTCAATTAAGAAAACACTAGATTCAATTTAGAAAATGTGGGATTCACATTTTATGTAGTGTTTTTTTTTCAGCAGCATCTATCTTTCATCTCAGCCCAGTATGGCGGGCTATGTTCTTCTACAGTTGCAGTCATGCATGTTCGTGTTTCTTCCAGTGAACTCTGTTTGAAAAAAAAATGTTTACATTTGGAACATAAATCATCACATATTTAAAAAAGTAAGAAACATTACACGTTATAAAAAAAGAATTGCACGTAAATATTTTATACATCCGCCCGACAGAATGAAATAAGGCTACATAAGAATCGCGCTAATCACGCCCTGTCACGTCATGTCCCGTCCTACATTATCTGTCTCGTGGAGTTTGGTAACCATTGTTGACAGGAATAATGATTTGTCGAGATAGGCCAATTCAGCAGTCACGTGCAAATAACTATGCACGAATTGCCTTCATTTGTACTTATAGCTTTATATATTTGTTTTACGTTTATGAATTAGAATTGATCAAATGAATCATTTGAAAATACGTTGACATTTGATTATATGTGTATTTTCATCACGTTTGATATTAATATAGTCAACTAATTAAAAACTAGACTATCCAATTCAAATAACATCTTCAAAACCATGGAAACCAGTTTCTTTATCCCCATACCTCACATCTGTAGTGAAACGTGGGTATGTAAGAGCAATATGATGGTTATGACTTAAAATATATTTTTCTCGTTTTAAAATAATCCCAATATCAGTCGTCCTTTCCTCTAAATATACCTCAATGGCTTATGCTGGAATAGGGACGTATGTATACTATATACTAGACATATATCATGCTTAGAGGTAATCATGTTTAATCCGTGACACTAGTCATTTTACATATGTTATTTATGGTATTTTGATTAATTATTCATCACATCTTCTATTCCTATGCTTTTTTGATAGGAAAACAAACAAAAACGCATACAACAGCATTCTATTGGTCAAACAGTTTCTTGGAGCGCTTGTGACTCTAGATGTCGATATGTCACGGATACCATTATGAATATACCGATCTTATATCATGAATATATCGTTCTAATATTTCACGGATGAATATATTTTATGTTTTCCCTTGACATAAAGTGTCAATAGCTGTTGATTTGGACATTTATAGAGTCAGTAGTATATAAACTTTGAAGCCCAAAAGATTAGTTTTACAATAAGATGATAAAATATATGGACAAGATAAAATACAGGATCAATTCACTGCGTCATCCTTTGTTTGTTTCATTTCATTCTTATTCAGGATTTAACATTTGTCTGGTGGCATATAATTTTGTTGGAGACATACGTATGGAAACTGTCTACAAATTCTTATGTAAAACCGTCCTTCTTTTTGATGTTCTTTACCACAGTCAAGCCATATTACCATGAAAATTTGAAGACATGTCCAACCATTTATTGAGTTTATACAGAGCTCTAGGAGAAGCCTCGACCTAAGCCAGAAAAGGCGTTTTAGTATGTGTTGTTGTTAATCGTATTCTCGATCTCCCATTTCCGTGATAGAAGTCACATTCGTTAAGGCATTGAGAATGATTTAATAGCTTTACAAAAATGAGGAGTAATTGAAAATCGAACAAATAAAGACAATTAGTCTTGGATATATCTGTTTTCCAATGCATCACTCGCAGATGCGTGACTGGCATCCGCCGGGAATTAAATAAATCATCGGCATTTCACAGTAATAAGAAGAAAACAAAAACACAAAAAAACACGTCCATGTCATGAGTACAGAGCCGTCGTGTTTTCATTGATTTTGGGTCACGCAACACTGTTTGTTTTAGTAGAAATTCTTACTATAACCTGATTATAGTGACTAAAATATCATCTTATATAGTTTATATAAAACATAGGACCTTTTTAAGGCCTAGACAGTCGTGCAAGCCAACCAACGTCGGGAGACAATGAAAGGGTACCGCAAAACCAGATGGCCTTAATGCTTAACGAGATCATTATGTTTAATGCTTTGCTTCTCATCGGAGTAGTTATATGAATCTATAAAATTGAAACAATCATTCAGAATGCTGTTATCTTAGTTTTTAGTCTTAAATCAATATGTGGAGCTTTTTATTTGATATTTTAATTCATTTATCTATTTACTGTTTAGGTTAAATTGAACAAATGGCTGTTTGCATTAACGATGTGCATTTATAAATATTTTTTGTAGTTGGAAAAATAAACTCATTGGTGGAGCGTTAAAGTCGAACTTATTTCTCCTATTTATGTATCCCGTGGTTTATTGAATTTTATTCCGTTTAACGCTGACTAGCTCATATGCAATATCCTTTTTGCAAAGCAAGGGTGATTTTGTAGATTTGTATTTTATGCTCTTGAGTGGACTGCAGCGATATAGACCTTGTGAAAGATACAAAATTTCTTATATTTTCCTGAGACATATCTTGAACACTTATTTCGCCGCATATGGGAATATAAATTTCGAATTTCATCCGATGAAATGAAATCGCATTTTCAACAAAAAAAAAAAAAAGCTAACAAATATACACTTCATCACATTTTTTCCGTTTAGGATGGTCACATGACTTGGGAGCAGGAGGTTAAAGGTTTGATATCCGGTTTCTATGAACCATTGATATATGTTACGGCACCTTTATGAAGAGCTCTGTATGAAAATATCTAATGCGCAGCTGCGTGACTGGAAAATGTCTCTCTTGCACTAGAACATTGTCAGTAGTACATTTGCTCTGCAAACAATCAAACGATCACTATCAAAATATGTACGTTACACTCAGGCGGATAGTCTGGCTCCCCTAGTCACACGTCAAACTTTTACGATCAGATCGGTGTCTGCAACGCAAGACAGGAAATTGTTCTCTCCATGTGACTTCACGCTCTAAACAAAAAAAATAATACTTCCTGTCAACAATGAACTCCTTGCATGTACATAAGTCCTATGTCATTGGAGATAAGATGGATATATGTTAATGTATTAGTTATCGTTATATTCTTTATTTTATGGAATTTATCGCAAGCGAATCGAAGCGGGGCGCTGCGATTAATTCTTAATGTATGGAATTATATTTTGAACAATGAGATTGCAGTATTTTTCAAAATTTTCGATCGGTTTAACTCGTTAAACCACTTGGTTTAATGGGTAACCTGTATATACGACCAATCCTTGTGCGCATGCGTGTAGAGATGGACTTGGATAGTAACGTCAAAACATAATTCCATACATTAAGTAGGTTAATGTTTGTTATCGAGGGTTTAACAAGTTAAACCGCTCGCTCGGCTGCGCTGAGCTTGAGCGGTTTAATTTATTAAACCCTCGCTAACAAACATTAATCTATACATAAAATTCAAAATATATAAACGATATTAACATATCTAATGTTAGTTACGTGCGTCATACAACTTTGTATTTGACCATTTCCCGTCATGTGCTCGCTTATGTAATCGTAATGTGATAAGCATCGCTTATGCTACATGGATAACATACATTACTAACATGACGTAATCAATTGCTATGGTGACAAGCTCCATCCATAATGCTCTTAGGTCACGTAGGCACATTGCAATCTTATTTTCTCCATTTCAAGATCGCACGGCAATATATTTTGTGTATAATTTTTAACGCTTTACAAGAATTTCATTGGTATACTTCGGGGACAAACTTTAAAAAAAAATGAAAGATATTACGTTCGGTTTTAAACTTCGCATGGGTGAGGATGAGTTTACTGTCGTAGCGTTACTATTCCAGTCGTATATCGACGCCCAGCTTTTTACAGTGAAAGGAGAATCCAAGTGCTCACAGGGCCCCGAGTAGAATATTCGACCTTCTGTTAGCCATTCTCGCCGACCTTCGAATGCCACCACCTGGAATCAAACTGACAACGATAAGAGACTGGGTGGTTTAACCCGCTCGGTCATGAAGGGACCGTGAAACTGAAATACATGGTCCTTCAAATTCTTAAAAAAAAAACTTCAGTGCAGATGCAAGCATCCATTGATTGGGAGTTATAGGCTTCTTCGCCCAAAGGCTTTAAAGGCTTGCATTTACTACAAATTTTCAATAGTCACTTGATGGACCATGATCACAATTTAATGACAGATGAATTACTTAAACGGAAACTTTGGACAACCGAATAATCTAAACTTTATTTTAAATGTAATATTTTGAACTGTAGAGTGACCAAGATCTCTATTTTTTATGTCTTAAGAGATTACTGAAAATTTAGCATATAAAATAGTTTCCTACATACTGTTGTTTAATACATTTAAACAATCACGAATAGCCAATATACATGTAATTAAACAATCGATTTCGTTTTGAAGGAACTCACGAACTCTCATTTATTATTTTGAAACCATATGTTTTATAAGATCCCCAAATTGAAAACTCGATACAATACGGAACTTAATTACTTCCCTTTTCTCCACGCTATGTTCTTGCCAGCCTTATAAACAACCCTTAAGTTCTGCTGAATGACACGCAACGCATGAGAACATTATTGGTTCCACAATTCTTGGCCTTTATCACGGCTGTCAGTCGCAGAACAAATGAGGCCGAGACACCTGTTGTATCGTAGGAGGACTACAACATTTCCCAAAGGATTAACAATTCTTCGCTTAGCCATTTCGTTCTTGTAAAGTGTATAACAATTGATAAGAAGGTGCCGGGCTTCTGAAGAAAATGGGTAAAAATATAAGAGGGATATTCTTTAGTTTGAAAATTGAATTTTCTATAGATAAAAAAAGTTATTTATTTTGTACGGTTTTCTAACCAATGTTCAAAGGAAAGATCCTGTCAATTCTAAATTCGTCTAGTACTTATGAAAATTGATTCAGATGAGTCTGAATAACTTTTCTGGTTAGATAAGTAGGTATACATATAAGTTGTAGCAAACGCTGTTAGATTTTAATAATTTCAGAACCGAAAAGCTCCACGTCGAGCGATTATTTACAGAGAATAGTATTTGCATGACTAAATTTTGCTGCTTTATGGCTTTTGTATGTAAAACAGTCTCCACTTGCGTGTTGGTTTAATTGCCAATTAAGTTTTGAATCAAAAACGCATTTGCAATCGATGGATTTCCGTGATATTGGAAACTGCGTAAAACGTGGTTATGTTCTGGCCAGCGAAAATGCAATATATACTATACTCCTATTATGATGTTCTTTGAACTTGTATATGAATATCTTATTGCAACTGCTTATACTAGCGGGCTGTCTTTAGGAACTTTCTAGAAAAGGTATTTTCAAAAAGTCAAAAATACTTTTAAAAAATCGTGCGATATTATTGAATATTTGGCCTAAAATATACAAGCGAACGCACCAACGCGCTTTGTAGACAAGGAATATCTTTAAAATAGATATTCGACGTTGCTAAATAATTGTCGATTGTAACATGTAAAACAGATCAAAATTATTAGCATTTTTTTTTATAAATACCAAGAATACGAACTAAAAAAGATAATCTACCCACTTTCATAAAATATTATGCACTTGCTGATTTTCTTTAAGTTAAGACAAGTCAAATGTAACCAAACGAAACCAAAAGATCATAAATCGCGTATAATTGTATCCGGATCCACTTAAGAAACGTCACAACCTCTCCGCAGTAGTTACCTCCCCTGAAGGCCGACTCCACTTTAATAAATAAGGGGAAATTGCGGTCTTAAAATAGACATACGCCTGCTTCTTATTTAGTTGTTTTAAATCATATTGCCAAAGCAGCATTCTTAAATTGATATAGACGTGTTGATTTTTTTTATAACCGTGTAACCTTTCAAGTTTAAATTGAAAAAGAAGCCTGTTATATCAAGTAGAAAGATATATGCAACCAATTCCCATTTTAAACTACGCCCATGGCATCCTTGCATACACATAAGTATACAAATGTACATGTATATATACGTATACACGTGCCTACATATTTTCATATTTTTATTTTCATACATACATTAAATAGTTTGACTCAAATATTTTCATCCCCCCACTGACTCTGTGTTATCTAGACTAGAACTTTTCCGGGGTCGAACCATCAGTTTTATAACTGGGCGCCCATTGCATCGATGCATTCGAGCTTTTCCAACACGTTCCTTGCCGATTGTAAATGTCATTTCAAATGAATTCATACAACGCAAAGTAGGAGGGCGCAAAATTCAATTTAGATAATTCAGATGAATACTTTCGGAAATGTGCCATATGCTTCTCTGTAACGATAATTTCTTACGAACGTTCTTCTTATGAACGTGCTTGATTCTCTGTAGAGAAATTGGGTTAAATTCACCATCTATTCTTTTTACGTTACTCCTATCATTTTTGGGAAAACATTATTAATAACATGTACTATTCGATTACAGACTTTTATGTACGTGTGTATATATATATATATATATATATATATATATATATATATATATTTACATGTATATACCTTTATACATTCTTATTTATTGATTCCTAAACGTAACGAATTGCACCATTGGAATAAATAAGTGATTTGAATAAAAATGTGAACTTCCCCGGGCCTAATGTAGATAATGTTGGAAGATAGAAATCTATTACTTGTCTAGACTTAAAATACATCGAAATGAAATGATTGGCGAAACGTCTGAGAATTGCCCCATTCGTTTGCGTGTTTTATGTATGGTTTGGTTTAAGATTCCATTCCTCAATTTTGTACAACATCTACTTCTATCTAAATTGGAGACCAATATGATACACACACAACTCGGTAGTATGGTCAGAAGGTCCGTTTAAGTCCTTTTTGAAAAGTTTGAGATGGTGAATTCGGATGTAGGCTTCATCGAGTTACTGCTTTGCAAAAGTTTGTGTGCTAAGACAAGGTGCTATATAAACAATCATATAAAATCTGTCATCAGTCCATCAGGACATCGTCGGATACCCACGACTGCCTATTGCATCTGTCTTGGCTAGCACTTTATTGGTATAAGGATATTCATAAAAGGTACGTCGACCAATCAAAATGCTGCTTAAACAAATGAATATTCTTCAGTTGGAGATCTAAAATATGTAAGTTAGTAACACACTCATCACAATGATTACGTCAGTAAATACAATAGTTTCTGATGGTCAAAAAATCCCCACTACCTAGTGAGGCTGCGAATGGTGGCGCGGCTTTTTATATTATCGATAACGAGCAAATGCTAACTAATAATCCCACGGGCCAAGAATGAAGTAACGGAATGAGCGCTCGTGGTTTTCCGACGCTGCAGGAAATAATGCCTGGACTTTATTGAAATCAAACATGCTCAGACTATGGGAAAACTTTTCCTTCTTCACAGGACATTGCGACAGGTTAACACACAAATTTTTACTTGTTGCAACAAATGTTTACCTTTCGCAGAAATTTTTAATTGTTTCGACATATTTTTACCTGTTGCAATGTTTTAACCAGTATTTAGTAAGAACTTTTTGATATCTTGATTTCAGTCTCTTTATTGCAAGTATTTTACATTTATATATCACTTAATATTATGGATGTTCAAACATTTTTGGTCATTTTTAGATTTTCTCTGTTTTACATATACATGTCCTAATTAGCTGTTCAAAACTCACCAATATGTAAAAATGTGAGACCTGCAAAATAAGTACATATACAGGAATAAACCCTACCCCATTAGAGCTACAACAAGAAACTATTTTTTGCACAGATAAGGTCATAAGATGCTATGCAAAAACTAAAGTTCTGTATGTTGTGTGACCATAATGAGAAAATCAGCCGAAAAACTATCCCTGAATGCGTTTGTTATTGTCAGGAGCTCTCTTCTTTGGTTCGTTGTTAGAATTAGCAGGCAATTTTCGACCTGGCATAGCACCATCAGAATATCTGAATTCATTGACAACAGAAACTATATTTAATTATTTACGATAATGAATATTGAAATGATAAAACTTGAACCTGATAATAAATTAAAACGAATATGACCTTGTTAATTTATAATGAAAAGCGAATAAAAAGAAAAATACAATCTTTCGTGAATGTATCGTCTGCTATGTTGTTGATTGTTGACCGATAAAGACAGAGTTCCGTTTGGTTTCCATTACGAAAGATATTAGTATATAAATTGCGGAGAACCAATGCGAAATCATCTCAGACATCCGATAATCAGTTACATAATCGCTAAAAATAGCTAAGAAAACTGTTGTTTGTTGTTGTTGTTTTTTTTTTTTGGGGGGGGGGGGGGGTTAAGAAAGTGAAAGTAATTTCCGAAACCGAAACGGTGCTGTATGAATTTTTTCTTCGTACATTGTGTCCGACAATAACAGACGCTTTCGTCGGTCAAAATGGAAATATACCGGACATGTCCGATTGACCGACGGACATTCGCATTGATGCTATCTCGTCTTTTCCTTTCAACGTTTAACAATATACAAAAACGAAAGCACAACATGCGGATGCCATGGCCAATATAGTTATCAGATTTTTGGCCTTTGATGGGAATGTAGTCCTTGTGATAGTGAACAAATATGTGAAGTTTGATGACAGAAGATTTGATAATTTAGAATGGCTACGGTTAAAGCTTTTTCACGACGATGACGCCAACGACATCAGAGTGATGACAATACCCCGACTTTTTTTTCTTCTTGACAAACAGACACACACAGCTGAATAAAAAGGTGCACGTATAGCTTGCCCGCTGGAGGGCATTGAATTTGGATATCCGGTATTCAGATTCCCACGATCGGATGTAAATAAGTTACGTTGTAAACATAAAACCGAATTGTTCAAAATATTGTACATTATTTATTATGCTGTTTATTTACTATCAGGATCGATTTCAGGTATTGTAGAAGTACATCATTTTGGCGAGCATTTCACACAAATTCTCAGAAATAAAGGCATATGATATAGGTTACCTTCTGAAATGTTTGAACTGCGCAACTGCAATATCCGACATCCCCCCCCCCCCCACCACAAGTAAACACGTTTAACCCTTTCCCTCATATAGACTCATTCTGACGCACTCAAAAGGTACCACATAAAGCCTGATCTGCAGAAAACCATAGTTAAACCTTACCAAATTTAATTATAAAGTCCTCATTTCCAGACCACTGAGGAGCAGCGAACAGCATAAAACATGATCAGCCTGCGAGTAACTCGCAGGCTGATCTGGTTTTATGTTGTTCGCATAGGTCTTTTCATGGTTTCCTCTATGAGGGAAAGGGTTAACGATATACTGTAAATGTATAAACTGCATATAATTCGATAAATATAGCACTTATATGCATACTTCATTTATAATGTTATATCCTATTTGAATCTCTACCTGTTGTGAAAGATCAAATATGATATACATATTTAATTTTATAATAGCAAAAAGATGATTTGAAACTCTGTATTTTTCAACTGTAGTTGTAATGTAATACTGTATTGTGGGCCGGTGACTTTTACTTACAATAAACATCTTGTATGTTGCTTTCATCGTTATCCTAAATCATTTTCAGCCTAATTCATCAAATTATTTTTAGCTTATTTTATTAAGTACTGAAAAAAAATTACATGCTCCTTCTAAGATATTAGTACTATTTCTTTTTAAATATTAAGCTGTAAAAACACAGGTTGTCTCAAAATATATGATACCATTCCAAATGGTTGTTAAAATCTCATTTATAAAACAATTTTGATGTTTATATATTAAACGAAAGATGTTATAATAAAGTTTGTTGTTTTTTTTTTTGCTTAGAAATATCGGGAAAGTCGTGATGTCATGATTACATTATAAATACCGATTGTTTATTTAATAGATCCAGAGGCAAGATTAGTTCATTCATGATGAAAAATGAGTGGTTGCCCCATACTCTTGACTTCTAACCCTGGGGATATTTCAGAGTCAGAGGTTATAGTATTAGAACCACTCACCAAACAATTGAAGGCTGAAAACGGGTATTTAAGGTGAACTAAGTACAGGAACCTTAGCTATGTGCTAAAGGACGTCATTTTGAAGATATATAATAGATAGAACCAAAACCATGTCGAAGAAAGGTGGAAATATGTGTTTAATCGATGTTAATAATACTTTATTATAAGTACAAGAACATTTTGTGTCAATTATTACTTCATCGTTCCTGATGAAATAATAAATCTGAAAATTGTATCGGATATTCTGAGACGACCTGTATCTGTCACATTTAACTAATGTTCTGCTCCATTTACAAGTACAGAACTTCGATTCTTCGGTGGCAGCTGTATCAGGGTTGCCAGCATGTAAGATAAAAAAGAAAAATATTAATTTTTCCCTGACCCAAAAGTGTTTTACTGACAAAATATACTTTGCCTTAATGACCTCCTCCTTCCATAGAGCTGTCAATTCATTTTGTTTATAAAAACATAATTCACAAAAGAGGAATTTGCTCTGAAATATCTAAATCTGTACATGGCATCAAACAAAACAAAAAACTATAATGTACATGTAAGACTATACAAGTTGAACAAAAATGCTTGTGCAATCAATAAAGAATATGCTTTTTTAGCATTTTTTATTTTTACCGACTGTCAAAATACTACGACTACTCGTATATTCACAGAAAAAATCCCTGGCTTTTCAAGGTCGCAAGGTCGCTGGCAACCATGTGTTTGCTTGTTTTTTAGCGCACCTGCTTAAAGGCAGTGCTCCCATGGCTAATGATTCAGGCAATGTAACTGAACATGGAAACTTTGTGAAAAATCAGAGACGCGGACTGTTTTACATGTTAAATATGATATGACGGTACTGCTAGTGACTTTTCCAAAATATTTACGTCTGCAAATGTTTTACCTTAAAAACTGTTTTTCAATTTACAATGGCGCCTTCACAATAAAACTTCGATAACGTCAATCAATACGTTTCCACTGACTATGTTTACTTATTTTTTGGTCCCGAGATTATGCGATCTGGTTTAGTCTATTGTTCTTTTCATGGATATACGCAAGTAGATTAATGTGAGGATCTGTATCAGATTAATATGAATCATAAAATAATTTCGGTCCCTTAACAAATGTACTTGACTTTTTTTTCTCATTTCAACCCATGTCTAAAAATCTCATGTTCATATAATTTTCAACACCCATCTATATCTACACTCTTGTTTCAACTACGTATTCAACAATGTCTGTTTTAAAGATATTTCAGGTTCATTTCTACACGTTGTACTCTTTTACTTTAACAAGTGTTTTTACTGAAATTTGCTGACGTTAAAAAAAAAAAAAAAAAAAAACACTGAAATTTTTGCTGACATTGTTAAAAAAAGACGAGAAGTTCAAAAATATAATATGCACATTTTATTGAACAAGTCATTCTATAGTTTTCTAATGTATTTTCCATGGATGTGCACGTCAGTATTTGTTTGTTGCACTTCCACCATTTTCTCCTGGACTTCAGTCAGAGAACGATGTACTTGGTTACAGGCGGTCAAATTTGTTAGCGAATCATTTAAGTCATTCGAAAAACCTGCCAGTGACGGCACAGAGACGGAGCAAATACCAGGGGAATTCCAGATGTTTTAATCAATACAAGCGGCCGAAACTTCTTCCTTCCTTGTCACCAAACTCTGATACAGATCTTCAAACAGTCGCCCGCAAGATATGTATCCATTAACTATAAATTGTTTGGTGTCTTAATTGTATAGATGTGAATAGGACATTGCTCTGGCATTAGTCATATAATGTAATTAAGATGTTCTATGTTGGGAAAATATACAGCTTTGGGTCTAATTGTCATTTTCGCAAGTAGTGAATGATTTAGATAATAACTACCAAAGTGTACATTATATTTTTCATTACCACACTTATTCAGCAAAGTATAATATATGAACTCATTTAAAGTGCTAGAAAGTCAAATATATTTACGTATATAACTAAAGGCGGTATACTTGCATACGAATCTAACCAATAAGCAGATAGTAAATTAGTTGATTTATTTAGATTAATATTATTGACGCTTGTAGTATCCACGTTTTTTGATTGTGTCACATGTTAAGAAGATAAGGATTGGTTTAATCTTTAATTATTGACGATTGAGTATTTAAAAAAAAATGTTTATTCCAAACACACGACTTCCATTTTCTTACACAATTTTCGCAAATAATGTTCGATAATTGGACAGGCATGTTTTATTTATTTTTATTTATTTAGAGTAATATTTGAATACAATTATAAGAGAGTACATTACTGGCCTTAATTTTTCACTATCAATGAAAATGCCATGATACGAGTATATTGTATATGACTGTATAAATGTTATATTGAAATATCGTCATCACCAATATCACCATTACCATCATCATCAACTATTTTAAGTAATTCTAAATATGTTATTTGAATAAAGTCAACGAACCCTACAGTTGAGTTTATAACATCGCTCAGAGTCTCGTTTTATTAAATACATTCAGTCCATTAAATCCTAGCCATGTGTATTAAAGTACAAAAATGTGTATTGATCTTCCTTTAATACTATTTATATTCAATTCAAACTGTTTTGACTTCGAGCGATATACCACTTAACTTCCTATTTGTATATATTGATTTTTAAATACACTCAGACTCTCACCTATTAAATGCTCGAACTGCTGATAATGACTATAAAATGTGTCACATTCACACACAATGAATACATCTCCGGGTGATATAAACCAATTTCTGTCACAGGTGATGTATGTTAAATAATAAACATCCAGTTTGTCTCTTTGTTTTACAACAGAATTTCATGGTGAATAATATACGCCTAGCAGCATACGGGAGTTGAAATAGTTTCCCCTGTTTTCAATGACAGATAGACATAGGCAAGAGGCATCGACTATGTCACATGCAGACATATCGTATTTGCAGGGGAGCTTAGATAACCCAGTTTGTTGTTAAGTTGACTTGTGTCAACAAGATACGAATTTAGAGCTGCAAAACTGCGGTATAACGCGCGAGTTAAGTGGTATGATACGTCACTCAGTCACATTGTCTTTACCAAGCAGGCCTGAAGCAACCATTGCATGCTTAGTGCTAAGAATTACAACTTGTCTTTTCACTGTCGTATTAATTCCTCAGCAGCAATCGACAATATGTTTCAGATCCCATGCTATGGCGCTGTGGGTTAAGATCTGCAATATAATGTTTCAAATCCAGTGCTATGGCGTTGTGGAGTAGGAAAAGTGTGAATTGACTCAAGTTCTACTGGAAATTTAACCACGACTTTGGAAACCATCGTTTATGATCTTTCAAGACGCTAGGTTTTTGTCCATCCCGGGAACCGTCGAGAAGGATACGTTAGATATAGAAGAAACTCGTTGCCCCAGTTCCCAATATACGAAACAATGTAATGTGAGTGTAGGACGAGAGGTTCCCGATTCCTATATAGGTTCTATTTCTGTGAAGCGGGGGTACAATGGCATTTATAGGAACCAAACGCTTCAAACGCTTTTTGGTCTCGAGATTTGATTTATGAGTGAGCATCCTATGTAATTACATTGTAAATTGTGATTACTTTGTCTAAGACCATAGGTATTATCTATAATTAGTGTAAAATAAAACGTAGAATAAATTTTGGGCTGGGTTGGACGGATTTATAAGACGGTATTTGAATTATTTTGATTAATGAATATAAAGGCACAACTGATTTAAAGAAGAACAGTTCCTTTAAGATGGGGTAAGGCTGGTCATGAGTTTAATGACATATCATGTGGCAATACAATCAATCTGATTACTGAGAGTGATATTTCATAGTGTTATCCTGCGTTACTATTTCCCTTCAGTATATTTCAAAAAAAAAAAAGATTCAAAACTCATATTGTCTTTTGAATGATCCACATGACTTAGGTGAAACCAATTGAGAATCGTGTTTCTTCTACCAAAAACATTCTGAAAGGTTACTCAATTTACTAATTCTTGAAATGCATATTCCAGATATATTGTTAACGCATGCACTGAACCTACAAACACGCTATTCCCATAATATTATCTGCTTTCATCAATTATTTTTGTCAGAAACAAGCATAGAGTTAAAATGTTTTGCCCGCAGTATGTGAGCAACTTGTAGTCTTGCTTAAACACGACGACTACCATTAACTGCCATAAACACCTCTGGGATATCTGGTTTTCAATTTAAATGCCACACAATGAGTTCAGATATATATGGTATTCCCATTCCCATTTACTTGTTATATCTTTAGATTTTTGATAGTTTGAATGGTTTCACTTAAACTAAAAATGAAATACCGGAACGTTGCTTTTGAGACCTTAGCTTCAAGTGAGTGATTTGCGACTACACTCAGTGCATTAGCGACATTCATTTAAGTTCAGAACTAACTATTTCTTTAAATATTGTCTTATCTTTCTCAGACAATCTCTTTTTGCAAATGTGTTTAATGAATCGAATTTCTTTATCACTCATCATTGAATCTCAACATAAACTGCGATAAGCATGGATGGACGGTCAATGCAGCCAATATGGACTTATCCAGAATGAGATGGTTAAATACTGTGGGAAGAAAGAGTAGCATACATAAGACTGTAGTAGACAAGTTTTGTCAATTTTGGTGGGACCTGCTAAACAGGCATCGCTAGAAGAAAATACCTTTAGATTGTTTGCAATTTTCTTTACAATTTTTATCCGTTTGCCTACTGCTAAACCTTCCCCCGCCTATTCACTCGTAGATAAATAATCATCCTTTTGTATGTATTTGATACTTCATTTGTTCTATACATAGATTCATTTTAATTTTAGATGCACATGTGTTTACAATTCATATAAAGTGTTGCGTTGACCACCTGTTTTATTAATTTTCCGTTTCTTACATGTGATTAACCAAGACAATGCATAACTTATACAAATGGTCTAGACATTGAATAACCAGCGGTGGCAATAGTTAATTACTAACCATTTATTATTTTCAAATGATGTATCTAGATATACTAACTTGTTAAAAATGCATAGCAAACAGTTCCTAGTGGCCATGATCAACAAGTCACAGCCATCTACAATAAGAATTCATTTGTTGTTGATTACTTTACATCTACAGTATCTAAAACATTTGAAGATTTCGTTTATTTGAGGTAGATAAGTTATTTAACTACCAATTTTAGTTGCTGAGCGCCAAGCAAACAGCTTCCAGGACTTTCAGTCTTGCATAAATAATAAGAATTTGTTTCATAATCAGTTTAAAATAAACGCACAACATTACAATCACAGCCGTTAGAACTTCCTGTCAGCCAATCCTTAGGTTCAATGGCTTCATTCGTAACTTGACATGTCGTCATGGCACACTGTAGCTACATGTATTGCTTAATTACAATAAAGATCTTCCTGTTTAAGATTAAGTCTGATTTGGGTAAATCCACATGACGGTGAGAGTCGTAGGATCGTGTCTTGGGGGATCAATACGAAAACGGTTTACAGCAAGTTGATAATGAGACAATTAACATGTTAATTGGTGTAGGCAGCTTTTCCAGAAAATAGGCACTGGGTCATTTCGTAGTTTTGTCTCATTTTAAAAATCAATTCCTGAATTTCACTTTTAATCTTTATCACAAAACAGTTTGTTTCTGTGTTCACCTACGTCCAGGATCTGATCAGTTACAAATAGGAAATAAATTATGCGTGTGAAATTCGTTTGTATGGATAACTGTTGAGTCCTATTGATTTTCTGTTCTGTTATCTATCGAGTATTTACTTATTTTGGCAACGGTGAATACCATTTGGGGCTTTTTCCTGACGCATACATTTTAGTCCTCTTGGCACTCGATGTCAGTGTTAATCAGATATAGAACAACGCTGGCTTCCACCACAGGTCCAATTTCAGAGGACCGTTCTCCATTATACACGCTTCGGCAAATATTTCACACATTTGGAACCAATAGTAGTTTGTTCTAAATACATTGGTTTAATAAGTAAATCTATTTTACCTGACACATGGCAAGTCCGTTTCATATTGCCCTGATTTGATTTTCGTATCTATATTCAATACTCGTATCAATATTGGGTTTTTGTACTTTATGATGATTTGTTTCGAAATGTATGCTTGTTCCTATTACAATGCTGTTTTATGTGAATTGTTTCATGTTTTCCCTGTCCGTATCTTCTTTCCCCCATTGCATTTTACATGACATTAGTAGTTAAGTCTCATGCTATCGCTCAATTAACCAATCATTACAGACATACATGTTTGCATACATACATACATACATACATACATACATACATACAGGAAATGGTTAATAGTTTGACTGATTATTCCTGATACCCCTGTTTGTGGGTATAATGGAATCGCTATTGTCATTTTGATGTTTGTCTGTCTAATTGTTCATGTTATCATTTTAA
>CM037781.1:55796331-55846331 GCA_021229015.1 Solen grandis | reverse complement strand
TAACAATAGTCAGATAAAACATCTCAAATCCAATTGATAGTCTTTCTCAAATCTCAGTTTCTAATTCACTAAAATTTACCTCCATTTTAGATACTTATCAAGACCCCGTTTTTTTCTAGATTACATGAACCGAGATGTTTGTTCAGGAACTATCTTCTTTTTATTCCAGTTTTGTACAGTAACTGATCAAATAATTCATCTAATAAGAAAATTACTCGAAATACTACATCTATTATTTAAGTCAACAATCATTTATAATAGCCATATTAAATGGCCCGATTTCCTTAATCTGGTATGAATGAAAATCGTACCCAGCCAACGTATTGCATCCATAAACATTACTTTAATGTTAATTAAAGACAAAAAAACGACATAGTATGTAATTCAAGAGTCATAACAATTATGCTGGTCCTATAACTGGCATAAAATATCGTCATTATAAGAAGTGTGTCAAAGTCTCCGATTGTAAAATAACTGTATAAATATTCTTGATATCATATACATGAATTCGATCCAACAACAACAGAATCGAGCTTGGTTAAGATATTATAATCTAGAAATTATTTCTAAAGATTTTTAGGCATACATAGCATTTTCTTTTTTTTTTTTTCTTAAACCATTGAAATGTAGAGTGTCTATATGTTAATCGTTAAATATTTCAAAATGCATTCCTCTTAAAATGGTATGCCAGGATGCATTTGGTATTGAGCTTTAGACATATTTCATATGCGTTCCTCTTTTTAAGTTTTTATTTCGATTTTTTTATAGACCCAATTCAAATGTCCGGGGCCACAGCTTGGCAAGAATCAACACATATAGATGAAATTGCTGCATATGCGGACCTCGCAATCGATGGGAACACAGATACGAACCATGAACATGGCTCATGTGCACACACAAATTCGTCCAATTCGTACTGGGCTATTGAGCTTCCCTACGTAGCACGAATAGGAACAGTTGTTATCCACGTACGAACAGACTGTTGTAGTAAGTCATTTTGTCCAATTATTATGAAATTTTATCACAGTTATTGAAAGGCCATTTAAGCATATAGATGCCTATTTCTTTTGTTAAATTAACTCGGAATAAAAAATTCTGCGGAATCTCTTTAAAAAGATGATATGCAACAAAAACTTTCATTTTTCCTGTAAAATAGTTTATTAAATTTTGTCTTATTCCAATTTGTTATATGAACGATTAATACGCAAAGAAAAATACAAAAGGAAAATAAATAAAATGGTAAGGGGTGTATTGTGTTTAGTTGAATACAATGTCGTTTTGACTAGACGTGACTATTTGAGTTTACCATCGCTTCGACAGTATTTCAGTCATATAGCGACGTCCAGCTAATAACAGGTGGAGGAAGACCCCGAATGCCTCCGTGCATTCGGGTAGAAGCACCAACCTACCGCAAGCCAGCTGGAAGGCTTCCTCACATGAAAATCTGAATGACCCTGTCGGGATTCGAACCCACGCGATGAGGGGCTGAGTGAATAGAATGTAACAAACTTCTTAAATAAACGGGGAAAACTAATAATGCTATGTTTAACATTGATTGCATCGCAATATCGTGTATAATTTAAAACTGTTGTTGCTTTGTTGCTATGGAATAATATATGTTAATATAAAGATGAGTTATGTTTGATACTCGTTGCATTTATATATTTCTTTCATAATGGCTACAGCTCAACTACTTCCCATGATTGATACTGATATCAGTGGCATGAAGCACTGCTTAACGCCAACTCTATTAATATAAAATTGGTTTTCTTTTTATATTTGCCTTAAAAAATACCAATGGAAAATTTTTACCTGGATTTTCCGAAATTTAAAATCTGGAATTATTGTATTAGTATCTAAATGCATTCAGTTTTCTAATAAACACAATAAAATGGATAATATTCAAAGAGAACTATAAGAATGCGAATATATGAAAGACAAAAGACATTTTTCCCGTAGTATATTTTCACTAGCAAACATTTCGAAAATATTTCAAAAGAAAAACCTAAAACTATCTAGGGAATCATTTTAGGCCATGCCATATATTTGTTTCAAATTTTATATTATATTACTTGCCATTCACAAAAATTTAGTAAAACTTAAATTAAAGTCTTGTTTTGGAAAAAAAACTGAGAGAAATTGTAAAAAAAAAAGATATCATCATTATATACAGATGAATCAATATCTAATTTTAAATACGTGTCTCTAAATAAACATTGATATATAGCAAGCTCTCCAGAAAGCACCATTGACCTGGATTAATATTTTTTTCATATATATATTTATATATATTTGGAAATTGAAATTGATTCTCTTTTATTTCCCTTTGCTTTTAAAACCCATTAAACCAGGGGAACAATGTGATAATGACAATTCAAACAAATCAAAAATATTATATTTCTTTTTGTTTCTATCTTGTATTTTCCATTTAAGAAATTCCTGACTGTTTTGACTTACAAAAATAGCCATGTCAACGAAAAAGTACATAACGTATCTTTATATCATTATTGAGAGTCAGAATCATCAACAAATAGGAAGCAATTTAATAACTTACACGAATAATATCAAATTCATATAGTTGAATCGAGGGATGTTTGAGTAATATATCTTACTTGTTTGGAATATTATGGAAAGATTCGATGACAAAATACAATATACTATGAGACCGAGTTAACTTGTGTGAACATGGTCGTAACAAACAAACAAACAAACAAAAACAAACACACAAAATGCGTTTTAATGGACGGCTTACAAAAGACACATTGTTTCTCTCCCTCTTCCTTCTACAGTTAATGACAATTACTTTTTATCATTGTTTATTAATCGTGGTATCTCCAGTATCGATTCTTCAAAAATTCAATTCAGTCTCGACATGAATGTTATTTATTCAAATGAACTCATAATTTCTATCACTAAGATTAATAACCAAAAATTATAGAACTATATAGGGTCCAAAAACCTTTTAATGTTACTTTTTAATTAAACATGCTTGAACAGATATAAAAAATATATATAAAGTAAAAGTAATATTTATGTATGCATATTGTAAGGAGAACTGTTTACTAAATATAATATTAAAACAGATATTTATTTTTAAGCAATGGTGTATCTTTCTTTCGTGATTAGAGGTTGTTGTTTCTGTGTCTTATATTTCAAGAAAGGTATTATTAATACCAAATCAAAAAGAAAGAGAATTATGTTTATATAATAAACAAGACTTCATATTAAATAACGTCTATCCATCTTTCTTTCAGTGGAGAGAGCCTCCAATTTCCGCATAATCACGGCGTTAACACGTACAGATATTGACAACAACAACGGACTTTTCTGCCACTTTTATGCTGGACCAGCTACAGCTGCAGACATCCCGCTATACTTACCTTGTCAGACAGGGACGTATGGGAAATTCTTGAAAATCAATCATGAATATGCAGATTACATTGAATTTGTGTGAGGTTACAATACTTCCTCCTTGAAAAGAAATGGCTGATGTTGATATATTGTCACATGTATATAAATTTTGTATACACGCATCATTTACTTCAAATACGAACAACATATTTTGTTTAAATGATATTATGGTTTAAATAAGATCTGATGCTTGACTATTGTCCTTTAGGCAAAAAGCAGCGAATTCATGTTCAAAACAGGTAGATGAAACCCCGAGTGCACAGCGTGAATTCGGACAGAACCAAACTTCAGATCACTTAACTATTGAAGGCTTCCTAAATACAATTCAGAATACATGTATCTTTCGAACTAAATATTTGATAAATTACCTAATGTTTCGAGTTATTTATGTGAGAATGTGCAAAGGTACATCATGTTATATTTTTAGAGCACAATCTACGAAAGAAAAAGCGATTATGGACCTTCCGTTTCTGTTCGGTAATTCAATGGTAGCATAACGATCGTACGTCTGATTATATTGCTTAATTCAACCTTCTCTTAATACAAAACCATTAAGATATATAATCTGCTTTCATAAATGGTAAACGTTTTGAAATATCACCATTTAATTTCTCCTTTAGATATAAGAATAATTCTTGAAAATTTAAGTGTATTCAATACTGGTTTCTACACATTTTTCATTAGATAAAACATGTAAGTAATAAAATTTGATGCAATTCACTGCCTTATCTTTTGCATTCCAGTACCTATGAAAACTTTTGAAGACGCCTAATTATATCATTCTATATTTCACTTCTGAGGTTTTAATACGTGTTTCAAATTATTTTCTTGTCTTCTGCTCCTCATTTTCTGCTGTTTACCTAATTTATTTACAAATATTCAAACATGTGAAATCTGTCCTTTTTATAAATATTGGTACATTTTAACTGATGCAAAATATATGAACATCATAGACGTTTGAATTGTCGCAATATTCTGATTGCTATCAATTGTAATGCAGAACTTGCTAAAAATTCATGTTTTTTTTTTCTTGAGAAAGGCATACTTTTGCCGAAATATTAAGTTAAAGTGAAATTATTTATGTATTACTATTTCAAGTAAGTGATCATTTCCTAGATTTAATCTTAATGGATATTTTATATCACTACAACTCACTGTTTCGTTCTCACAGAGGAATATGTCAAACACAGATCGTGTACATAATAAATGATCCAAATACGGTCTGGCAGCAACGTTCAGTTAAATAAACCGTTTTAACACAATGATCTGTAACTATTCATTCAGAACGTTCACTGAGGGAGCACAAGTCTGTCATGGTTTAAGCCAAGTATAGACATATACAATTTAAAGCTTTTGACGGAAGAAATAAATGAGATTTTTTTTAAATATGAATGTTCCAAATTTCGCTTCCTCCTGCTTCGCCATTTACATTTTTCTCGACATTGTGGATTCTTTACAACAATTTGAAATATACCGACAACTTCCAAATGCCCGTTTTACAAATCCATTTTTTTCTGCGTCAGCATCATCAGCAATACATTGTACTGTGTTATGTGATATAACAGATGGATGTATTTCAGCCAATTACCAGCCTTCTTCAAAAACGTGTGAAATGAACAAGGAACATATAATACATTCTAATACATCTCTTGAAACAGCATCTGACTGGGTCCTCATACTCTTTGGATTCAAAGGTAAGCTGGAGTGATGGAAACATTTTACTTTCATCCATTTTTAAATTTGAAACTGGTAATTTATTAGACACACGAACCAGATATATTTACTGACTTACTGCAAAGAATAATTCTTGTTAGAAATCATTTGTATCGTTTCTTTAGTGAAAGGAAATATTTGTATTTTCAAACATTTATTATGTTACCGTTTTATATCCCTAGTGTGTCTTTCTTGTCTTTTCCTCTTAAATACAAAATTTTTAAAAATCTACGAAATATATATATATATTTATACATATATAAATATATATATATATATTTATACATTACGACATTGAACTACCAAATGTTAGAGATAAGGATAATATGCAAATGAAATGTATATACGTATATAGATACTTTATAGATACTTATCAAGACCCAAATCTTTTTTTCTAGATTACATGAACTGAGCTGTTTGTTCAGGAACCATATTCTTTCCCATATTTTTATTCCAGTTTTGTACAGTAACTATTAGCTCATTTACCTTATAAGAACATTTACTATTTTAGGTCCTATTCAAAAACAAAATATTGTTAATATACTTACAGTCTATTATTTAAGTCAACAAATATTTATAATAGCCATATCAAATGACCCGATTTCCTTATTGTGGTATGAATGAAAATCGTACCCAGCCAACGTATTGCATCCTTAAACATTACTTCAATGTTAAGTAAAGACAAAAACCGACATAGTCTATAACTGAAGAGTCATAACAATGCTGCTGGTCCTATAACTGGCATAAAATATCTTCATTATTGGAAGTATGTCAACGTCTCTGATTGTAGAATAACTGTATAAATTTCCTTGATATCATAAAACATGAACTTCGGATCCAACAGCAGCTAGAATCGAGCTTGGTTAAGATATTATGGTCGTACAAAGTATATTTAAAGCATTTTCTTTTTTTTTCTTTTTATAAAAGAATTTCTTTTCATTAAATGTAGAATGTTTTTTTATGTTAATCATTATGAATTTCAAAATGCATTCCTCTTAAAATGGTATGCCATGATGCATTTGGTATTAAGCTTTAGACATATTTCACATGCGTTCCTTTTTTTTCTGGCAGTGTGTATTTCAATATTTTATAGACCCTATTCAAATGTCCGGGGCCACAGCTTGGCAAGCATCAACGCACTGGAGTAACTATGCTGAACTCGCAATCGATGGGAACACAGATCCAATTCACGAGCATGGGTCTTGTGCACACACAGATACCGCCTATTCGTACTGGGCTATTGAGTTTCCCTACGTAGCACGAATTGGAACAGTTGTTATTCACGTGCGAACGGATTGTTGTAGTAAGACATTTTTGTCAAATAATTTTATCACAGTTGTTTTTCTCGTGTGTTAATTGATATATGAACGCGCAGAAATCACTGGAATCTGTAGAAAAGAAGTAATAAATGCATGCGCAAACATTCAAATTATTCTTTTAAGCTGTTGGATGTTTACGGTAAAATTATTTAACAAATATGTTCTTATCTCGTTGTATCAAAGGAAACATGAATGTGAAAAAAATACAAATAAAAGTTACATAAAATGGTAATTAAGTTTGTGTAGTTGAAGACAATGTGACTTCCCAAACGGCTTAGGCGCCTGGTAGAAAACATTTAGCCAAGAGTCCATGATAAATACTTATATATTGTAATACGTGTTCAGTGTCTCACGAAACAGTATCAAAACAAACCTATAATATCTCTAAGCTTACAAAACCTTTAGCAAAGCAGTTAATGCATGTAAAATAGTGTTTCGTATACACACTCAACGCATTTGAACTCAATTTTCAAATTCAGTAAAGTAAGACCAAATATGAATTAGTTGAGGGCATCATTTTAGGGCTTTTGAAGCAAAAATGTTCCAGAGAAACATAGTCAAACAAGTAAAACAGATAGTGGGACATAATGTTTCTGTTGCTACTGTGCATAGCATTCAGCATGGAAATAGTGAAATTCGTAACAACGTACGCAAAAAAGGGTAAAAGTAGAACTTTTTCCAGACCTCGCACTGCTGACGTCGTACGGAAAAAACGTAATATGATTAAATTGGTGAATCCGCCCACACAAAAAGAAATAGCAGCTAAGTGTCTCTAGGCACTGTTAACAGAATTATAGTCAAATTTCTGAAAGCCCAGGAAAAATTGCCGTGAGGCCCAGATTTTGAAACGACGTGCTCGATCATGGCATCTGTATCTCCGTCTTAACTGTGGGATATGGGAAAACGTAGTCACCACTGACGAGGCTAAGTTCTATATGGTAGAAGAAAAATAATATAGTGGTCCATCAAGACTCGGCTTTAAGTCACACTGCCAAAATGACCATTGATTTTCTAAAGAAACACAAAGTCAATTATATAACTCCTGCGGAATGGATGCCAAAAAGCCCAGATGCAGCTCCCACAAATTTTAGTATTTGGGGCAATCTGAAATGTAGGATACAAACTCTTAACCATGACTGATCTTATAAAGGCCCTCTTAAAGACGAATGGAACAAATTTAAGCAGTCGTGCATAAATCGGACTTTAGAAAGCTGGCCTAGAAGGTGCAGAATGATTTACTATTGCCATGGATCCCAGATTGAGAATCTGTTACAATAAAACATATTCGAGTAAATAATTAGGCTGTGTTTAAACTGTTTCATAATAAATTGAACACCTCTCGTATTTTGCAAACTTCTGAAAAAAAGGCTAGCTCACATACTCAATAAATGTAAACATACATATAGTAGGATGGTATGGAAATATAGTTCAATAAATTCAAGTCTTATTTCTTGATAAGTTAGACACATCAGTATAAAATATTTTCCCTCCTAAATGAAAATTCAGTTGAGTGCACATATACCTTAACATGATTCATATCAGATTTATACACTTCAAATACCCTATTGTGTCTTCGTTCCCTCAAATGTATGATCAAATAATGTTTAAACATTCTTTTCTGAATTTCAATGATATTTTGAACAATTATTTTGGTATGATATTCTCCTCTCATGTTTTGTTTGTAAACTATCTACTCAATATGAAGTTTTTTTTGTTTTTGTTTTTAGTTTTTGTTAAAATGAATTAAATGGTTATTTGAATTAAATGTCTCAAATTGTTTTTGCAAGGGAATGTGTAGTTTTCCCATTGGATTATGTTCATAGTGAAAAGATACAATCCCACGAGAATATTACTAAATATGTTCTTTGGAAAAATTTTGCCCACGGGAAAATAAGTTAACAAGGACATATTTGAATTTTGATTTCAGGCGCCTTCGCCATTTAATATAATTGCGTTTTTTGAAAAACAACAACAACAACAACAAAAAATAGTATAATACCGTTGAAAATTCTCAACTACGGTTAATCATGACAGAGGTAAAACCGGTCCACGCAATCTATAGGATTTATTACATCTGAAAAAAATCCGGTGGGATTTCTTTCCTCCGCAAATATTTAAGAACTTGTTTGAACTACAAGTATAATTACAAGTGCAGTTAGTGTATTACGATTACTACAATTTTAATTAGTGCATTACTATAACTAAAGGTGTAATTAGTCCATAATTACAAGTGTCATTAATACATTACTATAACTACAAGTGTAATTAGTGCATTACTATGACTACAAGTGGAATTATTGCATTACTATAACTACAAGTGTAATTAGTGCATTTCTATAACTACAAGTGTAATTAGTGCATTTCTATAACTACAGGTGTAATAAGTACAAAGTACATAATTACAGGTGTAATTAGGGTTTTATATATAACTACAAATGTAATTAGTGCATTAATATAACTAACAATAACGCGGAATTATTGGTAAATTTGACCAGTATATGTAATGGTAAATACTTGTACGTATCTATCAATATACAATTGATATATTCCAAACTCTCTATTCATTCATTTATTTTTACAAAATAAAAGATGATTCCTTTGTATTTACTTTTGTTTCGAGAAGACCCATACAACCAAAGAATAATTTGACATTGACAATAAAGAGGAGTCGAAAGTTGTTCCCTTTTATCATCTTATTCATTATTTTCGTAGGTATATAGAACTTCCTGAAGAAAATATTACCCCCCCCCCTCTCTCCCTCTCCCTTATCCTACAGACTATGACATTTACATTTTATTAACGCTATCTCCAGTATCAATTATTATTATTGTTCAAATTAGTTTCGACTTCTATAATGCAATCTAAATGAGATGATCAAAGAATTCAAAAACACTGAGTGATATTAAAGAAAAAATATCTTGAAACTATTTCTCTGTGTAGAAAAAAGGAGAAAAAATAAGTTGCGTTCCTTAAAATTTAAACAAAATGTCCTATGCAAAAAATACATGCAACCCTTTTCGTTTTTATCAAATTAAATAAGGGTGTTTCACATGCGCAAATAGATATTAAAAACATATTTGAAGTGATCATATTTACATTTATTTTATGTTATGACCCAATTTGTATGTACGCATACATATTGTACTGAGACCAGTATAACATATATAACACTAATACAAATAGTTGTTTTTAACAATGATGTATATTTCGTGATTAGAAGACAAGAGTTGATTATTGTTTTCATGTCTGGCATGTCTAATAATGCAACAACAATATACTTATAATCGAAAAGGAAAGATAAACAAACATATTTAGAGTAGACACAAAAAAATCATATTACACAACGTGTATCATCTATCTTTCAGTGGACAGAGCCTCCAATTTCCGCATCATCACGGCGTTAACACGTACGGATATTGACAACAACAACGGACTTTTCTGCCACTATTATGCTGGACCAGCTACAGTTGCAGACAATCCGCTATACTTACCTTGTCAGACAGGGACGTATGGGAAATTCTTGAAAATCAATCATGAATATGCAGAGCTATTGACTTTGTGTGAGGTTATAATACTTCCTCCGTGAACTGAATTGTGTGTATAAAGGGTTATATGAATGCTGGATCCACGACCCCTTTAATTTCAATACGAACAATATTTTTATAACCATATTGTTGTTCTAAATAAAAGCTGGTTGGTTGGCGATAGTTGTTTAGACTCATTTTCAATAAAGAAGAGGAAACCCCGAGTGTATAGGGTGTATTCTTTTTTCGAACAGACCCACGTTTCGCATGATTCTTGAGAGACTTCCTAAATACAAACTGAATTCAGAATTCAAGCAAGTTGTAAGTAATTTAACGACTTAAGTATGCCATGGACGCGCCCAATAGTATTTTTTAAGATAACTATATGCCTATTAGGTTGATGCCTAAGCTCAGGGGTTTAATCGAAGCATTGCGACGTGGTACGGCTTATATACATGTATCTTGTTCAGACATCGTGAAATATGAAACAAGAAATATTTTTTAAAAAGATATACGGCGTTGATGAGATTTAAGTAATGGAGAATGCAGAACGGTTATATAAATAAATACAAATCAAGTCAAAATAAGCATAGATAAAAACTTGGTATTAAAGCGTCCCCTCCGCCGCGATCGAGAAACCTACGCTGTAATCGCGCCGTCTATTAGTCACACGGTGACGACGAGACTTACTAAACGTATTTAAGTATACTGCAGGTATTTATAACGTTGACTGTACGTATTTAAGTATACTGCAGGTGTTTATAACGTTCGGCCGGAAACAAGTCAGAATACTTTATAATAATATCGTAAATACGAAGAAAATATTTCAGCTAGAAGATAATTGAGTTTGAAAACCGTATAATCGTTAGTTGTGACAATCATTGGTTTAATCTTTAATAAATTTATTCTGTATGTTTCCTGCAATTGTTTCTTTCGAAGTATAGAATGATTGGTATGTTTAACGTGTTTTATATCATTATCTTATAATATTGTAGTTACCCACTGGCGAGTGTTTTCTTGTATAATTAATTGTACCTCGCTTTTATATACATGAATGGTAGTTTACCTTAGCATGTTCATTTTACTGAGGTTTATTTTTGTATGTATGTTATTTGCAAAAATATTTAACTTAATCATAGTTCATAGTTCCTCCGTCAAATTTTACTGATGGATCCGTCACTTTGTTTTGCCGGTTTGGTGCCGGAAGGTCAACTACTATATAATCTTTCCAGTACTCATTTTCGGGGACTCTAGAATTTTAAGACAAGGTATATATTTAAGGGATGTTTTTTATTAGAACTTAGGATTTAAATTCTTATTCATTTCCTTTGATAATTTGAGCGAAACATTCCCTTATTAGTAAATTCTATTTAAGAACAGTGTATTAGTACTTACAATCATTTGACTTGTTTTTTATCATCAAAGTTTTTTTTCTATATATGTATTGAACTTGAAGTAAAAGCATTGAATAGACTGATCTATAAAGGTACACATTGTTTGGTGCAGTAAAGCTAAAGGTCTACTGGATTTATTAAATTGTATGAAAGTAACTGTGTGCATTTATGATTTTATTATTTATCACTCTGTTGAATACTGGTATAAGTAAATCACGTTATTTATTTTAAATTTAACTCGGCCTTGCTTTATATTTTTAATCCTCGGTCTAGAGTTCGCTTTAGTTACCTTATAAGTTTTTATACAGAAATACTCAGGCACACAAGCGCATATATTACACACCGAAAATAACGCCGAAGACTGCTGCTCGAGAGAAACATTTTAAGGAAGCGAATCTTCGTCCCAGATAATGCTAGTAGCGCATTACAATATGTTAATGATTTTGTTTTTATTTTACCGTAACGGTTCAGGCTGAAAGATACATTAATATTCATCAGCGAGTGGTAGTTTTTATTTTACTTTTATTTCTTGACTACTAGATCATCCGTTCCCTTCCATTAACTTCTACACTTGTGACGTCAGTGATCCCTTTAAATCTAATTTGTGTTTTGTTTAAATAGCATCAATTATAGTTCTTCCAGGACGGAACGCCATATTACATATATATTTTAAACAGATGTTCGCTCGAGTAAAACAAATGATGGTAATAAAATTGCTATCCTTTTAAAAACATTAACTATTCAGATTCATGTACCATTTTTTGAAGTAATAACATGACTTAGCAATATTCTGTCGTGACTTTCAATGTTTTGTTTTTCTTCAATTACTCAGGAGGACCAATTTATATATAGACGTATGGGGTCGGTTAGTAATTCTCGTACACTTCAAAAACACTTAGTAAAATGGAAATATGGAAATACAAGATTTGGGTTAGTAATTCTCGGACACCTCAAATACACTTCGTAAAAATGGTAATATGGGATAAGGGATTTTAGCAAAAATTAAATAAAATTAGAATTGTATCACACATTGACACACCTAGTTTTAAAAATGTAATGAATTTGTAATGATACGAAATAACTTGAGTTGAACAGTTTTACATTATACGTGAAAACATTTCTACATAAAAGGTTAGACAAATGCCTTGATGAAAGCAGCATTCATCTTTTGTCATCATATAATTATATGAGAACAATCACATCTTCATATAAATAATTTAATAGATTTAGATTTTATTGTTTATTAATATCTCATCTTTGTTTACACAATACATATAAGCATACATAATGAACAATTTAAAATGTACCAAGCCACTCAAAATTGGGTTATAAGAGATACTCAGAAAATATACATACATACATGATATGAAACTAGAAACAAATGCTGATCCTTGTATAAAAACTACATAAGATTTATTATAGATAGGAAACTGAATGTGTCAAGCACTATTGTGCAAAACTAAGAAATGCGTGTAAAAAGGCGATTATCATTTCTGTCACTAGACTAAACTAAAGAAAAAATACACTACTACATATATACAATATTCTGGTACTAAGAATACTGTTACGAGTTTTGGAACTTAATCTACTCAGAGTTTCATCAGATAGAAGAAATGACAGTTTAAATGTACCAGACAATGTATTAAATGATGGATAGATAGAGTTAGCTTGTTCTGTTAAAGGGATACGTAAATTGGCACATACGTTACAATGTAATAATACATGTATTTCATTTTCAACTGCAGTTACATATACATAAAGGACGTAACAAGAATCTTAGATCATCCCGTTTCAAATATAATAAGAGCAACGCCAAAACTAAAATTTGCTTAATGCAGACCTATACTTCGGCGCCATGATATCTTTACAATAGTTTTCTGGTTTATATTCCTTTTTAAATTTACAAAAAGATCTAAGTTTGTTTCTCCCCCCCCCTACCAGATACACTTTGGGTTCTTTTTATTCGTTCAACCAATCACATTATGTAAACATATCATTTTTTCCTGTACTTGATTAACAATGGTATTCTTAGACACATTATTATTTAAGTTCATGTATGCATTTAAATCACAATAAGCATTTATCTTTCACATAGTAGACCGGACATGAATTAACTATTTGTACTGATGTTCTCTGCCCATAGTTCTATACGTTTATTTACTCTACTTATAGATGTATTGCAGAGTTTAGCCAAATACTTCCACTGTCGGATAAGTGGTGTCCAAGCCATTTCCCCTGACACAGCACCATAGGTTTGCATTTAACACCTCAAGGAAAGAAACGCGTGACACGATTATATAGCACTGATAAATGAAAAAGGACCCCAACACACACACAAACAAAACAACAACAACAACAAAAATTGAACTTTGTGTATGCTTCATAAGGTAAACCACCCATGAGTTTTAATATGTCAATAGCTTTTAATGCTATTGATTGGTTGCTTAATGTCTATCACGTAGAATTTGCGACGAGTTAATCCTTGAGGATGTGCGAGAGTAAGTCGCTGACTTAATCGTCCTACGCGTGTTCGATCCAGTTTTCGATTTTCATGAGGACTCAGCTGGCTGCGAGTGGTTACGTGCCTCCGGCATTGGTCTTCCACTGTAATAGCGGACTGTATGCTGAAATATGTCGAGCGTAAATTTAATAGACAAGTCAGTCAAAGTCATGAAGCCGATGCAACTTAGATGTAGTCACACCTTCATGTCCCATCGATTAAAACTAAAGCTGTTAACGTTGGATTTTATGGTCGATAGTATGAACAGAACAAAAGTGTTTTATCAAGTTTGACATAGTACATTGTTAAATATTCAGGCCCCGTGGCAACGGTACAGTCTGACTACAATTCTAGCCTCACATGGTTTTTATGACATGAAAGCAATATCACATAAATACGTATACAATCATTTTTTAATTTTTATTATTATTTGTCTAGCACTGTTTCATTGACTACAATAAAGTACATAAATAATAAAGACAAGTTATGAGAAATGAACTTATCTGTTATGACACAACTTATATTTTCTAAGTTTTAGTGCAGAGAAATATTTATCTTACATCTACTATAAAACCTGCAAGATAACATCTGCATGATAAACCTAACCCTTTTTTTAGAACATTCTGTCTTAGAATGGGCCTACTTTCGACATGACATACCTCTGAAGCACTAAAATGGCGTCATCCATATAAACACACAGTTGTGATGTGTTATCGTTACTATGTCTATATTCCTAACATCTGACCATGAATATTAATAAAAGAAACAATGACATATCTATGAAATATCTTTTTTTAAATTATTTCATTTCAATTTATAGTAAAAATAATTTCCATAAATCTGACTTTGACAGCATTTTAAAATAACAATTGAAATAAAAATTGAATGCTGTCATATCCTTTCTCATCTGCAATCAACTATCAACTTTTGTCTGACATGCTGAATTTTAGTATGTGCTGAATTTTGGTGTGCTTAAAAAACATGTTTAAGAAACAAACCGAAAAAAAAAGTCTCATATTTCAGCTGGAGAAAAGATTCTTTGCTAGATCCTATGAGAACACAAACAAGCCCTATTTATTTTTATGAATGCTATGCTACAAAAACGCCCTTACAGTGATGCCACAACTTATGCAGCCCCAAAAAATACAAATGTAAAAGGTGTCTTTGACCAGTGCTTCTTTTGGGCAATGATGATAGATCTATTAGGTTTAAAAACTGGGAAGGGTGGATAAAGGCATGTTCATAAAAGCAGGGCTCACGGGGACTGGCCATAATTTATTGAAATACAGTGAAGTTAAATGTCCGTGTAAACACAAAAGTTAAAAACTTTGAATAGCAAACTAGTGCAAAAAATATCACGTGGGAAGACCAATAAAGAACCTCATACTGGTCCAGTTTATTCTGCTCCCGAAGAAATTGTCCCTGCTCCACAAGAAAAATGTTCCTCGGTCCTGTCAATATATCCTGTCACCGCCATTTCTCTGTCCTCCAACAATTTCCAGCCAACAAACATATCAAGTTGATGTTTTATGGAGCTGTTTTGAATGTTGGAACTCTGAATTTTATCCAACAGTAAATCACATATCCGACTGAAATCAACACAGATTTGGCACTCGTGACAGAGCTGTGTAATTCAAGAGTTCACAAAGATAATTAATGTAATTTTTGTTTCACTGTGTAATTATCATTTATACTAGAAATGGAAAGTTCAATGTATTGGTAAAATGTCAATAAAAGGCATTCTGATTAACAGAATTAAAAAAAATATAGTAAAATAAAGAACTATTTTGTATTAACATCGATGTCTGTTTACTTATCTGTCCTTTACTGTACACATACGCACCCGTAATTTGCATAAGCGAAAGTCGTTCTAGATTATTTTCTCGCAAGCATTTTTTTTTTATTATATAATTCTTTTATCCAAAGATGTAGGATGCATAGAATAACATACTACTGTGCTTTGATATAAAAGTTCATCAGACTCGGCTATGAGAAATATCAATGACTAGACAGAGCCTTGTCATTTATAATTCTCCCAACATCGTCTGATATACTTTATATCAATGCACAGTAGCATATTATTCTCTATATATAGCAATGCCAAATGAAATATCTCTATTGTTAGACTGTTAGAAGATACTAACTTAAACAAAGAAGGTATATTGTACAACTTTGTACTTAAATATTTAGCACGTCAAGAGTTATAGCATGGGCAGAAGACAATAAAATGAAAAACATCTCCAATATCCCTATCGCTATCACAAATTTGATATACTCATTCTACTCTTAGTATACTACTTCTAGAAAATGTTTCTGTTTGTATTCTTAACTCATGATCTGATATCTTAATTTTAGTAAGAAAGTGTCTGAGATTAGCAGGTAGTATATCTAATCTCTAATCAGTTCATAATCAATGGCCCAACTTAAAATACTTAACCATCTAAGAACCTTCAGTTGAACTAAACCTTTACATTATTGCAAATAACAATTAAGTACACTTTGCTTAAAAAACTTTTGAAAATGTTTTACATCTACACTTTTAGCAAAAGTATCTGAACAACCATACGTATATATAACATTTTTTACAACTGAATCAATTTGACCGTTAAAATCATTCAAACAACTGTACATGCAAAGAAATAAATTTATTACAATTCGCAACTTTACACCAATTTTACTTTGTAAGAGGATATTCAGTGGATGCTTGACCAACTCTCCATATACACCAACTTTTGAAGTACTTACTCTCGCGTTTTAATTTCAGACGTGTTCTTTGTAATTCTTCTGATTTAGAAAATCACGTTAATTCACAAGCATAATTAAGAAATGAACCGACAAAAGCATCGAACAATTGTCTTAAATATATATAGCTCAATGGTAGTTTTTTACAGTTGTACAATAGCACAGTCATTGATTTATAAGATCTTTACCTACCAAGTGTTCAGTGTTAGAAACGTTTTAGCCCGTGTAATTAAAAACCGTACCTAAATAATTGAATTTATATAAAACTTCTATATCCATTCCATCAAAAGTCCATATTTCCGATGTAAAGTCAAACACCATTTATCATAACAAAATTAGTTAAAAATGTTAAATCAAGACTACTTCTATTACATATTCTTTACATATCTAAGTCCTTTATTGTATTACGGTAACACCTACATGCATAAGCGAAAGCTATCTAATATTTTCAATCCAAACATTTATTATTATTTAACTTCATTACGAACATTGTAAAATTGTTAACAAAATATAAGAACTTTAAATATATTTTATTTTTCGACTTAAATAAAATGATTCAGCGACACTGTCGCCTATGAAAATCACATTACGGCTGTCATATCTTATTTTAATATTCCCAACACGTTTGATGTACTTCATATCAAAACACATATCATAGATCTTATATAAGTCAACCACAATAAATCTCTATTGTTGACTGTGACGAGTCTAGTCATAGAAGGTGTATTTAAACTTGTCTTTATTTACAGTAACACGTTTAGTAGGGCTTGATTTCAATAAAAGAAAACATCTTCAAGTATCCATCCTATTACAAATTTGAATCTGGTCCTGTCCTTGGAATATATTTTAGAAAAGGCAATTTTACCATGTTATTATTAATGTAGTATTAGAGTTGTAGAGCATAGTTGAAGTTAAATCACTGTTGAAACAGATGTCTGTCTCTAGCTTTTATTTTGTAATAATTCATTGTTACAATACAAGTATAAATGCCGCGCGAGATATATAAATTAAAGCTCTTAAAGTAAGTTTAAGGAAATGAAACGGAGCGCTGCGATTAATGGAATATAAATATATAAACAATATCAAATTTACAGCTTGTTACTATGTAAGGGGATATCCGCCAGTTCACTCTTTATGTTATTTAGTATGCTATCGTTTGTTTTGATATTAAAATATTTGATTTTTTCTAACAAGTTTGTCGACAAATACATTATCTTAATTATGTGTTTCCAACTTTAAAGTTTTGGGATTTAAGTGTGTGGTAATTGGTGTTAATCGGCGTACATCTCAAATGGATAAATTGCAGAGGCAAAAGGGGTATTTACACCGGAGCAGTATTTCGCAGCTATCTCGGACTCAATATGGGAACGCGTCCCCTTAAATTCGTTCCCTAAAATTTGTACTGGTTCCCTAAAATTTCATAAAACTCGTACAGGTTCCCTAAAATTCGTACTGGTTCCCTAAAACATATTATGATAACCTTAAACTAATGATGAAGACAAGATCATTGAGTTGCCGTTATTTTAATGAAGACGGCTCATTTTTCGAAGAAACTAAGTAAAACAAACGAACTTATTGGTAATTGCATATTCAAACGATTAATGTTTAAAAAATAAACAGTCTGAAAACCGATGAGAACGTACGAGCCGGATGCCGAATATGTAATTTATTTGTCAATAAACATGTGAGAAGAAATCAAATATTAAATATTTAACTTTTCAAACAAACGATAGCATACTTTATAGCACAATGAGCGAACCAGCGATATCTCCTTCCATATGTTGCGATATATTGATTCAGATTTCTAGGTTCTACCCTTCGGTTTCATTGACAATATCCACGCACTTTACTGTATTCAGTTAATAGGTTACTAATGTCTTTTATGCCTCCATTAAGGATATCAGTTGGTCAGTTTAAATATTTATGATTTGAAATGTACATTTTAAGAGATAATAAAATAAAAATTCAAGCACTTAACGCAATTTATGGCATTAGCACTTTGATGTTGTTGATTATGATGATGATGCTGATGTATTTGCGAACCGAAAGCATTAGTCATGTAAACGATGATCCTCGGTGGGACTTCATATTTATCAATCTAATTAAAATCTACTCTTCGTTTTAGGTCCGATACTCTAATCTACGAAGATCTGACAAAATCCCGTCTCAAGTCGACCTTGACGTAATGAATATTAATAAGAAAACGGTATCGAAATTGTCTTATCAGATTGCCCGTTTCAAAGCAATTCGAATTTTAAAATCGGAATGCCTATCTTTCTATCTCTAGATACTGCCAACTCCTCTGTCGAGTGCAGTTCGCCGTTAGTTAGTGAGGGGTTAAGCCGCTGAAAACTCGGGGTTTGTCATTGTATTTTGTGGGTGAGGAAGTATTTACATAAGCGAGCCAGAGCTAGGAATAAATAAGCATCTGGGACTAGAGAGAAACTTTATGAAATAAATAGATTCAGGTCGTGTTGTGTAATGCCTTGTTAGTAACTGGTGAGGTGCATTTAGAATGAAAAGAAGATAGTAAAACTTTGGTAAGTCACTACGCTAACAATAATACATTTATGTGTGGTATAGCTCGAACAAAAAAAGATGCATACGCTGTTCACTTAGATTCATGTAAAAGGTGGTTGTGCAAAATAAAAAGATAAAAACCGGTGTCAAGTTTAACCGGGAATTTAAGGTTTTCCGGGGGTGCATGTGTCTGTAGGTCTGGCTGGTTTTTTTATATATGATGGGAAGTCGATTGCTGAGAGATTATGGTATATCTTATAGAACATATTTTGTCTGGAATATATCTACGGTATTCAAATAGTGCCAGCCAATATTTTCCAGCATAGTGGAGGCACTAGCATGAGGAGAATAATTCAGTTTAACCCACCGATTATACCTTGATGATATGCGCAAAATTAAAATTTCCGTTCGCTGCCGATAACTGGCGAACACCCCAGTATTTTTGAACCGCCGATTTGATTGGCTAATCGAAGGTCAACTTAAGTCGACCTTTAATGCGATGTCATCAGATCCTACCTGCCAAGGACATTCATCACCCTTTGACAAATCGTAAAACATTTCATCTTTTTTAATGTATTTGGTTGATTCTAGGTTCATTTATCAATATGAACAATGTTACGTATTGCAAGCTTAAAATAACAATTACGTTGTTACGTCCTCTCTGACTTTTGTTCAGTCGCCCGCATACACATCTTAATAATATTCATATATATAGTTTTTGTAACTTAATAAAAGACTGTCTTCAAAGGCAGGTAGAACAACAGGTCACTGAAAACAGGGAACCACTATACATAGGCTATTGCTTTAGGGAATCCACTACAAAATAATTTATTCTATCATTATATAGTTTTCATGAAAAAAAAAAGCTTTACACTTTTGTTATATATGTATTTTTTCTTTGAATGCAAATGACAAATAGTAAAGTACCGAAAGACTGTCGGATGGGCGATAAACCAAAATAAACAAATACATGTATGCATGTGATTGCACACTGACTCGCGGTTTTCTCATTTCATGAACTGAGAAAAAAAAAAAAAGGATGAAAAAAGAAAACCTGATAAAGATTATATCAGCAGTCGCCTGGGAAACAAGCAATCCCTCTACTGGTATATATGTTTTCTAAGTTCTTGTTGTTGACAACATTGCAGTCATAAGAGCGTGCTGAATATACGACCTTTCAAAACCAACTGGATGGCATCCAATCAGACTAGAAATCTAATGGTGAAGTACGTTATAGTATATCAGCCACATGGTCGTAGAGAATCCCTTTCATTTAAACTCATGAAAATTCGTGTGCATTTAAGGACACTGCCGAGACAAGGGCTCAAACCTGAAACATATGAATCCAGAATCAAGATTACAGACGAAATAAACCACTGCACTGCTAAATGCGATAATGGATATGTATGAATATCTATATAGCTCATTTTTTATTTACAGTTTATTTCATGAATACATGTAGGCAATATCATGCCCATGGGTAATACACAAATGATAATGACACGGTTGTACATCTATACATTTATATAGAAAATCTTTATATTACAGTTTAATATTTTGTTTCCATTTATAAAATAACATCACTGCAATGCTTGGTAAAGAACATAACTTTTATAAAAAAATTCTTAGAACAAGCTGTGCAACAATTATTCATATACTGTTCTAAACATAAAAAATGCACAATTTTGTAATGGTAAACCACAAAAATATCAAGTAATGGCATCATGTGTAACCTGACCCGCTAAATTGTAAGTAAAACACCGAATATTAGCTATTGACTGCTTCAGAAGTACTTTTCAGGTACAATGTGACCATTATTTTGAAATGATAATCATAACTATCATATAAAGTGTGTGTGTGTGTGTTTTCTTCATTGCATGATTAATGCGAAGTCATTGGTGAGTAAAATAATAGACAGATAATGACACTTTTCGAAGAAAACAGATCCCACAATCTATATTATGAAATTTCCCTGAAGACAAGATCTAGTATTCCGTACTAGACATAAACAAATGTACAAATATAGAATTTATTTTATTCAAGCATTTCATTTCCACTTACTTGTAACGTGTTGAAGAAACTCAGTCTTAACATTCAATAAAAGTTATCCCACGGTTTTCATACAAAGGAACGTTCAATCATGGTACGAAAGTACCACGCTTTTCATGAATTTCTAATTACATGAACTAGCGCTACTGTAGTTATGATTAATGAAGCTACGCTTTGCTTTTTTAATCGGTTGTTTATTTCATGAAGAACTCGAAATACCCATCAATTATCGCAATAGTAAAAAAGAATCAACATTTTCCGAATCATGGCGTGTTTTGACGAAGAATATCGAAAGTTCGTGCGATCTTTGCCGACATTGGCCGTAATTTGCCGAACCCATGCTTCCTATGCCTTATATCATAATAATGGTCCTTCACAATCTTAAGAAAACTTCAGTGCAGAATCAAGCACCCACTAACTTGGGGCTATAGGATCATTTGCTCTAATATATAGTCTTGTAATTCTGATCACATGATGGACCACACTTTGATGTGTTACCTTAAATAACTTTCACTGAGGTTTCGAAAAACGAGAAGGGCCTCTCTCAGTTAACATAGTGTCTTTTAGAGACATACCATCAATGCTCTAGTCAGAGTGAAGGACACGATAGAACGAATTATATTTTCCAAACTATTTAACAAAAATACTGTAGTCAAGATATAATGTATGCCATGTGATGAGAAATAGATAATACATACTAACATATTCAAGAAATAAAAAATGATTGACGTTGGGATCGAAATAGACAAATAAAAGATGGTTCATATAAAAAATGAGTCAATCCGTCAAACCTAGAATCATATCGGATTATCGAGGTTCATACACATCATATGCACATGTATACGTAAAGATGTAAAGGTTAAGGGTATAAAATAACATGAATTCAAACAAACAGTTTCAGAAATGAAAGAGGTGGGGAGTTTTGAAGGTGTCAATTTATTTTAGCAGTTACGGTAGAGTGTTTTGGGGTGATCATTGATACAAAAGAGAGAGAGGCATTTTGAATTTTCTTAATTAGATTATGTAACATTTTTAGGCAACATGCTGATGCCCCTCGGATCCATATTTTTCAAGGAATCAATATGGTAAAGTCTTGATTGTGATTATTCAACCATCGGTTTCAGAGCAGAAAGTTGAAATATAATGTATATAAGTGAATTTCCAGACCCTCTGGGACCTCATTTTTCATGGAATTTTTTTATTATAGCAATTTTGCTCTGTCCTTGATTGAGGTAATTTGCTTTTTTTTATTCGACCCCTTAAACGCTCTATTTTTAGTCCTTTCTTTTAGCTATTTAATGTGTTAGTAACGTTTTAATTTTTCAAATATCAAACCTTATATTATGACATTAAGTTTTTGGTACTAGCCCTGGACGTCGTAATATTGACATAATTTTATTAGCTTGTTGCCCTAAATCATGTCGTTAAAATGTGAAGATTTTCTGAATATCAGGCCCGGATCTGAATACAACAAGGGATGTGGTGGACCCTCGGACATGAAATGAATAAACTACATATTACTATTACCTTAATGTTTACAATTAATACATCATTCACAATAAAACAACGTTTAATGTCCTTAGGTGTCAATCTAGAGCAATAACATGCATGAAGTTAGAAGAAATACAATATACCTACCTAAAATAACGTTTACCTTTTATGAAAATTTGTGTCTTTTCACAAAAAATGGCCAATAAGTAGCCCTACGTCGTTTCTCAAAACTGAGTGTAAAACTGTTGCAAAAACACTGTTACTGTTACTGTAAGGTATTTTCAAACCTCTTTGATTTGTCAGAATGTCGATTGACCTTATGTATTTGTTTACACGACGAATATATATGATGACTCAGTTTGAAAGAGTGAGGTAGAGAAGAATGAAGAAGGGCGGATGTAAGTTCAATTTTCCAGATTTAAATATAAACAGTTTTTCGTCATTAGTTATAAGATTTGTTAGATACTCTAAATTGCTATAATGTTTTCGTTCGATTAAATGTAATTTTACTAAGGCTTACTGAATTCTATACAGCTAGTAGTTAAATGTGATTTATTATCGATGCAATCTATAAAATTTCGATGCTTTCAGCAGGAAAGCAATGAAAGGAAAGAAGGAATGGACATATGAGAATTTCTCTCAAATTTCTGACCGCAAACAAGTCGGTTGTCATTACGGTGCCGGTCTAGAACTCGATACTATCGAATTGAGGTAGACAAGATCACGGTAACGTCTTAACAGACCGTGTTCTGGTGACTTATGACAGTGAAAATGCTACCGTTGAAATATTCTCATTTATTTAAACGATATGCCTTCCCGTACAAAAATGAGCTTATAAACAAGTTACTAGCAAAGACTATTATTCGATTCATACCGGCGGTAGTCGACACCTGTTATCCGATAGATCGATATCGTCGATTAGGCAACAAAGAGACTTAACGATTATCTGGAATATGTGACTATGTGAAACCATGCGACTAAACCTTCATTTGTAATTTAGTTTATTTCCCATGAAACACAGCAATATGAACAACTGATTAAGGTTTACATGACAATGTTGAAAAGCAGTGTTCAAACTCAATATACTCTTCCAGAGATTCAAAAATATAATCAATGTGCTTGTGTATGTCAAAATAAAGAAATAAAAATTAAAAATAAAATAAAATGTAAGAATGATAACTCAAATGTACCAAACTACTGAACATTACGCATTTATCTCCACTGTGTTTACATATGTTTTAATTTGATATAAAAGTGAAACAGATTGTGATCATCACTCTGCAACACAATAATTGCAATGACTATCAAATGAATCGCTCTCGTGTGGCTTCTAAGAAGCAATGTTATTTTTAGAATATACAATGACAAATATGGATCTGATTGCTCCTGTTTCGTAAATAATGCAAATACAAGGGAGAACGTACTAATTAAATCCAAATTGTGTTTCATGGACAGTCTGCGTAACGGTAGGTAGAGTTAGAAAATGAAATTTATTTTCATCGATGGGAAGCTGAAGGTCATTTTTCAATGCATGTATATCATACCAAGAGGGCAATGGAGGCCATAGAACGCTTACCAGAGTATTATAAACCTAATTCAAACAATTCAGGTTAAAACTGACACAAACGTTTACCCTGCGTTTCTTTACCATACCATCTTTACCATACAATTATAATACCATTACACGAATCGATCGAATCATGTATAGTATGCCTTTAATATTGTGATTCTATATCATCGTTTTTCTCAAGGTGTATTTTTGAAGAATCAGATGGAGATGTTTACGAAAGAATACATAGACGTTACGTTTGTTTGTTTGTTATTGTGTGTTATATATTGCTCATTAACAAAATTAAACGCTTGATTATGTCAAAATGACCCATTTCCAAACAGTAATATGCAAAATAACTCAGTGGCGGTACAATAAATTAATCAAAACGCTGAAGCACTGAAGTTGTGTATGTGTCTCAAATAGAAGAGAATTTGACGAGCTGTGGATATGCAGGTTAATTTATTTTTTGCAAGATACCAAAATGATATCAAAATAATGAACGATTGTTGTTATAGATTTGTTTTCTTTCGATTTAGATGTGCATCTTTGATATGAATCTAATAAACTGTAGTCAATAGTACAGTGGCGATGTGCTAATTGTTAACAGTCTGTTGAAACAAATGGTGCGTTCATTTTTTATATTTCTTGTAATGACCTTGTTAACGCAAAGTAAAAGCGTTTTTGTTGTTATTTTTTTTTGTGTGTCAATGTCTTGAAAATGTGACCGCAGTTTATTAAATTTACTTTTATAAACAAAAGAAATGCGACAATACCGTTTTCTCAGCGCTATCAGCGCTTTGATTTGAACTTTCATCAGTGAATCGCTTCTATAAATCCATTTCGGCTAGCAGATTTTAGGAATTAATTAGGAGGTTATTCGGTTTTCAATGAAATAAAACGGATGCTCAAAATGAAGGTACTATAGTGTGAGTAATAACTAAAAAATGATTTTAATTCTTGTAAATAAATCATCAATTAGATTAGTGAAATGTGTTGGTATTATCAATATAAAGCATATAAGGGCGTTGAAATTATTGCTGATTAGTATAGAATATTCATTATGATTAAAATGTTAAAGTTAATATATAAATGAGATAAACACATACTTAATATATTGAAATTTCCTATGCCGAAAAGTACCTGCTAAGCATTCTGTTACAGTCGTATATGTTCAAATGTGGTTAGGTAGATATCATAAATATGCATTGCTCTGATGAGAACATATAACACGCAAGTATAAATTAGAGTAGCTTGTGTAAATCTACTATGCACCACTGAGGTTATTTACACAATGATAGCTTGTGTATGTGAGATAGATAATTTGAACATGCATCGTACTGATTAGAGTGCTTTCGAATAACTTCTCGATTTAGAACACAATAAATATGAACTGGCATATTGGACTCCCCATTTGTCTTGCAATTGTGATCTATTATTTTGCATACTCTAACAAACAAGCGGAATCTATTGTGACCGTCAATGTAAAAGAGGAATATGATTACGTCATTGTCGGTGGAGGTTCAGCAGGAGCTGTGGTTGCGTCACGATTGTCTGAAGATGAAAATATGCAAGTATTGTTACTTGAGGCTGGGGAATCCTACGAGGAATACCCTAACATTCATATACCTGCCTCATACGCTTATCTAGTTAAAACAGATTTGGCCTGGCAATACTATTCAGAGCCTCAAACAGAAGCACTCCATGGATTTAACGGGAACAGCATGTACATGCCAAGGGGAAGAGTTCTTGGAGGAACAAGTGCAATAAACGGCATGATGGTCACTCGGGGGAGTTCGTTTGATTATGATGAATGGGAGAGAACAGGGTGTACGGGATGGAGTTATAAAGACGTTCTTCCTTATTTTAAGAAGCTTGAAGATGTCAGGATTGGACACCTGAAAACATCTAAATTTCGAGGGAAAGGTGGTCCTATAGTGGTTACAGAGAATACAGGTTCTAGTATGATTGATCACTATTCTAGAGCAGCGCAAGAAATTGGCATCCACGCTCAGGACTACAATGGCGAGTACCAAGAAGGATTCTCGACGGTACAACATTCTATAAACCAAGGTGAGAGGTGTAGTACTGGGCTTGTATATTTGGGTAAAATAGGTAAACGCAAGAATCTAGACATTGCAGTACAGAGTTTTGCAACAAAAGTGGATATCAGAAATGAAAGAGCTACTGGTGTATATTACATTAAGAACGGGAAGAAACACCTTGTAAAGGCAAGAAAGGAAGTCATCGTCTCAGCCGGAGCAATAAACTCTCCGCAACTTTTAATGCTTTCTGGTATAGGGCCTAAAGAGCATCTGGAGGATATTGGGATACCTGTTGCTGCCGACCTTCCCGTGGGTGAAGATTTCCAAGATCATAACAATGTAGTGTTGCCTGCAAAAATCAGCAAACCTTACACAGTCACAACAAATGTGTTAAACAGCTGGTGGAATAGACTACAATACAAATTGTTTGGAACTGGACCCTGGGCTTTTTCTGCTCTTGATGGATCAGTGTTTCTAAATATTGATAATTCAAAGAATAAGACAACTTATCCTGATGTACACTGGATAATGATATCAAATGTAATGTTAGCATCTGAAAAAATCTTTAATTACAAAGATGATGTAGCCTCCGAACTCTAAGCTGAGGACCCAAACTCATACGGTTTCGTGACAGTCATAACTCGAACACATCCTAAAAGCAGGGGAAATCTTAAATTAGGAAGTTTTGATCCGCTTGACCATCCTAAAATCGACCCAAAATACCTGTCGGAAAAAGAAGACATAGATATACTTATTTCAGCCATTCGGCAATGGGAGGCGTTTATTGAAACACCAACAATGAAGGCCATTGGTGTCGATATTAGTCAATTGGAAGTCTCATTCTGTTCGCAACATAAGTTTCGGTCTGACGCATTCTGGGAGTGCTTCATTCGCCACACGGCCACCACACAATATCACCACACGAGTACGTGTAAAATGGGGGCTCTTTCAGATGAGAGAGCCGTCTTGGATCCGCAGCTGAGGGTGAAGGGCATACAAGGGCTTCGCGTGGTTGATGCTTCTGTGTTTCCTAATGTTACTTCCGGTAATACGTATATACCAGTAGTAATGGTTGCGGAAAAGGCTGCAGATATGATCAGGGGTGTTGATACAGTGAAGCACCTTAGAGACTAATCAATGTCTTCGTTTACATAGATTAAATTGATTAGAAATAAATAAAAATACTATATCGATATTCAGGTAAGTTTTATATCTAACTTAAGTGATTTTTGATTTGAAAGTTGTATCAAGGTCATTTGTTTATATGATAGTTGTACTCTAAAGCGTACGGGATTGCATATCTACATTAATCTTGTTGGAAACACAAATGGATATTGCAGTATGAAGTGTTTATGGATTTTACTTTATACAAATGTTATATATATATATATATATTCACGGTTCCGTTATACACTAAATGTACTTTAATTAAGATAAAGTGTATTTCTTTTCATATTTACTGCCTTGTGATGTCAAAATGTACACATATTGCAAACTCTAATAAATTCATATTGAACTAGAAATGTGTCCATATGACACGGAAGCCCCGCAATTTTGTTAATTAGACGATATTATTGTCAGTGAATATGATGAGAAACTGGAAATATGAAAAAATATGATTTTAAGATCTAGAGAACGCCTTGACCTTGACCTAAATCAAATGATGTGACCTTGACCTTCAAGCTAGCAACCTGGTACTTGTTCGCGACACATTTTATTGTCTTAAGGATCTCTTGTGCTAAATAATTACAAAACATGACTATACACAACAACTATACAGCCCGGACAGGACTGCTAACACAAAATTTAAAATCACCCTACTGCTGTGACCTTGACCTAGAAGCTAACATCTTGGTTCTTTTTTTCCGGGTTTAAAAAATTTATAGCGGGGACATGGTTTTAAGTTCAACTGAGTGCTGTAACCTTGACCCTCAAGCTAGCAACCTGGTTCTTGTTCGCAACACACCGTCTTGTCCTAAGGATCAGTTCTTTTTTTAAAACACGACCATACATAACAAAGTTACAGCCGGAATTCTTGCACACACACACGGACAATTGTAACACTATAAGCTAGCTATACAAATTGCGTTTGGAAGGTATGAAATTTAATTGTATCGTGAAATGCATTTTTTTTATACAAATATCTTCACTATAACTCCGAAATTATTGAGCTACATATAAACGTCTACAATAATCTGATTGCATTACCGTCTGCAATAATTGATTCATTGTATGTTTCCTTTAAGGTAATCCATCATTAAATTGTAAAAGACTTCAGTGCATCCATCGACTTGGAGGACTTAACTCATTTGCTTAGAATCCATAAAGGCTTGTAATTACTATATATCATTTATGGTTTTCTATTTGCGCTGTAAACAATGTCCTAATATATGAAAATAGAAAGAAATATGCAGCACACAGTGTTGTTGGTCAGATAGAATTCATTTTCATTTTTGTAATGTGATATATTTTGGAAAGAATGGATATATCTACAATTTCAAAATCACGTGTACAAACATAATTGCGGAACTGAATATAGTTTCTAATACAGATATTTTAAATTAATGCGATGGCGCTTTCAACATGGCAATGTTTCAATAAAGTAAAAAATCATATGTAAATATAAATCATATAAGAACTGATAAATCATATCTAATAGATAGAGAGAAAGCCGCCCAATGAAACATGACTTTTTATTTAATGTTTCTAGTGTCTGGATGCATTTTTACAGTGGCTCAGTTGGCCTGTCATTTATTTCTGTCTGACTATTTTGACTTGACTAGTTGGATTTACCGTCGCTTCGACAGTATTTCAGTCATATACCGACGTCCAGCTAATTACAGGTGGAGGAAGACCCCGAATGCACGGAGGCATCCAGGTAGATCCACCGACCTACCTTCCAGCTGTAAGGCTTCCTCACATGAAAATCCAAAAGACCCTGCCAGGATTTGAACCCATGCGGTGAGGGGCTGAGCGAGTGTTAAAGTCAGCGACTTTACCCTCTCGGCCACGGAGGCCCCGCGAAGGGTTTTACGCAAGAAATGACGTCATCAATAAAGTTACGCACGCGAGGTAAATTTCTGTACTTGAGTGACCAACATTGTGATGGTTGTGATGAGTACCGCGGAAGAAGACATACAGCAATAACGCATTTGAGACTCATCGAAAAACTGAGGAATATATCATTTGTGTTTTGAATTGATTAACGATTTATTTTATAACCTTTTTTTTATAAAGGAATAGAAAGTTCATACTGAAGCATCACTAAATAAATGCACATACACGTACATGTTCAAAAATAAGTCCGGTATAGTAATGTTGTGATAATGCTATTTCGCCTACAAATATATATATAACGGCTTTTGATATATTTTTCATCTTATATTATAACGACAGTAATCGCATGCACATTTATATCAATAATATCGATTTAAGAAATAAAGAAATAGAAAACAAAATAAATTAATTTTACTTTTGCCGCTTGTCGTAACTCTGTTCGTAAGTTCTATAATTTGCATAATCAACATCTTAAGATCGATAACCAATAATATTTGATACCAAGTTTGTTCTTCTTCACTTGTTCGTCCAGATGCATGTAATAAACCCAATAAACTGACCCAACTGTATAGAAAAATGACGTTTATCCTCAATATATAGTAAGTAAAATGATTCCGAAGAAAACAGAAGAAAGATAACTGAGATGTACTCAAAGACGGAATATTGAATATTTATCTGACATGCGATTGCAAATCTATTTATTTATCACTTGGTAAGATATAAATTAATCATCATTTTGTAAAACAGAAGTTAGAATTGAATAGTTTTACTCGTAGGAAAACCCGCACGTTCTCAAATGATTTGAATTTCTTTTTAATGATATGCATTGTATTTATTTCTTCTTTATTGTTTCTATATTTGTACGTATATTTCGATTTATATTGTCAATGACCCGGACTCTTCGTTGGATGCGAAAGGTCAACACCGTACAAATATGCTAGGCAGTACTTGTATATCCTAAAATGTAAATGTGTACACTTGAAACATAATATTGTCAACATTTGATTATTTTGCTCCGACGGAAACAGTAAAACTTCAAATAAATTTATAAGCACTAAGCCTGGTTTCGCTCTCACTCCTTGAGCAACCAGTTAGTTGTGCATAACGTTAACTTGGAGGACAGCGAAGAAATCTAATCGAATCGGTTCGAATCGGGAATCTTATTACAGAACAATACTTGATGAGACGACCAACCAGGGGGAAGCGTCATTTACCAATGAATTTTAATGCTATATATTACAAAGCAATACAGGTTTGAGCAAGTAATCAACGAAGACTTACAATGGTGTTGTTAAACTGTTAATGTTAAGAAAGGCCCAAGATGTGACATTACATGAAACGAACACGTTGAAATAGCGTTGATGCTCTAGTTTTACTATTCAATACGATCTTTAACAATTAAAAGACTCCTTCATAATAGAGCCGCATTATTCCTATACCGATAAATAAAGGATCGGGAAAAGAAATACTCATACCAGTATCTGTAACAAACAAAAAACAACAATAGAGTTTATTAAAATAAGAACGATGAACAGCTTTACGTCTGAACAACAACAACGCTTCAGGCAAAAACAAATGAGCTGATTAAGAGGTAAGGTATGCCTTTAATTTACAAGAAAAGATTTGACATCAAATTAAAGAGTCAGGTACACGTGGGGATGGTAGACAAGAAGGAAGCCAATCATTCAGTGTGGCATGAGTGTCTGTCTGTAAAACTAGGGCGATTCAGTATCTTTGGGGAATGATTTACGTATTATTCAAACGTCTGATAAAGGGTTGAATTGTGGGAAGACCTTTGGACCCGTATCAATGCTGAAATCAGACAGGGTAGCATTATGTCAACATGTTTCAGCTTCTGCTGGACCCAGAAGACAGTAATTTTGGCTGTGCAGTTTGTTTGTTTTTTCCTACAAAAGCCGGCAAGCTTTCATATGCTGACGACATTGCAACGATAGCGTTGTCCCTCTGCAAAAGATTATGGACATTGCTTATAATTATTATATAACACAGATAATTGGCATTAATGTAAAAACAAAATCAGATATACCAGTATTAAGTTAACATAGAGAACCTTCTAAAGTAGCAAACGTGCTCGGGGATAAAATTATTAGACTAACAAATCACGCTTACCACTAGAGAATCAGGCAGGATCTAATCTTAAATGTTACCATCGTATCGAAGATCCAAATAATTTAAAAAACGCGTTCAACGCTATGGCCGCTCATTGCGTTAACAGGTAGGGGCTCAATCCCAGTTTTATTCTGTGATATGTCTTTAATTGTCATTATACAAATATATTGTACCGAAGTGAACTAAGGAACAATATCAATAAAACTTACTTATGCACGATCAATAAATTGCAGCATTTCAATGATTTTACCTATCGAACCCGAACAGATATGGGGGCACACTACAGTTAAATGACAATCTTGGCCGGGTCGAGCTGCAGTCTTCAAAGTCGAACCACTCTAAAATCCTTGACACACAGACCTGCAATAAATAAGATTTATTATAAGAGAGAGTAATAAAAAAGCATCTAAAAATGCATAAAAGTAATTTCACACTGGCATTTTGAACCTCTGTCAGTTTTTTTAAGAACGTGTTTTAGTCGCAAAAACTGATGACAAATATGTCTAAAATGGCTTCGTATCCTATTATCAGTAGTACAAGACCTAGTTGGTTTTCACAGAGATAGTAATCCCAAAAAATATAACGCTAAATACCATGTTTCCAAGCCGATTTTTTACAATTTTAATGTATTTCAACCCACGTTTATAAAGTCTGCTAACCCTGCATTATGCAGAGCTAACGGATAGTTTCGCATTTACCCCCTTTTTACCTTACAAACTTATCAAAGGTTATGACCTTTGCTTTATTATTTTCAAAAACATGTAGGTCTTTACATGGAACTTACCTTAAATTAAGAAATAAATAGAATATGGCTAATCAAAGCGCTGAAGGCACTGAAGTTGTGTGTGTCTCAAGTAGAAGAGGGTTTGACGAGCTGCAGATATGCAGGGTAATTTAATTTTTGTCATATATCAAACTTATATAAATAATGAACGATTGTTCTTTTAGATTTTTCCTTTTTGATTTAGATATAAATCTTATAAACTGTGGGCTATAGTAATAGGGAGAGTTATAGTAGCGATGTGCTAATTGTTAACAGTCCGTTGAAACAAATGGTGCGTTCATCTTAATTTCTTGTAATGACCTTGTTAACACAAAATTAAAGCTGTTTTTTTTGTTTTGTTTTTCTTATCAATTGCTTGAAAATTTGACCCCAGTTTATCAAATTTACTTACTTTAATAAACAAAAAGAAACAAGAGGCCCAAGGGCCATAAACGCTCACCAGTGTAAATCAGCATATTCAAGATGATTTTTTCTATAAGGAAATCAAATGACAAACCAGAGATCAACTTCATTTTAGCAATCATGGCAGACATTCATGAAATCAATCCTGACCATTAATTTCATGGAAGTAAAATTCTGAAATTTATTAATTGAAGATAATATAATACATTGTATTATCAGTTGCAGTTACACGATGTGATAGTTTGAAAGCCACGGGGCTTTTTGTATGGGAAGAAAATGAAAGCAGTTCGTTAAAATGGTTGATTTAACTTTTACATAACATGATTAAACTTTTAAATAACAATCTGTAACAAAATATTTCGAAAATTCTTTAATATCGTTTCAGATTCCTTTTATTTTACAAGTTGTCAAAAGAGAAAGTAAATCCGCGAAAACTGATGACATTTAGAAATGCAAAGCTTTTTTGGTTATTAATTTTATTTACATGGTCAGATAAAGTTGTGAATCTATTTTGCAAAATACTAAAAGTACTCTCCAAATTACCTACAGTGTGTCTTTTTAGCTTTTATCCACAAAACAATGTATCTCTACATTAAAATATTTTCGTAACAAAATCGGCAATTTGCGTACGTGACATCGCCATGAATCTGGCAGAATTTTATGCAAAATAGAGTTAAACAGATAAGCTCATTTCAAGTTTTTTCCTCTCTCTTTTTAGTTCTCTTTAGATTACAAGGCGGATTACCAGTTACATGAGAAAAAACAAAACAAATTGAGAAGGAGAAGTGTGTAAAATGCGGTTGAGGAAAAATATATACTTTTACGGATGGGAATGGGAGTAGTAAACCGGCCGGTTTGGGTGTAAACAAAGATGACGTAATAGGCGGCCATTTTGTTTCTATTAATAGTAACTCATTTGCATATAAGCGTTTAAGGGTTGTGCGCATGTGCGGCGGCCATATTGAATTTTATTTAAGGTATCTAATTTGCATCGTTTGGGTAGTGCGATGTGATCAATTTAGTGTCATTTGTTGTATAGTTACGAGGTGACTTGTATACTTGTCGGATCACTCGGAAATGAGGTCATTCCATTCGATCCAGACAATGATATATTAAATAGATATATCAATAATAAAATAATAATAAATAATTCATGATTAAATATCTAGAACTCCATTTAACATAATGATCAACATATAATGATGGTTAATATGAATATCAAATAATATCAATAATTATACTTCGATGTGATGCTCACGTCTACTCGATGACTTAGGCAACTGTATATCGTCATAGGCCTGGGCCACCGTTAACAATACGTCATTTGCGATGGAACAATAGCGATATTGATTAGGGACGGAACCGAACAATGCTTTCAGTGTCAAAAGTTAACCTTTAAAGTCGCAGTGTCTGGCGTGTGATTCAGGACGATTGCGACATTAGCTTTGTTAGGCACTATGGTGGTTATGTATTACGGATTAAATTCACCCTCAACTCCTTCCACATCGGGATCGAGTCCTCGACCAACAAATCTTAGCAATTTATTGCCATCGAATAACTATAAAGAGCCAGTTTTTAATTAACGCAAAATGAACTTTTTTAAAAAACCCTATTAATAGTATCCGATTTCTCAATTCTGTGATTAATAATGACTAATAGATATATGAAATATTAGATATTCAGCAATAATAATCAATTAAAAACTTAAACGACATTATTGATTTGATGAAATAACTTACCAATGGTAACTTCAAACATTTTTCCTCAAAATACTCCAATATATCTCAAGATCAATAACAATATAAAATACACTCTTTGAACTTTGTAGCCAGCTCAGATTAAAAAAAATTTTTTTTTTTAATCCTTCATTTATACGTCAATATTGGTTGACTTGAGATCGGATTAAGATAGCCCTACAAAGGGAGCTGACCAATGTTTACGTTAATCCTTAGCTTTACCTAGGTAACGGATTAAATATCTCCTAGTTGCACGACTTTTAGGGGGAGTTAGAATAAGGGTTATAAAGCGATGTAGGTATCTATATATTCTGTTAAACTACGAATATTTGTAAGTGTAATACTTCAAAATAATCGGAATTCTTTAAACTTTAAAACCGTAATGTTCATATTTTCTATATTGGTTGAAACAACAACAAAATAATAAAAGAGCTTAAATCAGTTTTTCCTGTCTAGTGCAACCGTTTACGATATCGATTTTCACAATTTTTATATCAATTGATAGATTTATCAAAATACTTCAAAATAAACCATATGTTCTCGATTCGATTTTCAACCGTTACTGAGTTATGACGTAACAGCGATTTTTAAACCCAATTTTCAACTTCATCAAAAGATCGTGTTTCATACACCGTTGTAAAGGTCTCGTCATGCCGATTTCAAAAATGTATACTTTTATAGGGTTATCTTTATTCGTTCGCGAGATATAAGCGTTTGAAAAATATCACGTGACCGGGAAATGGCGTCAAATATTCTCCACAAAAGATTTAAAGCTATATCTCAGTCATTTCTTGGACCCATTTGCGTATCTTGGTATAGATAGAAGTTACTCAGCTATTGAATCATGAACGAGGTATTGGGAATAAACCGAAATGACGTCAATCCATATAATCTCTCTTCATAGAAACCGTCTGACTCGTTATGGCGTTCGTCTCTCTAATACATACTGATTCGTGGATTAACACCCCTTTCCCTCTCCTCTCCCTCTCTCTCGTCTTTTCCTCCTCCTGACCCAACTCCTCTCCTCCTCCTCCACGTCCTCTCCTCGATCTCCTCCCTCCTCCGCTCTCTCTCTTCCCAAGATATGTAAGAATAGCGAGTATGTAATCTCATTACGAATTACAATTGTTGTATGCGTAATCTTTGCTAGAAAGAATATTTAGCATCACAATAAAGTTCACGTAGTCGTGAAAATGAAATTGAAGGTGAAATGAGCGATACAAATTTTATAATCAAATGCATTTAACACCGTTTATATGGTCATATCGGACCGTTCTAGCGGTAAACCGAATGACAAGAAGACTTTTAATTTGATGAACCATGGCAGAAAGGGTTATATTTTGTTTGCATGGGGTCATGTACAAGAACTCGCAATCAATATAAAATCTGAACGTGACAGTGACTCTGAACTTGGCAGTGACAGTGATTCTGGTTCTATATATAACGAAGATGATGACCTAAATGGTAAAAAAAGGATCGCCACTTTCAACGGACCACCCAGTAAAAGATTTCGCGAAGACCTTCAAGAGCAGCAATCGCTTCAACACATATGGGACAGGCGCTTTAAGGAACCTTTAAGGAAGTCTAATCAAGAACGGTTCGAAAAAGAGGTGAACGAATACTTGGAGAGAGGATACTCGCAAAACGAGGCCGTATCTCGTGCAGCTAATGACTCATTGCTCCAGCTTCGTAAAGAATTGAGAAGAGACTACGGACATTTTTTGATAGACTTTATGGGTTACAACAAGACGTTACGCAAAAACAAATATTGCAATCAGCGTATAAACTTAGATGGGAACACAACATGAATTACCCCGATTCAATACGGCAAGCAGTAAAACTAAGAAAAGATCTTTTTACAGAAATATGGCCTAATCACGTGACAAATGAAAGTGATGATGAAAGTGAAGAAGAGCAAAAATACAGCGAAGTAATCAGGAGAATGCGTAAGAATAAGCGAATATCTGTTTGAAACTAAATAAAATCATGGGCTCAATAGAAGTATATGATGCGCAACAACAAAAATGGGTTCCTTATAACCCTGACCCCGAGGTGATGTATCAACACTTGAAGGATTTGAGGGACGGGTACGTTCAACCCAACCACCTTGGACGATATTTTTTAGGGAGCGGTAGATTTAATAGACAAATAGCCGGAATGAACAAACAAAAAGAAAATCCCATTGTAAATCTAGTGACGATGAACAATATCGAGCTCGAACAATTACTGAAAGGATATCCAGTGAGTGTGCATTTTGCCGATGAAGTTGAAATTAAAAGAGGAAATTTTGTTATTTCAAATACGATTAAAACAGGAGAACGTGGACAACATTGGGTGGTTTTCTATATCCCGCGAAGGGGACCGGACGAATTCTTCGATTCTCTAGGACGTAATCCAGAATTTTACCAAGTGGACTTTGAAAAACGTTTAAAAATGCCCTATTTTATGAACTGTAGTCAAATACAAGACAGTGATCAGATGTGTGTGGGCTATATTGTGTGTATTATGTGCTTAGTAGATTTGCCAAAAGATCAATGAAAGATATTGTAAAGCCTTTTGACGTGAATAATAAGCCATATAATGACAAACTTGTCGCTAAATTGCTTGAAACTATATTGTAAATGTGTTTGTATGTCGAATATTTATATGAAAATAAAATGAACAAAAGTATTACTTGTTTTTCTTATCTGTATTAGAGAGAGAGAGAGACGATATAATGTCACATATTCTTACAATATTTCGAGGGAAGGAGGGAGGAGAAGGAGGAGGGAGAGGAGGAGGAGGAGGGAGGAGGGAGGAGGAGGAGGGAGAGGGGAGGGAGGAGGGAGGAGGAGGAGGGAGAGGAGGGAGGAGGAGGGGGGAGGAGGAGGGAGAGGAGGAGGGAGGGAGAGGAGGAAGAGGAGGAGGGGGTGTTTCATATCCACCGAATCTAGTATGTATAAGAGAGAGAGAACGACCAATAACGAGTCAGACGGTTGTCTATGAAGAGAGATTTTATATGTGATGACGTCATTTCCGGTTATACCACCAACACACTTCCGGTTCATTGAATTCAAAACATAGCTTGAAGTGAGACCTTTCTATCTATACCAAGATCACGCAAATCGGTCAAGAAATGACTGAGATATAGCCTTAAATATATTTTGTATAAAAATTGTGAAAATCAATATCGTAAACGGTTGCACTAGACAGGAAAACTGATTTAAGCTCTTTTATTATTTTGTTGTTGTTTCAACCAATATAGAAAATATGAACATTACGGTTTTAAAGTTTAAAGAATTCCGATTATTTTGAAGTTTTACACTTACAAATATTCGTAGTTTAACAGAATATATAGATACCTACATCGCTTTATAACCCTTATTCTAACTCCCTCTAAAAGTCGTGCAACTAGGAGATATTTAATCCGTTACCTTGGTAAAGCTAAGGATTAACGTAAACATTGGTCAGCTCCCTTTTTAGGGCTATCTTAATCCGATCTCAAGTCAACCAATATTGACGTATAAATGGTACTGGGCCCTTACAAGGAGTCGAAGTCATGTATAAACCTGTAAGATCTTGTCCACTCTCGTTTAACAGAGAATACATGGTGTATGTTAAGACAAGTCAGTACATATTGACGTATAAAGAGCAAAACTTTCGAGTCTTTTTACCAACGTCAAGATGACTTTTAAGGACGTACTAAGAAATGTTCAAAGAGTGTATTTTATATTGTTATTGGACTTGAGATATATTGGAGTATTTTGAGGAAAAATGGTTTGGAAGTTACCAATTTGGTAAGTTGATTTTTCATCAAATCAATAAGTGTTCCGTCTCTAATAGTCTTTTCATTTTAATATTAGTATTATTATTGCTGGGAATATCTAAATTATTTCCATTATATTCTATTATGTCATTTAATTAAATGCACAAGAAAGATGTGAGAAAAATCTGGAATACTTATTAAATAGCTGTTTTTTTAAAAAAAAAGTTCACTTTATGCGTTAATGTGAAACAGACCTGGGCCTCGTTTTGAATACGTTATTCGATTGGCAATAAAATGCTAAGATTTGATTGGTCGAGGACTCGTTCCTGATTGGTGGAAAAGGGAGGTTTATGATGGGTTGAATTTTCAATCCGCTAACTACAATAGACTCACCCATAGTGCCTAACAAAAGCTAATGTTCGCACATCCGTCCTTGAATCAACACACGCCAGACACTTGGGCGACTTTAAAGGGATTAACTTTTGACACTTGAAAGGGCCATTGTTCGCGTTTCCGTCCCTAAATCAATATCGCTATTGTTCCATCGCTAAAAATAGACCGTCTATTGTTAACGCGGGTGGCCTAGGCCTATGAACTGATATTACAGTTGCACTAGAGTCACTCGAAGGTAGGACGTTGAGCAGTCAACATCGTAAAGGTGAGTATTATAGTATTTAGATATATTATTTGATATTTCATATTAACCATCATTATTAGTGTTTGATTCTATTATTGTTATAATGGATGTTCTAGATATTTAATTATTGATATTATTTTTATTATTATTATTTTATTATTATTATTGATATATCTATTATTAATATATCATTGTCTGAGATCGAATGGAAGTGACCCTCAATTTCCGCGAGTAGATCTCGGATCAAGTATACAAGTCACCTCTGTATACTATTACCAAGCAAATGACCACTAATATGGTCGCCGCACATGCGCACTACCCCCAAAACGCTAATATGCAAATTAGATACCTTAAATAAAATTCAATATGGCCGCCGCACATCAGCACAACCCTTAAACGCTTATATGCAAATGAGTTACTATTAATAGAAACAAAATGGCCGCCTATTACGTCATCTTTGTTTACACCCAAACCGGCCGGTTTACTACTAATGGGGCCAAATTTCGGCCCCATATTGGCCTTTGCACAGAAGAAGAATTTTGATGTTTTCTATATAGAGTATATAAGGGAATTAGCCACCCCTAGGGACCTCTTTTTTTTAGGAATAAACTTTATTTTAGCCATATTGGTATACATTCATGAGGTAACTACTTGGGCCAAAGGAAATTAAATTCTCACAGCTGGCTTCATAAAAAAAGTATTTTGATGTTTTCTATATAGAGTATATAAGGAAATAAGCCAACCCCCTAGGGGCCTCACTTTTCAAGGGATCAACTTTATTTTAGCAATTATGGTAGACATTCATGAGGTGACTATTTTTGCCAAAAGAAAGTAAATTCTGACCATTTGTTTCAGAGGAGATGATTTTCAAAGTTTTCAATTATTTTTTCTATTTGTTGCCATGGTAACCAGAGTTCTTCATGGATCAACTTTATTTGAGCAATTTTTGTAGAGGCCCACCCAAGGATCATACATGCCAAGTTTTATCAAATTCTGTCCAGCGGTTTCAGAGGAGATGATTTTCAAAGTTTTCAATTAGTTTTTCTATTTGTTGCCATGGCAACCAGAGTTCTTCATGGATCAACTTATTTGAGCAATTTTTGTAGAGGCCCACCCAAGGATTATACATGCCAAGTTTTATCAAATTCTGTCCAGCGGTTTCAGAGGAGATGATTTTCAAAGTTTTCAATTATTTTTTCTATTTGTTGCCATGGCAACCAGAGTTCTTCATGGATCAATTTTATTTGAGTAATTTTTGTAGAGGCCCACCCAAGGACCATACATGCCAAGTTTTATCAAATTCTGTCCAGCGGTTTCAGAGGAGATGATTTTCAAATTTTTCAATTAGTTTTTCTATTTGTTGCCATGGCAACCAGAGTTCTTCATGGATCAACTTTATTTGAGCAATTTTTGTAGAGGCCCACCCAAGGAATATACATGCCAAGTTTTATCAAATTCTGTCCAGCGGTTTCAGAGGAGATGATTTTCAAAGTTTTCAATTAGTTTTTCTATTTGTTGCCATGGCAACCAGAGTTCTTCATGGATCAACTTTATTTGAGCAATTTTTGTAGAGGCCCACCCAAGGATCATACATGCCAAGTTTTATCAAATTCTGTCCAGCGGTTTCAGAGGAGATTTCAAACTTTTCAATTAGTTTCTATTTGTTGCATGGCAACCAGAGTTCTCATGGATCAACTTTATTTGAGCAATTTTGTAGAGCCCACCCAAGGATCATACATGCCAAGTTTTATCAAATTCTGTCCAGCGGTTTCAGAGGAGATGTCTTTTAAAGCAAATTGTTGACGACGGACGACAGACGACGGACGACCCAATAGCTCACCCTGAGCACTTCGTGCTCTGGTGAGCTAAAAAGAAAAAAAAGCAAAAAGAAAAAATAAGCGACAATACTGTTCTCTCAGCGCTTTGATTTGAACTCTCAGTATCTTATATTACCGAGCGACGGCACAGTCTCTTTTTATAGTTGCAAATATCAGTGGCTTTTAGCTGATATACAGGTATCAGCCATTCTATAGTACATCATATGCTTGATGTGATTATTAGTAAGCTCGGAATTTAAGCTTTCTACATGGATCATTGTAACACCAGTAAATGACCGAAACCTGCACATCCACAATCCAAATTCACGCACCACCTTTGCATAAAAAGAAAGTATATTCCATGGTAAAGTGACAGTTACGCAACATCAAAGAGAAATTACTTCTTCTCTGTTTTTATGCCACACACACTTATTGTGTCCCTAAGATATTTCTTTTTCTCAAAATTGAGTTTTCAACACTTTCGCTAGATCTCAACATACCCGTGTTGTAGAATATTGTTCAATCGTTAGATAATTCATACAAAATTGGGGGGTCATTCGGTTTTCAATTAAAAAAAACAGATGTTCAGAATGTAGATACAATAGATGTGAGTGACTACGTCATACACAACTAAAAACTGTAGTGCAAAAACGGTAGTTTGCCTCCTATGTGTAAGTAAATGCTGGTGTTTTACAAGCTCTACCTTGCTGTCATTATCAGGAAGAATCTATTTTTAGATTTGATATTGACCTTAGACAGTAAATACACTTGTAGAAATACTTTCTTACAACATATTTTCAATATGTGTATCACAAATATTTAAGCTGGGATTTATCCCTGATATATGTCATTTTTAGTAGTCTCGGAATTCATTATTTTATTATGCACCCCTTCGAAAAAGAGGTGGCATATTGCTTTGCAAATGTCGGTCGGTCCGTCCGTCTGTCGGTAGACCAAACCTTGTCCGAGTGATAACTATTTATCTATCTATTTGACCCTTATATATGGTTGCTTATGACTACTAAAAGACTTCTATTGATTTTGGTGTCAGTACCTCAAAGGTCAAGGTAACATGTTAACATAGTCTTATATGAAAGTCTTGTCTGAGTGATAACTTTAGTTCTATTTGACCCTGATATCTGAAACTTGGTATGGTTGTTACTTATGATTAGTAGAAGACCCCTTTTGATTTTGGGATTTGTAACTCAAAGGTCGGGTCGTGAGGTAATAAGTTACTTTCTCTTTAACATTGTGTTGAGGAAGCATTGTTCGACTGCTAACTCTCTCTTTTGTATCAATTATTGTACAGTTGATACTTATGAGTAATAGAAAACCCCTTTTGATTTGGGGTAATAACCTCAAAGGTCAAGGTCCCGTGGTTATAAGTTGAATTGTCACAATCACTGTGTTTAATTAAGTAACTAATTTGTGACCAGCCCACTTTGTGAAGTCAAACATCATATGATATAGCTATATAAATAATATGGCATATGAGGGGTGCATATATGTTTTACGAACATTTCTTGTAAAAGAGTGGTTGTCAGAGAATCTCCCGCCTTGACATCTTTGGGACCATTTCATTAAACTCTCTGGATAAGAAACAAAAGATAGAGAGCGAACTTTGACTGATGATTATTTTAGAACGTTTAATACACTGCACGCAACTATTTCAAGAGCAACGGTGTACTATGTATTTGATTAAAATCGTTTGAAACATTTTGAATTTTTATAGCATAACTGTGGTGCAAATTATGTAGCGGCTTTACTCAATAACGTAATATATGCGGAGAGTTTACTTTGTGGTTATCCAACAGATTTATGAATACACAAGAAAGATCGTCTTCCATTATGGATGTTGTAAATCTTGATGCGGACTTTGCGCACGCGCTATGTGCATTAGAAATACACCAGTTTTTTACCTTACGCTGCTAGGTGCAACGCTGTACCTCTGTCGCATGATAAGTTCTGTTATGTTCTAAAACTCTCTTTTTTTTGTATCTATGAAAGTGCCTATAAGCAGTCATTAAGTGTTTGGCTTCATATCTTTGATAATAGACTCAACACAGACTGTATCTGATCCGAATTTGATGTTAAATTGTTTATATTACTTTTTATCAGTCGATCCTATCAAAAGGTAATTTGCTGCTTTTTATTCGACCCTGTAAACATGCGGTCTTAAAGCTCTCTTAATACAGTTTGGTGTGTGTACTCATATTCATTTGATAGCTAGTATATCACACGTTCCTAAGTAAGTACTCATGATTAAAGTTTCTGTTAAAATATTCATGTTTTATGTTTGATTCTAACACGATCAAAATATGCTTTACATATATACTTAGGAGGGATGCGGAGTGTATTATTTTCCTATAAGACGTATATTATATGACGTTACATATCTCCTAAACGTAAATGCGCAATAAAACGCATTTTTATTCATTTTAAATCTTCGCAGCAGTCTATTTTACTTGTCAGGATGGGAAAAGAGTTTCGTTTAGCGTTATTTATCGCATAACGATACGCGGTGTTGTGTTCAGATGCTTTGTAATTACTCATTCAGGCATACGGCCTTCGTGATTAGATTACTGCGCATCTGAACTTAAAACCGTGCATACTTCTGCAATCAATCACTGAAAATGAAACTCTATTTCCTAAATACGAACAGTTACTAAAATTAAAATAAATAAGATAAAAATAACACTTTTTGACCATTATTCTTTATCCAGTAATTTGTTGTTTTCTTTCATTCCATACATCTAAGAAGTGACCAGCATTAGATTTCTGTTTTCATTAACATCGTATAAAGTTTGTTAATCAGAAACTGAGTACTGGTCAAACTGAAGTCAACAAAACGTTTATCTTTAATATTACATCTAATTGACTAAGTGCCTTTTTAATCAAGTCAATAAGTGTTGTCTTTCCTTTTTGTATTTACGCTTTAAAACGTGATAACCATTTATGACTAAGAAAGTTAAAAATACAAAATAACATCTTATTTTAATTAAAATGAATGATTGATTTAAAGGAAAAGGAATTGAAACATACATTAGAAAGTTAGAAATTTGATCCCCAATTATTTATTTATGTCAGTATGTTTGTCATCTTCAGAATCGGGGACACACACACACACACACACAAAGACGCTGAGATTATAAACCCGGTTAATTTGTCCTATATACTAAATATATTGCAAACTACCTACCTGTCTCAGTGTTTATGCAAGTGTTGTAAGGTATATACCATGAATATCTGATGCACAGATGAGAACACAGGACATGTGGATGTAAGTGAGAGCGACTCACTCATGTTAGCTTCTGTTTGATATGTAGATTTCTTGATCATACATCGTTCTAATAATAGTGCATAAGAATAACAAACTGCATCAGCACATTACAATTGCCATAACCATGAATTGGCATGCGGGACTTTTCTTTTGTCTTGCGATTGTGATTTATTATTTTGCATATTCTAATAAACAAGAGGAATCTATTGTGACCGTCAATGTAAAAGAGGAATATGATTACGTCATTGTCGGTGGGGGTTCAGCAGGAGCTGTGGTTGCGTCACGATTGTCTGAAGATGAAAATATACAAGTCTTGTTACTCGAGGCTGGAGATTCCTATGAAATGGAACCTAACATTCATGTACCCGTTTCTTTCCTAAACCTTGTTAAAACAGATATTGCATGGCAATACTATTCAGAGCCACAAACTGAAGCATTACTTGGATTTAACGGGAACAGAATGTACATGCCAAGGGGAAGAGTTCTAGGAGGATCAAGTGCAATAAACGGCATGCATGTCACTCGAGGAAGTTCTTTTGACTATGATGAATGGGAGAGAACTGGTTGTACGGGGTGGAGTTATAAAGAAGTTCTTCCCTATTTTAAGAAGCTTGAGGATATCCAAATAGGACGTTTACAAACATCCAAATTTCGAGGGAAAGGTGGTCCTATAGTAGTTACGGAAAATACGGACTCTAGCATGACTGAGCATTATTTGAAAGCGGGGCAAGAGATCGGCTTCGAAATTCAGGACTACAATGGCGAGTATCAAGAAGGGTTCTCGACAGTACAACATTCTATAAACCAAGGTGAGAGATGTAGTGCTGGACTTGTATATTTGGGTAAAATAGGTAAACGCAGTAACCTAGACATTGCAGTTAAAAGTTTCGTTACGAAGGTGGGTATTAGAAACCAAAGAGCTACTGGTGTATATTACATCAGGAATGGGAAAGAACACCTTGTTCAGGCAAGAAAGGAAATCATCATTTCAGCCGGAGCAATAAACTCTCCACAACTTTTAATGCTTTCTGGTATAGGGCCAAAAGAGCATCTGGTTAATCTTGGAATACCTGTTGTTGCCGACCTTCCCGTAGGTGAAGATTTCCAAGATCATCAAATGGTAATGTTGCCTGCAACAATCAGCAAACCTTACACCGTTACAGCAAATGTGTTAAATAGTTGGTGGAACAGACTACAATACAAATTGTTTGGAACTGGACCCTGGGCCTTTTCTGTGCTTGATGGAACAGCGTTTCTACACGTTGATAAATCAGAGGATAAGAAAACCTATCCTGATGTGCACTGGACAATGTGTTCAACCCTATTTCTTGCATCTGACAAATTCTTCAATTACAAAGATGAAATTGCCTCCGAACTCTTAGCTGATGATCCAAACTCATACGGTTTTGTAACAATCATATCCCGAACGCATTCTAAAAGCAGAGGAAATTTAAAGTTGCGAAGTTCTGATCCATTTGACCATCCTAAGATCGATCCAAAGTACCTTTCGGAAAAAGAGGACATAGATTTACTTATTTCAGCAATTCGACAGTGGGAAGCGTTTATTGAAACATCAACAATGAAGGCACTTAGTGCTGATATCAGTCAATTGGAAGTCTCATTCTGTTCACAACATACGTTTCGGTCTGACGCATTCTGGGAGTGCATCATTCGCCATACTGCTACCACACAATATCACCACACAAGTACGTGTAAAATGGGGGCTGTTTCGGATGAGAGAGCCGTCTTGGATCCGCAGCTGAGGGTGAAGGGCATACAGGGGCTTCGCGTGGTTGATGCTTCTGTCTTTCCTAATATTACTTCCGGTAATATCAATATTCCCACGATTATGGTTGCGGAAAAGGCTGCAGATATGATCAGGGGTGTTGATACAGTGAAGCACCTTAGAGACTAATCAGTGCCTTATTCTATAGATATTATTAGTGGATTAACAATATAAGGGATGCAATATATGCTAGGAAAAGTACTTAATTATTGATATAAACAAGCGTATATATTATATATAGGATCTCACATGAATTTCATATTTCATATTAAAATTTACCGAACGAGTTCTTGAAAATGTTATTGAGCGAGCCTCTTGCGAGCTTAATATCATTTTCATGAACGAGTTTAGTAAAATTTAATATGAAATGACAATTTATGTCAGATTCTTTTTATCATATGACCTAGACTGACAGTTAATCGCGATTATAACAACAGACATTTTGTAATCTTACACCAAGAAAATAGTTTCAAATCATAACGGAAAATAACGATTTAACGTGTAGTGATGTAATTCGGCCGAAGCGTTATAAGTAACGTGTTAATTGTAAGAAAATATGTGATGGTTATATGAAACCGGAAACAACTGTTTAAGCATAATGTCATATGATAAAATAATAACTATATAAATATGTAATTTATTTGAATATTCCGTTTGAAAGTTGTTTTTAGGAAAAGGAATAAAAGGACTTCCCGAAGAAGAGTGATTTAACTCTTGCCAATACGATATCATCGGTTTAATCGTTTTGATCCCTTCTTTTAACACATTACCCAGAATCCATACGTTTTCATGGAATTTGGTGATTTGAAATAACTTGTAGCCAATTCAATTAGTTCCTTAATGTTTATTACAATATATAAAATTCTTTTAATTAATACATCAACATCTACATGCACCACCTTTTAAATTTTTTTTAAGCGACTTTTTTATTATGCGACCAGCGACCACATAAACCAAGTCCCAGCACGTAAGATTATGCACAAAATCAACTTTTTTGAGCGACCGTGTTTGATTCTGTTGCTGATTATCGTGTACGCTGGAGCATGTGTATATTCATCTTTAACACAGCCGAACAAACAAACATTTATCCTAATCATAAGTGCTCACCTGAAACCAATTTGTTTTGACCACGCATGACTGCACCATGTGTAACTAAATTCTAAATATAGTTGTTCCTGGTTCCCGTTTCAACAGTTACTAAGCATAACACTGGTGAAACCATCTCTCAAAATGCCGAATGCTTCGGATTTTGGTAAAACAATATTTGGGAATAAGGTAAATTAATACCTCCGGATGCAATGCGTACCAGTAATAATTCGTACCTATAAGTATGTACATTGCGTCTTATGATACGTGACCAGGGCGCACGGTTGAAATAAATTAATTGGGGGTTTCTGGATTTATGTTAGACAGAGACATAAAAAAGCTCATTGCTAAATAATATTTATTCTTGAAATTGTCCGATTCCATCCATGAATTTGATGTCAAATGTTGTTTTTTTCCAACGAACACCAAATGCAAACCTCAGCCAAAGAACCAAGGTATTATTCCATCATAACAGCTAAAATATCGAAAGATATAACAAAAATAACCAATTTGATGTTTATTGGTATAAAACAACAAACATTTTGTAGTTTACATCGTATTCATGTTGTAATATAATATAACGTTATGATACAATTTAGATTACAGATTGTATATATATGACTTATTTGCCTGGATTTCCAAAAATATCTATTAAGAGACCATTTCATTAAGCGACCACTTTTTTGCAGTCCCTTGAGCGGTCTCTTAATACAATGTCGACTGTAATATGTTTCGTGTTGTCAAAATGTACAAATGTTGCTTACTTTAATTTATATTAAATATCCTCTTGAGGTGTATGTAAATTCAAGTTTAAAGTTTATCGGCATATATTGCCTTTGGATATTTATGAAAGAAAGCATGACAAAGGCAGTACACATTAAATACAATATTAAAAACATTATATTGTATATTTTTCATATACAATCAAACATAGGAAACATTTAAGTTCATCGAGGTATTTTTTTTTTCGGATAACCATTTCTTCTTTTATAAATTGACATTTCATCATGTTTTAAAAAATTAACAATTAAAGACATATTCAATTATATAAATGCAGATTTGAATGAAAATTCACCGTCATATAAAGAAGTTCTTGATATTTAATATCCTTCCACCATTGCAATGATAAAATGCAAACACGAAAATTGATTCAATTCAATATTTTGTACTGGTTGGTTAACAAAGTAACCATGAATATATGTATACTTAAGTTAAAAGTAATGTATTTAAATCAAACCTTGTGCATTAGATATTTTACTAATAGTGGAACAGTATGGAAAGGTGCTCACTACATTCGCACGACATGATATATTGTAACTTAAGTCTTCCACTACTTAAATTACGTGTACTCTGCAGCTGGGGCAACATTCGTTGGTTTACAATACATATTTTTGACATCTAAGCAACGTATTTATCAGATACAATTTATAAGGAATGATTTTTTCAAATTACAAAATTTATTTACTCATCCATTTATTTCGAAGAAAAGTACTTTTATTCAGAAAATAAAAATCTGTAATACAAATTTCCTTTATATTTTGTTTACTAGTACGATATTTCTTTAACTACTAAAAATTAGAGTAAAAACAAAATTTGTGTTACAGATTTTTAGAAAATCGTATTTTAATTAATTCACCTTATTTTGTTGGTCAAACCAGAAGTTGGTTTCTTATAGTTTTTCATTTGATAACCCAAAATAAATTACCTGTCATTTGTTGTTCATTGCGTAAAATAAAAATAATATGTGCTGAAATCAACTAGTATGTGTTTTAGTTTGTTTCCAAATGAATTTCCCGAAATTCAGCCCCTTTTCGGTAATTACGGTACGTTTTACTCATACGTGTAACAACTCGGAAGCGGTGCTACAGTAAAGGTTTTCCAGGCTGTGATGAAAGCCAGCCTTCATTTTTGGCTAAAACAATTTCTGCTACATTATCAACGAAATCATCAAAGGATTTGAAAATAAAGGTAAAGTACGTTTTCATGAACTAGTTTGAGTTAAACGTTTATTTTTTTAGTATTTTTGGATTGTCTATCAGCTGTCATGGTTTTGCGCGCGCCATTTTCATCGCACATGATATTCTTGTAAAATGTCAAAACTAGGAGGTTGTAAAGGTTTATTTGATAGACACCTGTTTTTAAAATAAACTTTTTCATCTAAAGAAGAAATGAACTTTTTATAGAGACGCCTTCCAAACGATCAAATCGCCATCATTATCATATGCATGGAGACGATTGTGTGAAGATTTGTAAGTTGGATGATTATGAGATGTTTTAAACTCTTTTTAGGTATAATAACTGGAATAATTTTAATTGTTCACTAACAAAATAATACACAGTCAATCAAGTCCGTTCATCTGCTTCTTGTGTCAAATTTGTTTTCAATATTTCTAACTTTTACTCAGTATTGAAAGAGGGTTGTTTCAAAAGCCTTATGAACAGTTGATATGAACAAATTCCACAGAACAGTACTATAGTCAATATCTTACATGACATCCTTACATGTTTTCAGTCTTATTTCATGATTATTACAATAATGAGCTTCTTTACATCCACAGTAAATTAACTTCTATTAAATAAAAATAAAATTTTATGATAAAATCAATTTTAAAATAAGATATTTAGCTCTACTCTTATAAAACTATATGAAAAAACAAGTTTTAGAAAATTAATTGACAGATATACAGAAATTTACCTTATTAATATGCTATTTGAATCATATTTTATTATAGAAATGTACACAAAAATAAGTTGCAAAATCCTAATTGAAGATTCTAAGTTCTAAATTAAGTCAAATTGTTGAATTTTCCTGATAACAAAAGGCCCTTTTCCCCTCCCCAGTTTGTCTGGACATTATGTTTTTTTTTTCTGTTATTTTTTTCCCCTTCATTTGCATTTTTGTGACATAATGTTAACCTGGCTTTCATCATAAAGAATAACCAAATTTGACATTTCATACTACATTGTATGCATGGTTTCTTGTTCCTAATCTTTAAGTTTTACCTAGTGGGAAATTAATTGGAGTTTGCATAAATGAACGTTATTTACTTAGGAGAGAAATAAACCAAAATGAGCTGATCCTGAAAATAAATGTTTCAAGACAAGAATACTTATGCAAAGTAGGAAAAAAAAACAATGATCTTCATGTAAACTGCAAATATCTGCAAAGCACACATTTATTTATTATCTACAGTGGAAAGCTTTCTTTGTCTTGGAAAAAGAAAAGATCACAAACAATTCAATGCACTGTACATTAAGTGTAGTTCACTTATTAAGTTAAATT
>CM037781.1:55746231-55796231 GCA_021229015.1 Solen grandis | reverse complement strand
ATAGTCTATGTTTGACAGAAATAGTAATTCAGATCAACACACAGCACACGTGAAACAAACAGTATTACTTAAGCGACAGTTGTGGTGAAGGAAAAAAAAGAGAAAAACTGTCAGTGAACTATAATGTTTGAAAAAGAATAAATGAGAATATTACAATATTTTATGGTATTTCATCTCATGTAGTATTGGGGTTTGGAATTAAGCTGCTTGGGTTTGAGTTTATATGTCTGTTAAATATTTACACTGAAGATGTTAGCATGTTATAACTTATTCATACTATTGATCATTATTACTTCTTTTAAGATTGCAGAAAGCAGACAAAGGTGTAAGCTCTCATTTCAAAGTCAGACGTTGCTGAATGTTGAAATTATTTGTGATATCATAAATGTAATCTTAGAATATCAATAAACAACTAAAAATATATTGTGTCATTATTCAGTATGTAAGCGTATGTGTGAGAGAAAGAGAGACCTTATATACTTCAAGATCAATACATTAAAATTTCCAAAAAGAAAATTAAATTCAAACAATTAAATACTACAAAAAGAAAAATCAAATTCAAACAATTAAATGCTCTTAAAAGTTATCTGGCAATCACTCATCTATGCTTAAAAATAATGATTTATTTGCTGTATATGAAATATACACAACATACAGAAAACTACATAATTATACAGATTCATAGGTTTAGTTTAATATTGATTGTTCTACCCCAACTTGGAAACACGTTCTTACAACTTACAGGCTCATTGGCTGGACAAGTACTTTGTGGCTGCACTTGGGAAGGTGTATAGGTTTAAAGCTATACTGTTTACTGATGGATAACTGAACAACAAACAGGCCCCTACTTATTTTAATCAAGAAGGGGGGGGGGACTTTTTTCTGATGATGAAAAAGTTTTATTGTCCTAATAACATAGGAAATAAGTTGTGTGTGTGTAAATAAAGATTATTGCATAGATATGTAAAGGAAATGGCACTCAAAGTCAATGTAAATTTACATTTAACACCAACTTAAATTTCACAAATGATTTCTCTCTATATATAAGTATTTAATTCATATGCATTTGCATTTTTCCTGCTGATTCTTACTGCTTTTGAAACCTTCAGTGACTGTATAAGACACACACACACACTCTCTCTCTCTCTCTCTCTCTCTCTCTCTGTTTAACCATTGTGATAAATGCGTATTTGCATGTTATTCACAGACAGTACTGATATTTATTCCGCATTAATATAAATAAAGATTAGAAAAAGATATGTTGATCAGTTAAGTGAAATATAAAGAAAGGGGGAGAGCGAGAGAAATTGCATGCATTTACATCATTCCCAGCATATTTTAACCATTATCTTGATGTACAAAATATACACTATACTGCTGTAAAAGGAAAAACGTCGCTCGGTAACGTTAGTAACCTAATAGACCATGTTCTGTTGTACTACGAAAGAATAAAGTTACCGTTAGATTACAGCAGCTTGTTCACAGAAAATCTGAGACTAAGAATTTGAACTTTCTGTGTGTATTTCGTCTATCAATACCTATCTACAGACGCATGGTCACCCACTGGAAAAACTCCGTGATTGTACAATAAATGCTAGTGTTCTCCATCACAAGCAATAGCATTACGAAGGGCATTGGACCTATATTTAGAATTAGAAAACTAATACTTAGAAATTCTATTCTCTTATGACGTCACGTGGCTGATCATATTCACTATTCGCGCATGCGTTAACTTCACAGGCTGAACATTTGAATTCGCTACCTGGAACTTGTGAAGACGCCACAATGTGGATCGTGTCACCTGGTACTGCAAGCACCTGCTTCGGGGGTACCTTGTTCTAAATTTAACAGATTTCAGATTGGCGTGTACGAAAAGAGCGTATTCCTGTGCAATGTGACAAACACTTGCAGATTTTTTTTTTCAGGAAACAAGGAATACACCACATTAACGAAGGGGGAGTATTAAAAACACTTTTTTATTTCAAATCTGTGAACGAAATGCTTTAAACCATATGTATTTCCGTTAACAACGGTAAATAAATATTCACACAAAAAACACATATCCGATTGTTCGATAGATCGACTTCATCTACTCGTATTATCCGATATATCGATGTCGTCGAGTCGTAATAAGAACCGATGAAAGTTTCAATTTTGCACTGTAAAAACTTCTAAATATCAATAAACATACACACGAATTTGGTCACGCGATGCTCTTTTTTCATAGGTATATAACATATTCCGAAACATAATTGATTGACAAACGCACAGGTAGGTCCATGCATATAATCTATATTTTAGTAGTCCGGTATATGTTTTATTTTTTAAAATGTTTTTCATTCATGCTTTGACCATGTGGAAAGTATATAAAACTTTGGGACCGAAAGATAGTCGATATGTATCTGTTTTCTTTTTTTTATAATTTTAGACTGATATTATATCCAGGTAGTACTCCAGACCTCCTGTTCTCGAAAACACTTAAGTATGACCTCAGGCTCATATTTGAGTATCATACTCAAATCCCTTTTGAAACTAAAGGGCATAGTTTCAGTTTAAGTATGGAAATCATAGCTTACTTAGTACTGTTTTTATTTTCAAGAACACAGGGTCAGGTTTGTGAAAACCATGCTCCAGTGGTTTCTTACATGACTGCGAATCCGAAGAGTTTGGGTTCGATCCTCGCTGGGGTCAAGGATTTTTCATGACCTTCTCAGGTGAAAATACTGGCCAAACACAGGAACCGTTTGAAAGGTTATATATCAGATTTCGTGTCAAAATCAAATTATCTGAAACCGAAGTTTTGAAGTTTAGTCAATCTGGTTCACAAAAGTCGTTGCCAGGGTATATCTAAAACGCTACTACTTTGATGTTGGTATATTTTATCTCGCGTAGCAAGAACCTTCATAAAGTATAAATGGCATCAATATTGCACTAACAAATAATCCTCGGTAAATCTGACAATTTTTATAGTTAATATCTTCCTTATACAAGCAATATTTTCAACCGTTCAATAATGTATATCAGCTGCAGTAATTGCATTAACAATTTAAGTTCCAATAATTAAAAATAATTTAATAATTTCGAGTTAAGAAAAAAACCGTAAAGCTTTGAATTCCGCGTGTAGGAACGCTGTGTCGCAGGTGCCATATTTAGCATATCGAAATTATAAGGTTCGATTTTGACCAGGGGTTCGTTTCATTAAACTTCGTACGACAAAATTTGATCTTAGTCGTAAGTCTGTTGTTCTAAATAGTGTCTTTTGATATCTTATTTTCACAATCTAGCATGGTGAAAGTTGGCCCATTACAATACATTATGCAAACTCAACAACTTTTGTAAATAAAAAAAAAAGGAAAAATATTATTTTACATATGTAAATTTACGCATACGAATATTTTATTTCTTACGAAGTTTAGTGAAACGGGCCCTAGGACGTATGTAATGTTCCAAATTCTTTTTCCCTTAATTTGAAGATTAATCATGTGCCTCATGGACTGGTTTGTCCAGGAAACAGGTATTAGTTGCACCTAACACAGTGAGCAGATTTTAAAATGAATGTAAGAGAGATAACTCAACCGAACTCATAAACTAAACATACTGCATTTATCTGTATTGTGTAAAATATATGATATAAAAATCTTCTTAATCTTGGAAAAAAAAACTGATATAAAAATTAAAAAAAAAGATTATGATTATCACTTATTAGCATAATGATAGCCAATCGCTCTAATGCGGCTCTAACACACAAGGTTTTTAGAAAGATTTGGATAAAATGGTACTGGAAGTGCGTTGCTTGGCACTCAGCATATATTCAGTGTACTTGTTGGCCCGGTGTCAAGATAATGTGACTGGGTGTGGTATCATGCCACATGTCTACGGCGTGAAACTAGTGTGGCAGCACTATATCTGTCTCAAGGAGACCTATTCTTAAAAATGGCTAAAAAGAGGAAATAATAATCAAATAATAATTGTCTTTTTCTTGGACAGTTTTCTTGATACCTATTTGAATGTGCCTTTTTATATTTTGGTTTGTTTATTTTTATTTTCTTTTTTAATGTCTTTAAACACATGAACATACAAGTTCCCGGTTGGCGAGTGGCTAGAGTGGCCGCCCAAAAATCGGGAGGTCGTAGGTTCGATCCCCGGCCGCGACATACCAAAATCGTAAAGATGGTACTGGTATAACTCCTAGTATGCATTTAGTCTGCATAATTATGTGTTTGTATATTCCACTTCTTTAACTTGTTTTAATTAATTTCAAGGACATACCCTTCTAAAGGCCGTATTCATCACTCAGATTATTTCAAAAACCTGAAATTTTAAACACTTATCAGTCTAATCTATTTTCACAAAAAAAAATGTCACTAAAGGATCCGAAGCTATGGCGACACTGAAATATGTAATCTATGTTAAACAAGACAAAATTGTTTCGGGTTCAAGTACTTTATCACATACACGGATTAAAATGGTATCATTTGACCTCAGAAACCTTCCTGCAATCGTTAGCAGTCCTTTTAAGAGTTACGTGATGTCTCAAATAGGAGAAGGTCACCCCGGAATGTGACACCCTAAGTGACCGGACAACGAACCAGTGGTATCAGTAATGCACCGTTATCATTTAGTCCAAGTTCATTTTGGATTACATGGATATTCAGTGAAAAGCATGGGCCTGTACAATCTTTACTGTATTGACTGTCTATTTAGAACGTTTAGTATGAATTTAATAAGCAAAAAAAAAATAATAGAAAAAAACCCAATAAATTACTAACTATTTGTCCACTATATATTGGAACTTCTTAGTATCAATATCTGCCGGGATCACAGACAAGTGATCCTGCTGAGAGGTGTTGATGCAGAGAGGTATCAACAGTGCAATCAGAGAATACTGGTGGGGAGAATAAAACTGTTGCTGATTAGAGGTAGTCAGTTCTCAGAGGTGTCGTTTTAGGAGGTTTTACTGTGCAAAACTGTAGACATTTTATATCGGCTCTACTTGAGATTTGCCTAATTTTAAACATTTTAACTGCTGTTGAACTCCACTATTCACTGACTTGGCGAGTAGGAATATTGAACAGAATTCGTAATTGTATCATTAAAATTGGTTCAGAGATTTTTTTCATCCAACTGAGGAAGAAATTTGTTAAACAAACAAGAAGATATCGTATAAAAATTTACTTGCAAAAGGCGTTCAATGGAAACACTCCGGAACAGCAAACAGTCACACGCCGAAGATTCAACATTTTAAATCTGTATTTTTTCACAGGCCCCTTATTCTCGAGAATTATTAAGTATGAGTTATTATACTCAAATCCCCGTTGAAACTAATGGGAATAGTTTTAAGCCCAGTAAGAGAATCAGAATCAATGTAGTACCCCTTTTATTGTAAAGAACACGAAGTCTGATCTAAGTTTGGTCATTCGGTTTGGTTTTTTTCGATACAAGATCATTATATCAAGAAGTCCAGATGTAAACATTTATTGTCAAAGAAATAACTGAGTGAATATACCATATCAAAAATTGTACACATCAAAAATGGAGACTCGGAATGATGTTCTGCAGTTGTGTCTTATATGTCAATTTTCTTTTCTTTATTTCTTTTTTTTTAATTTTTCTGTTTGTTTTGGTCCTTTACAATAAAATTTTACGACAGACTTTTATATGCAAATTTGATTTTATACTAAAGTACTTCAGAGTGCATGTACAAAACTAGAACACTAGCGGCTGTCTTGAATGCAGAAAATAAAAAAATCACTATAATGTTGCATCAGAGGAAAACATTTATAGGGCCAGGTTATCAAGCAAGCATTGCATGATTTTTTTTCTCATGAAACCTCTTCGAAAAAACGTCCATGTAAACTGTAAGGCACAATGGTGGGCAAGTCGGCCCTGTTGACAAGCTGCATGGTCCTTGCGTCAAGAATGCCAAGATAGCTCGTCTTGTTCTGCCCGTCAATGAAGGGCACCATGATAAAACCATCATCCTCGTCTGCTGCATCTGGGGCAGAAACGAACCAAGGTTCTACAGGGTAATGTCCTTCCATGATATGGACGCGATCTTTATCCGGGTGTCCACATACATTTTTCTTCACTAATGCTATGTTACTCAACAATTTATCATCAGCTTTTAAGGACCAACCCATAAACATAACAATACCGGTTGGATCGGTATTTTTCGTTAATAACCGGCATGTCGATTTTGGCAGCATATGGTATACGATTTAATGTCGGGAAGTGCTGCACTTCTATAGATTTTTTATCAACATTGATTACATACCGCTTTAACTGCGCATGCGCGTCAAACATGTTCCTTTTACTTTTATCCATAAGGACCTGGATTTCAAGACTACGTACAAATCCTGGGTCAGGGTAGGTTGATATATCAACAATGATATTGCCATCATCACTTTCAAAGGCGTTTACAAAATGCATGAAAAACATGGAATCTGTTTCTATTGTGGAAACCCGACCAGTTTCTATATTGATGACAAAAACATTTGTTTTTTCCTCTGGCATCCAGTCTAAACTATCTATTGGAGCTGCGGTTTCTATCATACTTTTGACATTTACGAAAAAAGGACACCCAAAGAAAATAACGAAACGTCTCGTAACTGCAAAAGAATGCATGTATGGCACTTTAGATACAGGCCACTGAGCTACAAGCTCTCTTTTGTTGAGCGACCGAAGGCGTATTAAAGAGATGGTACTCGGCACTCCAGGAATGACACTGATTGTCGATACATATGTAAAATGGTTGCTGGTACCCACTTCCGGTAACGGATGAGCAGACGACAAAAAGCTTAGAAAGTCGAATTTTCCAGTAAAACCTTTCTTATGGTGTGGTATTTTGGCCGAGACGGAACCAGATGTGCCCAACGTGTCAGGTTGAAAAGCATAAACTTTCCAGAAGTCATTGGTGGCAACATAATCAAATTCCATGGTGTCGTTGTTGAAGAAAGAATACACATTCACGTTCATGTTGTCAATCCCTCGCGTTAGTGCTTCTATTTTCTCAATTTCATCGAAAGATGGCGAGACGGTGTCAAACAATAAGTATGGCGTTATGTCGTTATTTTCACGGGACTTGGTGTAAAAATCCGACTCCAGAAACCTTAAATGTAGAAAAGTTGTGCAATGTTATTGTAAGCAATAATGCTGAAAAAAGCGCTAGAATTTTCTTAATGATCACAAACGCTTTTTATGCATTCATAAAATATGTATATGTTACTTTTAGCAATAATACTTATTGTAAGACAATTTCACCTTTCTGATGTTATTTCCGACGACGGAGTGGTGAAAATATGGAATTAAAAGTACATTTGTAAGGTTCAGCAAGTACAATGTAATTATTTATGTGAATAAAATTTCTTTTTGCGTTTTGATATTAATTCAAAAAATATATATAAGAATATAAGAATCCGATATGCATGATACGTATATAGTTCAAAGTCATTTACACAATTCCGCCCGGAGGAGAGGTCATGGGTTCGATACCCTATATATAGAACGCGCGGTCTATATACCGGGTAGTTGCAGAACTGGATAGTCCGCGTTTTCATGCCACTAGGCTATGACGTGATACTTAAATATGTCAGCAAAATGCATATACAGAGTAGTTCCAGGACCGTTTGGCCCGGTGTCATGATTATGTGATTGTGTGTGGTATCATGCCACATTTCTTCAACGTGATAATGTGTGTCAGAACTCAATAACCTGTGTCAGGTAGACATGTCCTCAAGTGACAGAAATGAAATACTGTCGTTGGGACGTTAACTCTCCCCCCCCAAAAAAAAAATAAAATAAAAAATAAATTAATATCATTCTTTCGCAGACATTTAGGTTACCTATGCAAGCAGAATATAAATATATATTTGTAAATCTTGTAAATCTTGCTTGAATAAGAAAATTGTAACTGTATTTCTAAAATATCAAAGTATACACATCATTCAAATTCAAAACGTTAAATTAATATTCCATGATGAATTGTGTATTTTCATTGAAAAAAATAAACGCGTCAGATGAAAATCATTTGGTCTATGGCAGTTATGTGTTGATGTAATATCAGAAACACGAAACATAATTATTGACATGCCAAAAACTTGACCAAAATTTGGCGGAACATTGCCATTTGTCAATTCAGACAGACAGTTTTAGAATATAAGATATATTGATAGGCAGTTTCGTTTAGTGAAATAAGTGTCATATATTGGAATCGTGAATGTCGCATCGCGTCTCATCTTCACCGCCACTATGTCGCGACGCTTTACAATTCATTACCAGTGCTATTATTATTATCAAAATCATCTTCACTTTCAATCTTAACTCTCATTATCAATTTCATTTATTTATTTATTTAATTGGAATAAGAGAAGGGTAACTTACTTGGTTGAGAAGAACGCAGAACCATTGCCCGGAAATTTCCAGCTACTAAGCTTACTGTATCCATCAAACGCATGCAAGAACTTCCTTTTACCCATTTCAAACTGTCCTAATCCATTCCTGATCTAAAAATGAATTCAAACTGAATCGGCCACGATGATATATTTATATGCAGTCATGTGCTGTGTATTTTATTTATATACTTCATATTGTTATATTAACAAAGTAACTAACATGTATAGATATGAATTAAGTAATTTAGACAAGATCAATTAAAAGTACAGATTCCAATTACGGAGTTCACGCTCGAATTCCACCAACATTACTTAGTTTTTAAGTGATGCATGTACTCCTATTTCTAAATAAGGTAGACAGAGAGGAACGATTTACAACATTTCAATTTTATTTTACAAATTTTTTAAATTGACTAATTTCAAATCATATTTATCTTATTAATTAATACAATTGGTTGAAAATTAAAATATTTAGGTATATCTATCTTAATAAAAATTACAAAATAAGTCTGTAAGTATTTGAGAACAGAACAGACATTTTGTTAAGACGTGTACATTGGTAAATTTTAATTTTCGAAGGCATAATAATGGCTAATCTATACTGAAGTATCATAAAATGAGCTGAGTAATACGTATGTTAACTGTACATACCAGCGTTCCCTTTAGCCAGCCCGGAAGTTTGTTTTCGAAATAAATCGGAATATCTTGCATTTCATCAGTGTTCGTTTTAAAGAATAAATCAAATCCATCGGAATTCCCGCGACCGAATGCATTGATGATGACTATGAAAACAATAATACAACTGTTCATAATATTCATGTTTTTTTTTTTCTGAGATGCAATTGAAAGGAGGCTTGTCAAATTTAAATCAAGTATAACTCGGACAGTCACAGCATAACTATATCGAATGTTATGTCAAAGATAATGTTTTAAACGACCAGGGCGGTCTCATAGGGGGCGCCTTGTTATCAAACGTTACCTAGTCTTGACATGGATTGTATAATATCATCTAAAGGTCCGAAAAGAGTGTCAACATGGGTCTGGTCAGATTTCAGTTATAATCAGCTTGTTACACAACGTGTCTGGCGCAATTCTTAAATTCCTAGGTCAAATTATTTACCCATAAGCATACATGCAAGGATTTGATATTAAACATGGACAACTGACCTCATTTTCTCGAGAAACTAGAATTGAGCTTTTCGCTCTAATCGCTGACAGCAGACGTATTTAGATTTTGAACGAGATTGTTTTTCGAATCATTCGCTGACGAAAACAACTGGTCGGGAGTGATGGCTGAAAAGCGCTTAATTTCAAAACAGACTTTAAATAAATGTATTTCAGTTTCATAAACGGAATATGGTTATACAATTAAATGTTTTTTTGCTATCAGTATTTATTATAGTTCTACAGCTGGTCATAAATAATTCTTAATTCAATGTGACGTCATCCGGTCCATATGATGGCATATTGACTTAAATGTGGAGTGATATATAGATGATCTTACGCCAGTATTTATTTGATATCAAAGGAAATGAAACGTGATTATTTGATATCAAATAAATACTCGTGTAATATTATTTACATCAATTAACCCCAAAACGCAGATTTACCTTTGAAATAGGTCTGTTTTTTGTGTGGGAAAACTAGTGACAACTTTACATCTGCGAGTAAAAAAGTAGTTCCGCTAAAACGTTAAATATTGTATTTGCATGTCAACAGAACATAATATTCATTCAATAACGTCATGAGTATAATTTACTCAAACCGTCCGGTTCCATTTTTGATAGGAAATGGATCGGCCATGTTTGTATTTACAAATATGCGCACGAATACATTCGGCTTGCGGCGCATATTACTATTTGTTGACATTTCACATGAGTGAGATAAAAAGTACTACATGGTGTATGGAACGCCAAAGCTGTCATATGTTAACGCATTTCAAATAGTCTTGTCAAAGCGGTGCTTTATTATGTTTAAAAGCTGTGCTATTTTGTTAATAGAACATGTGTACTTCTCAATGCATCATGCTGTTATGTTAACCAGTACTGCTGACTTGTCAAACCATGGTCTTGTTATGTCTACATTCCATGAGGTGTGTGAAGTTAGCGCGTAGATCGTAGATCGTAAATCAACACTATAACTAATTTTCTTTGTCGACCTGGATCGTAGATCGTAGCTCAACCATTAAAATAAACAAATATAAATGGTTGAGCTGGGTCGTAGATCGTAGCTCAACCATTCAAATAAACCATTATAAATGGCTGAGCTGGATCGTAGATCATAGCTCGACCATTGAAAACTTTCATGGAATGGTTGAGCTGGATCGTAGATCGTAGCTCAACCATTGAAATAAACCAATATAAATGGTTGACTTGGATCGTAGATCGTAGCTCGACCATTGAAAATGTTCATGGAATGGTTGAGCTGGGTTGTAGATCGTAGCTCGACCATTGAAAACTTTCATGGAATGGTTGAGCTGGGTCGTAGATCGTAGCTCAACCATTGAAATAAACCAATAAAAATGGTTGAGCTGGATCGTAGATCGTAGCTCAACCATTGAAATAAACCAAAATAAATGGTTGAGCTGGATCGTAGATCGTAGCTCGATCACTGAAAATGTTCATGGAATGGTTGAGCTGGGTCGTAGATCCCGCGAACAAAAATTTTCCGACGGAAGTTTTTCCGACGAATGAGATTCCCGACGACTACAAAATTTTCGACGGAAGAACTTTTCGAGACGAATGCAATTTTTTCCGACGAGCACATAACTTTCAGACGAATGCAATTTTCCCGACGAGGACAAACTTTCCGACGAAAAAGATTATGCGACTTTTTTCCGATTAATACAATTTTCCGACGAGTACAATAATCCCGACGAAGATAAAAATATTAACAAAATACAATTTTCAAAACTAATACTAAATTCCCAACGTATAATCTTTCCCGACGAACAGAAAATTTCCCGACGGAAACTTTTCCGACGAATGAGATATTCCCGACAAGTACAAAGATTGTTGAAGGAAACTCCTTTCCCGACGAAAGCATTTTTTTCCGACAAATGCAATTTTCCCGACGAGTACAATAATCCCGACGAAGATAAATATATTAACAAAATACAATTTTCACAACTAATACTAAATTCCCGACATATAGTTTTTCCCGACGAACAGAAAATTTCCCGATGGAAACTTCCGACGAATGAGATATTCCCGACAAGTACAAAGATTTTCGAAGGAAACTCTTTTCCCGACGAAAGCATTTTTTTCAGACAAATGCAATTTTCCCGACGAGTACAAAATTACCTACGACGACTAAAATACGATCTACGATCCAGATCAACCATTAATTTGGTTTATTTCAATGGTTGAGCTACATCTACGACCCGCTCAACCATTCATAACTTTTCAATGTCGATCAGCTCACCATATTTGGTTTATTTCAATGGTTGAGCTACATCTACGACCCAGTCACAATTTTTAATGGTTCACGATCTAATTCAGCTCAACCATTTATTTTGGTTTATTTCAATGGTTCTCCAGATCGACAAAGAAAATTAGTTATAGTTTCGATCTACGATCTACGATCTACGCGCTAACTTCACACACCTCATTCCATGTTGTTTTGTCGAATCAATAACTTATTATGTTAAATCAACAAGTTATTATGTCAATTAAACACGTAATTACCTCAGTGCCTCGTGTTGTTATGTTAAAGTATACTGTTTACTTGTCAAGTCTGTTTTTATGTCATCGGGACACGTGAATATATCGATGCCTCGTGTGATCATGTTCAACCACATTTTTGATTGGTCATAAATAACTTATTTGGTGAATGTGCTATATTATTTTTTTAAAACAAAGCTTCATTATGTTAATCATTACTGTTATTATGCCAAAAGGACATGTGAACTTCTCATGTCATCGTGTTGTTATGTTAACCCGCACTGTTAGTTTGTCAAACCATTATCTTATTATGTCTCATTTTAACACGTGTTGTTAGGTCAACTGGACACGTGGTTTTCTTAATGCATTTTAAAATGTTAAACTAACCTGATGACTTGTCAATCAGTCAGTTGTATATGCCTGTACATAATCTCATCTTTTCAACATGCATTTTTCTTTTTAAAAAAGTAATTTTATATTATATATTTTAATGTGTATCAAAAAGCTGTAAATAGTGTAACATATTACATACACAGTGTATGTAAGTGCATCTAAAGCTAAAGTCAAAAACGGGAAAAACAAACCATATTTACAGACTGATCATACAACTTAAGACATCATTGATAAATTATGCAGGCAAAATCTGAGTTGAAACACACACATACGAGCAGAAGAGAAAGTTAAAATGCTTATCTTTTATTTTTCACACCACCATTTGATTAAATCTCATAAAAAAAATAAATAAATAAATAAATAAATAAATAATTTGTGACCTTACTGCAACTGACATTGTACAATGCCTTCTACTTTTCATAATTGCCTGACAGTCTCATATAATTATATTAAACATGATCAGAATACTTTCCCATGCAAACACTCTTAATTTTCAAGGTGTACGTCAGGAATAGATGATGATATATGAGATTACATAGTTTATACAATTAGATACATTTTTGTTACATGATGATGAATTTTAACACTTATATAACCTTTTTATAAGTACATTATAAACAAAGCATTACTCATTTAGTTGACTGAATAGTTAGGTCTAGATCTTAACAATTGCAGGTTGCGGAAAAACTACTTGAGATATTTAGTGAAACTTGGCAAGGGCAACAGATCAAGACAGGAAAAAAAACATTGTTCCTCGCATTTTTCTTCTGTGGTTATATTTTATAACTCCTTCCTACTGCAAACCATACCAGAGGTAGATGTCTCTTTTTCATGTTCCGTTTTGAGCTGATGAACTCATCAGAATGTATAGACCATAATATGTTTAGTATAAATGCCACATTTTGCATATTTTATTTGATTTATATATCCTGGGAAATCAAGATACATAAATAACCAAGCAGCATGTGTACTGCACTTCAACTCATTGCAAGAAATATGCAAGCATTCCATTCCACCAAACGGGGACACGGTTTAACTCTGGAAAGAAGTATTGTACTCTGGAAATAAATGTCTTATTAAAACAAAAATAGTATCATTCATATTCAACTCACGATTAAGAATATATACGGTTTAAGGGTGGGTATCTCAGCCGTTTTTGAGATATAAAAAAACTAATTGAGGGGGCGGAGCATGACATATGGGTGATCCCCGGGGACCCCAAAATGGTATAATTCAACTCATCATAGGAATTTAGAATATATATTTGGATTAGGGATAGTTTACTGAACCGTTTTGAAAGATAACGTCATTGGAAAAATTGGGGGGGGGGGGGGGGGGGGGCTACCCCGAGTGACTTTCTTTGGGTCATCAAAGTAATACCATTCAATCCATTTTATCACGAGTCAGGGATGAAAATATGAAACATTCAAAACTATATTTTTTATGCAAAATTCAACTTTGGGAAGGTGGGGCCTAACCCCCTAGGTACCCCACAATTTCCAGTGTTCGGGAGATACCAATACTCATAGTGGACTATAAGCATGTTAAGTTTCATTAAGATTGGTTGAGAGGCCCCCGAGATATGGACCGTACAATTTTGCGGTAGCGAGAAATAATAATCAGAAGGAGAGGGAGAAACGGAATAAAAACAAACATTGGGAGACTTAATTAATCTAAGGAAAGTAACTGAAAATCCACACCAGGTAGAATTAGTCCTTGTGCACTGCACTTTGAGTCATTTCAAGGAACTTGCATATCAAGTCTAAATTTATTATAACAAAATGTGTAGCAGTTATGATCTGGACAAGAAATGCACGACTGAAATTAATCGAAGGGAACTAATTTAAAACAAACAAGAGTGTCAGTGCTGCCACAATATACGCCGCCACAAAATATAAAGACCAAGAGGGTCCTTTTAATTATTGCTTTTAACATTTCTGTAAGCATATGCTCATAATGAAGTATATGAGACTAATTAATTTAGCTGAAAGAGCAGTATATTCACAAATATACTTTTCTCAAAGTGAGGCAATCACTAAAGATGATGAAAAGACAGGGGCCTGAGATTGTGGTTGCCTGGGTAGTAAAAAAATCAATGAACCGGAAAATCGCCACTTCATGCACATCTACCCATTATAGAAATGACATTGACCACGTTTTGAAAAGATTCATTCAGAAATGAAGGAGGTGTTGCGTTCACAAGGCTGCAATATCAATCGGATACAGAGACTAAGTTTCAAGGGACACAAATCTTTTAAAAATCAATGGACCGGAAAATCGCCACTTCGTGCACATCTACCCATTATAGTAATGACATTGACCAAGTTTTGAAAAGATTCATTCAGAAATGTAGGAGGAGTTGCGTTCACAAAGCTGCAATATCAATCAGCTACAGAGACTAAGTTTCAAGGAATACAAATCTTGTAAAAATCAATGGACCGGAAAATCGCCACTTCATGCACATCTACCCATTATAGAAATGACATTGACCAAGTTTTGAAAAGATTCATTCAGAAATGTAGGAGGAGTTGCGTTCACAAGGCTGCAATATCAATCAGCTACAGAGACTAAGTTTCAAGGGACACAAATCTTGTAAAAATCAATGGACCAGAAAATCGCCACTTCATGCACATCTACCCATTATAGAAATGACATTGACCAAGTTTTGAAAAGATTCATTCAGAAATGTAGGAGGAGTTGCGTTCACAAGGTTGCAATATCAATCAGCTACAGAGACAAAGTTTCAAAGGACACAAATCTTGTAAAAATCAATGGACCGGAAAATCGCCACTTCATGCACATCTACCCATTATAGTAATGAAATTGAACAAGTTTTGAAAAGATTCATTCAGAAATGTAGGAGGAGTTGCGTTCACAAGGCTGCAATATCGATCAGCTACAGAGACTAAGTTTCAAGGGACACAAATCTTGTAAAATCAATGGACCGGAAAATCGCCACTTCATGCACATCTACCCATTATAGTAATGACATTGAACAAGTTTTGAAAAGATTCATTCAGAAATGTAGGAGGAGTTGCGTTCACAAGGCTGCAGTATCAATCAGCTACAGAGACTAAGTTTCAAGGGACACAAATCTTTTAAAAATCAATGAACCGGAAAATCGCCACTTCATGCACATCTACCCATTATAGTAATGATATTGACCAAGTTTTGAAAAAAATCATTCAGAAATATCGGAGGAGTTGCGTTCACAAGATATGGACGTACGGACGTACGGACGGACGGACAGACGGAGAAGATGACGCCAATATACGACCGCCTCCGGCGGCGTATAAAAAGACAAGGTAGATTTTAAGTTATTGTGCACTGCACTTTGACTCATTGTTAGGAACATATGTATCAAGCTCTTATCATTCCAACAAAAAAGGCTGAGTTATACTCCAGACGAAGTATTGGAAACTGCCCACCCATAGGTGAATTATAATACAACCCGTCTTCGACAGGCGTATAAAAAGTAAAAATTTATTTACAATTATTAAAGTTAGCTAAAATTCATAAAATACAACATAAACTATCAAACTTTTACTATCGTTTTGACAAATTAATCTGGATATTAAAATAATAATAGCATGGTTTGACAAGTCAGTAGTGCGAGTAACAAAATAACAATTTACACAATAAAACATTGTTTTGACAAAATAATACAGAGTGAAGTCATAACAAGACTATGTTTTGACAAGTCAACAGTGTGAGTTAACATAACAACTTGATGCAATGAGATGTTCACATGTCCGATTAACATAATAACAGATCTTTTTAACATAACAAAGCGACGCTTTGACATGACAACTTGAATTGCGTTAACATATGACAATTTTTATAGAAATCAGCTGAGGACATCGCTAATGACGTTAAGATTTCACGCGCACTTTTTTCTTCATTTTTTTTTTGGGGGGGGGGGGGGTCTTTTTTGTTTGTTGGTATAGCAGACGATACAGAAGATAGATAGGATGTCAACTTGAAGGACTCTGGTTATCTCTTTAAGGTCCTTCAACTGATACTCTCAGATATTGGGTCCATACAGGTCCGCATTACTGCGATTATTTGACTCACAACAATATATACCGCACATGCCGTCACTGGAGACTATGTCTACTTGAGACAGACATAGTGCTGCCACACTGCAGTATCACACCGTTGACATGGGGTATATGATAACATACCCAGTCACATTATTCTGACACCTGCCAAACCGATATTAGCATTTTTCCGTGAGTATAGGAATATCTACAAACGAAATTCCTAAAAATAACCATTCGGCACTGTCAAACATTCTTAAGTAGGTCAAAAGTAAGGTAAGACAACTACACCGTGTGACATCACACCAAATCACTTTATCCTAACACCGGGCCAACAGGTCCTGGAACTGCCTTGTACTTTAAAATGCTAATCGCCAATTTCCATTGCGGTCAGGATAAGAAACCTCCCGCTGCCCATAAATCATTTGACAATCTTTTTCATCGCAAGTGAATATTACACTTTATTGCATATCTATGTTGATTTATAACAGGTATCTTTTCATAATTAAGACGACACAGATCGGTCATAGTGATTTCTACCTAGTTGAACAAAATCATGAAAATACGCATATGTCATACAGTGATGTGACGTCTAGATCTTTTTAGCTAGAGCTAAGCACACCTTGAATGTATAGAAACACCCAGGTAGAGCCACCGAGCTACCACAAGCCAGCTTGGAGGCTTCCTCACTGACCGTGTAGGGATTCGAACAAACAAAATATGGAAAAAGTGTGGAAAAGTGATTGTAAGTTAGCGATTAAAAGCACTCGGCCACAGAGGTCCCACGTGATGTTTTTACTCTTGATACGTAATAAAGGAAGCGCCGACAGAAAAGCATATTTCTCGTCCACGTACGAAATATGCACAGCTTACCTCTATTGTGTCCCTAGCATCAATTTTTTAGATACTCCCAAAAAGACAGACAGACAGACATGCAGACAGACAGGCACGTTTTAATTTAAATTCCGTTGTGTCAATTCCGTAAAGTTCTTATTCAACGCAAAAGCCGTGGTAAGAACTTGTTGCCTAAGATCGACGCCAACAAAACAGGTCTATACCAAACTGAACTATATTTAGATTATTATTAAGGAAAACTAGGCTATCGGGAAAGAAGTCGAAACATTACAGTACAAAACCGTGAATAACAAAATGTTTATATATTCCTTTTCACCTCAACTTGCTTATCATGATATATCTTGAGCAATGACGTAAAGTCTGCCTTAGATAAACACGAAAATGTCTGCCATCATCTACACAGCATGGTTGGTGTACGTGTTATCTGGTATGCTACATTATACTTATAACTTTTTTTTAGGTATCTGTTGACCATCTTGGACTCAAGACTTATTTGTGTACGGTCGGGAAAAGTTGTTTATAGTGAATGCAGTTCAATGTCATGGCCAGTGATGCTTTTTTTGCAGTTGTCAGTTCTTCCAAATGATAACATATTTAACATATTGAAATGCGTATATTTGTAGCACTGAAAAAAATTTAGTACACATGAATAATCAGAAATAATAACAGGTCAAAAGTGATGTTACTAGATTACTATCTCTCACTTTCTCCCCCCCCCCCTCCCACCCTCTTTCTCTTTCTCCTCCCCTCTTTCTCTTTCTCCTCCCCCCACCCCTCGCACCCTCTTTCTCTTTCTCCTCCCCCTCCCACCCCCACCCTCTCTCTCTCTCTCTCTCTCTCTCTATGAATGTGTATCATTACTATTTCTCATCAAAATTAATATTAATATATAATTATTTTGATTTTAGGTACAAATACAATAAGCGCACAGGGCACGCACACATCATGTGTCCATGGCAACAACTTATATCACCTTGGAGACGCCTGGGTGGATGATAACGCCTGTCACGCGTGTGAATGTACGTCCTATGGTACCAGGTGTCCTACATTTGGAGACTGCGTGTTTAACAGTAATTGCCTTGTTCTTCAAATCCCAAGTTTTCCGTTTGGTGATACCTATAGAACGCCGAAACTGTCTTTTGTTGAGAACGACTGATGTGCCAGTTACGTTGAGTTGTGTTGAGTCGGATATGAAATGTCATAGGTGATAATTTCCCATGTGTTCAGTTATTAAGTGTTGGTAACTTTTTTTCGTCAATAGTAATTGATATCTATGGAATGCCGGAACTGCCTTATATTGAGAACAACTGATATTTATGGTCAACGAGTTTAGTGTAAGGACTGACATAACAATAAGTACACCAAACAACTCATAGTGGGCCGAAGTAAATGTTATCGGCGCTTAACATAACACGTCAATAACTGAACACATTGAAATTATCCCCAATCACTTAATATCTTATATAATGCTATTGACCATAAATATCAGTTGTTCCAAAGGCATTTCAAAGATATCTATTTTTATTTTATGCTTACTGATGAAATACTTCTATCAGTGAGATAAAATCCATATCCCACAGTGTGAGTGATATGTATCTGCCGGGACTGGTACGTTATGGGTATGTAACAGCAGTTGGCATAAAATAAAAAGAAATATTTGTTTGTTTTTAGTGAATATGGAATATATCTCATCGAGAAGTGATACAGTTTTAATATTTTCACGAGCGCGTAATGAGTGAATATGGAATATATCTCATCTCGAATTGAAACGAATTTCACATATCATTCGCGATACGCGCCCGTGAAAATATCAACATTGTATCGCTTCTCGGTTAAATATATTTCATATTCATTCAAAACAAACAAATATCCTCATTCTATATCATAATGGGTGTTTCAAGGATCAAAGCAAATGTTTTAGTGGTATGTAGCAGTGCTTCGCTTGGCAGCTATTGTATATCATTATGATATTGGTTTAAAGTATCACCGACGAATTTTAGTCATTTGGAGATTACGTTTACTTGAAAAATAATTTACCGCATGTTACATTCCATATCTCACGCCATATCCTGCCATCGAACCACCCAGTTAAGGAAATAGTTAAATAGCTGGACTAAATAACCATGGTATGACTGGATGTTATCATTATTATTATGTTTCAGCATCATCATCATCATCACCACCATCATCATCATCATCATCATCACCAACCACACCACTCACCACCACACCACATCATCATCATCACCCCACATTCTTATCATCTCATCATCACCATCATCATCGATCATCAACATCCATTACTCCCCACACCACACACACTATTCATCTTCATCATCATCCACCACCACCACCTCTTATCATCATCACATCATCATCTCATCATCATCTCCCCACACACCCACCACATCCATTACTACATCATCATCATCAAATGTATCATATATTTCATTCAAAATACGTATCCAATTCTATGTCTGTATATTGGATTGTGATGTTGTGCCTTCGTTATCAATCATTTTCATACGGGTGACCTTACATAATATTTGTCTATATAATACTGGTTCTTCATGTTTCCAATTCTATGTCTGTATATTGGATTGTGATGTTGATACTTGCCCAGTGTCATAAATAAATCATATATGTAATAGAACCTGCAACCCTCCCTCTTATTGCTAACATTGCAATGATAACCTAGCAGGTCAAACCTAGAGATAAATAGTATTACAGTTCAAAAATGTATACAATGAATGAGTTTGTTTCATTTATGCCAGTCGAAAAAAATCCAACCGTATGATATATCGATAAAAAAAGCGATTTCAGCAAATGTACAACTGGCGCCCGACACTATTATACTTAAAAGTAATATTGTTACGCTTATTTTGACTTAAATATGATTAAATCGATCATTTTGAGTGAGTTTAGTAGGTTTCTAATATATATATATATATATATATATATATATATATATATATTCACCTGGTTTGAGTTCTATCAACAACAGGCGCGTGCCTAGGCTTACGCAAATACGCAGTTGCGTATATTTCGTCCAGAAAATCGAAAATCTGAAAGCGCCAAAACTGCAATAAAAATCGATGCCTAACCCGGGTATAGACCAAAATTTTTTCTGAGGGAGCATGCCCCCGGACCCCCCTAGCAAGTCTGCGTATCCCGAATTTAGCCCCAGGCACGCCCCTGAACAATACTTAGCGCCAAATATACTGGACTTTGTAAGTTAAGTAGAAACACACTCTATCATTCTGAGTAATAAACTATTCTAGTAAACGACTTATTATCTTGATAACTAACAATACTACTCAAGAAACTAACTGTTATGGGAACTTTTTCTTCAAGATAATAAAAAAGAATTATGAAATTCTCACTAAAGTTATTAAGTATTACTTAGTTCTAAGTATTATTCGAATTCGAGTATGGTTTCAAGTGTTCACGTATATGCACCTTACAATATCCTGACTCGAATTCCACCAACAATACTTAGCGCTAAGTAATACTTAAGTCCTTAAATTAGGTAGAAGCGCATTTCATTGTTCCATTTAAAACTAATTTTTTAAGTTAATGGCATAGACTATCACCTTCGTAACGACAATATATAAATCAAGAAATAACATATTTGGGAAACAAGAGTGATGGAAATGGTTCCTTAGTGTTGAAGTTTTACTTGGCGCTTAGTATGATTATGGAATTCAAATTATATTATACTCGTATATAGTTAGATTTACATTTATGAGAAAATTGCAGTTTATTTATGATAAATTTATTTCAAGAGACTATAGCGAGCCCCGGAGACCCGCTGTGTATGTACGCCCAGCTTCCTCACCGTGTTGGGGAAGTGTTCCAGGCGGTAGACGGCTGTAACACGTGTCTGTGTACGGAGAGGGGGATGCAGTGCACAGGACGCGCGTGTGCGGCACAGGGTTTTAGTATGTGGCTCTTATATTTCTTAATATACTCACACACGCGCACGCGCGCGCACACTCACACACACACGCCACACACACACTGTTGGAGTGCCTGGAGGAAAAAAAGAGTGTCCGAACGAGTGGCCGGCCATACCTTTTAAGACAATGTACATGTAAATGAAGTCGTTCCCTTCAACTCATCAGTTATTGGAAAGAAAGCTATTGTCATTCATGTTATCAGGGCTAAAACTGAGTCATATTTAGTGTTCTGCATATTTCTTTAACATTAAATTAATTGAACATAAACGAATATCAAAGCATTTGATTAGAAAAAACAACAACAACAACAACAACCAAAAAAAAAACAAAAACTAAAGTGATAATTTTGAGACACGAGTAGAGCCTGATACCATATCAAGTCCTGTATCAAGTGGTCACCTGTATCAAGCGGTTAACCTGCGTTTGGCAGTAAGTTAACCCTTTCCCTCATATAGACTCATTTTGACGCACTCAATAGGTACCACATAAAGCCTGATCTGCAGAAAAACACAGTTAAACCTTACCAAATTTAATTACAATATCCTCATTTCCAGACCACTGAGGAGCAGCGAACAGCATAAAACCTGATCAGCCTGCGAGTTACTCGCAGGCTGATCTGGTTTTCTGCTGTTCGCATAGGTCTTTTCATGGTTTCCTCTATGAGGGAAAGGGTTAAATATTGCTAAACTAGCATTTTGTTTTAAGTTAAACCTTCATTTACCGACCATCTCTGTCAAGCGGTCGCTTTCTCGTGTTACCTTAACTGGCCATTTACTACAGGTTTGGCCATATAGTGAGCTTTGATAGCATGTGTACCACCCATTCGTCTGAAGGCATCCTCTTAATTTTAATTAATTATTAGATCTCAAAGACGTGATCATATCTGTGAAAAAAGACGTTTACTTTATACTTAAGACGTTTACTTTGAATAGGTTCCACACTCCAATAATAACCACTCAACAGGGGCCTTATTCACGGAACGTCTCAAAATAGCTTAAGATAAAACCTAAATAAGAAAATGCATCCCCCATTTCGAATTTTTGGTAAACTATTGAACATTATAACCAGAAGCTATTAATGCATTGAAAATTCCCTTGATAATTCAACAAAAGGTTATAAATATCAAAATGATGACATATTTCATCCAATACCGACGACACGTCCATTAAAAGATTTAATTTCTTACGCAAACGGCCCAAAATATCCGGAATATGAAAATAATAATAATAAAAAAACGTGTATTTTATGCCAGGCATGAAATAAGGTATATCTCTCTTGAACTATAAATTAGGTATTTAGTATCATTAACTTTCAGAGAGGAAGTGTGCCTCTTAAGGAAAATATTAAGTATACGAACGCCGTGAATAAAACTTTAAACACTTCTTATAAATTTGTTTTCGTAGTATTTTTCTTAGTTTTCAAGAATTTCTAGAAACATAAAATTAGAAGATGTTTTCTACTATTTGACATCTTGCCCATTTTCCCCAGCAAAACCGAGCGAGGGACCGCTGTACGGAGACTGCCGTTACGAGGGATTCTGGTACCCACACCAGTCCCAGTGGCGTGCCTCAGACGGCTGTAATACCTGTTACTGTTACATGGTTGGAAACTACCAAGGCTATCACGTGTGCACCACAAGCAAGTGCAAGTGTACTGCTTCAGCTGACGTCATCACCGGTTGAGCAATGGACGCATGGTTCATTTTGCAATGGAAAAAATATTTTGCTGAATTAAATATCATTTTGCCCAAATAAAATAGAATTTTACTGCATAAAGTTGAATAAGTTATTTTTACTGAATAAAATGGCAGTAAACCTTCTTATTAGAACTGATGTAGAACTCCAGGGAATGATAACATTGACTGGTAGCACATGCTTAGCGACAAAGAGTGACTTCCCTTCTTTGTACATGTATATAGGCGTTGACTCGCCGTTGAGTCTCCAAATTGACTTTGATATTCAGAACCTGTCTAGAATCAGACAGATAAGAAAAAATGGAAAGTATACGCTATGTAATATCAATGTTAAACCGTAAATATATAACTTGATATCTTTTGTAAAATGATGCAATATTGGTTATTGAGTTCTACAAAACAGCGCTTGGTATATGTTGTGGCTTCATGGCATATCCAACACAGCGTCTCGTCCGTCATTCATATCATACATAAATAAGGTGAACATTTGTGGAAATTTAAACAAATACACAATTTTCCTGTAAGAATAGTGTCTTCCATTTAAAATATGAACAATTCGTACAATAACCAAATTAAATGGAAAATGATGAGGAACTCCAAGCAATTTATAAATACAGAAACATTTCGATCATTTCACAAAACGTTTTCCTTCAAAGTAATGGAACCGATAGTCTTTTTGAAGGAACGCCATTTTTATATAAATAATGATATCGAAATTTTGCTTATAGTAAAAGATATAGTACTGATCTTACACTAGTATTTAATTACAAACTGGAAAGGATGCCTGATTCTGATCTACAGATGTTTGCTACAATGGCAAGTTTAGGTAATCCACCCATCATTAACGCATCAAGTGATCGTGCATTGGTATTTTTTTTTTAGCAAATGCAAGCCTTTATATACATAAAGCAACAGAGCCTGTAAATCCCAGTTAATGGATGCGTGCATCTGCACTGAATTTGAAAAAAAAAAAAAAATATTATAATTTAATGGTTGATAAATTACCTTTAGGTTAACTTGGGTAATTTAGCAATAAAAAGGTAAACAAATTCAAAAACTGCTTTGTCAAAATTCCTCTTGTAATTTAGGTGTTGCTGTGTGTGTGTCAGTCCAAAGGACTTACTCCTGCGTGACTGAAAATAAATCTACTGTACACATTAATATCAACAAAGATTGACACCATTTAAGTGTCGACTCGCTTCAACACACTTGGTTTTCAAATCTTTCGAATAAATCTATACAATCTGTATACAGAATCAATAAAATATGCATTTCTGTATCGAAATAAACAAATATAATTTTATTGTGAAGCATATCTTTTCCATATCTGTTTCATTCCGAGCTGGCAAGCCGGCACTGTTTCTGATACGGTTTTTGATTGCTGAACAATGATATGCGTTTCTCCGATTCTGTCTTTACATGGTGTAATTTTGTAAAGGAAAAACAAAATATATAGATACGAGTATGTCACTCGTCTTTTCTTGAAATTGTCTGTGATAAGTATTACGACCGATGTCTTTATGTTTTCCGATATTTTCAAGTTAGTTTAACATTTAATATTTTTATGCGGAGTGTTATATATATTGTAATTACACAAAATCAAGTATACATGTACTTTCTCTTTTTGTATTTATATTATTTTCTACTAAAATAATAACAAAATTTGACCATGGGAACACAGTTTGTAAAACAGATTACACCAACTTATTATTTGAACATTTTGCATTACCAATTACCTACTTGAAATGTAGATCTTCGATTAAATTATATTGTAATTGTGCTGAAATCACTTTCACCAGCCAGTACGAAAACCAACAGGTGCGCGAACGTCATTTATGTGTACATGCTGGTTCCCATTGTATTACTATGTTAAGAGAAGAAGCAAGTACAAGTAGGGCAGCGAAATGGATAGTACATCATTTTCCCCGCAAAGACGGACAATCACGCCAAAAAACAATAGTGTTTCGACCCGATTCTTAGACTCTTGCGTCAAAAATATTCTTGTTATTTATTTGAAATATTCGCGAATCTGCCTAAAGTGGCCATTTCACCAAGAACGATGCAGAAAATTCGCGCGCGACCACGCGCGACTATGGTCGAAGCCCTGATTTCTCAAAGTCGCGGGGGAAAATCCGTGCGACCATCCCACTATTTTCCGTGAACATTCTATGTTCGATGTTTTCTCGTATGGCCTTCGATTTGTACGCTCTACCTGTGTCCTACACGCTCTATACTCGCTGTACATACGATCTACCTGCGTCTAGCACTCGATCTGAGCGAATTTAACCCGACCAAGACTCTTCTGTTCGACCAATTTGCGACATAGCATCAATCTCTCAGCAATTTATCCTCGACCTTGGCCGATCAAGACTTAATCTCGGCCGACGAAGACTCAATCACGGCCGATATAGCTACGTGCGAGTTTAAACTTGATATATTATACATCAATTACGAAATAAATTACCACAACTTATATTAATCACCCTCGATGGCTCTGGTGGTGTCGTATATGGTCATTATTGCGGGAGGAAACTGGAGAGCCCGGAGAAAACCCACGTGTCTGGACGGGCGACCACTGAACCCTCTCACATACGTGACCAGGAATCGAACCCGGGACGCATTAGTGAGAAGCGAAGCCATCAGTTTTTGAATAGCCTCCGAAGGGACAACATGGACCTAATCGCTGTGCACAATGCTATAGTACAGCACCATGCCCTGAAACTACAGCAAACCTCCCTTGTTATCATGCTGAAGATGAGGAGAAAGAAGTAGACCAAGAAAAAAATTGGGTTGCTCCCTGGCTGCATGAACGCCAGAGGGAACATTATGGTCAGTACACCTCCCTTTACGAAGGAACTGAGATGAAGTTACCTACCGGACCTATCTCCATATTCCCAAAGATATGAAGTTGGACACTAATTATTGGTCAATCTTTATTGGTTGAAGCGCATAAAGGTCGCACATGAATCTTGTTATCTTAATCAAGTCGTGCCCATATGAAAAATATGGAGCTTACTGGTTTAGGGAAGGTCTTGGACAGGTTGCGCGAGCGAGGCTTGGTCGCAATTTAAGAGTTTCACTACATCGAAAAGATCGAGCGACTGTCGAGGACGTGTTGGGCAGCACGACCATGCGCGCTATCAGTTCTCGCTCGAGAAGACTGAGACTCGCTCATCCTCGCTCTAGCCTCGATTGTCCCTCGACCAATGGGTCTTTTCTTCGACCACCTTGATCGCTCTTTCGACGCTCTCTATGCAACTTTAAAGTCGAGGTTTAGTTTTTTGACATGTAAAACAAGACATATCTTTAAAAAGGAACTTTTGCATAACTAAATAATGCCAACTGTAACATAAAACAGATTAAAACTATTATAAAGTTGGAAACGTTATCAAAAATGTTTATAAATACCACGACTGTGTGAGGTATTGTGAAGACTTTATAACAAAACGGATTAAATTTACAAATTAAAAAAAAGCTAATCTGCCAGCTTCCATTAAATATTTATGCACTTGCTGATTTTTTTAAAGTAAAGACAATTCATATGTAACCAAGATCCGATTATTGTTTCCTGTTCCGCACAATAAACTGCACAACTTCCCTGCAGTAGTTACCTCCCCTGAAGGCCGAGTCCATTTTTACAAAAAAAAAATGTGGTCTAAAAATAGACAAACGCATGCTTCGTATTTAGTTGTATTAAATCATATTGCCAAAACAGCATTCCTAAATTGATGTGGAAGTGTTTAATTTTTCATTTCTGTGATACCTTTCATGTTTAAACTGAAAAAGAAACCTGTTACATTAAAGAGAAAGTTATATACAACCTGAAACTCCCATTTTCAATTGGAATATCCTAAATATCCTAAAACAATATACACGAAAATGATAGCATTGCATTTACTCTGGCTTCATTTGCATACCAACATTTGATTGGTTGAAAAAGTAGTTAAAATCAATTTTAAACAGTTAAGCCTAAAAACCGAGCTACGATCTTTTTTCGGGGAGACCATTTCTCAGCCATGTGCAATCACGAGATACCAAGACGTGAGTAACTTGCGGCGACCAAGCTACGCTCTGAGATCGCAACACAGTCATCCTGGGAAGTTTTTCGGTGAAATGACTCGTAAAGGACGACCTGGAGCAGGAGTGAAATTCAAAGTAGATTTTAGAATAATTAGGATTTTTACCTTGCGGTTATGTTCAACGGTCAACGATATTGCTATATTTTTTTTTTTTGCGTACTACCACAGGCACTAAACCACCCCAGAATTGCCAATCTTGATTATTAAAAAATAATAATAATTTGAGAATCAAAGATAAAATAAAAACTGAATTTAACTCCCAAACTTAATACTGAACACAAAGTTATCCCATGGCATTAACGAAAATTAACAAGTCATCCCTATCTTTTGTTCTATATTTTCAACTCTGAACTTCAAAAAATCTCTTTGAACCCTAAATCCTACCAGGTTACACCACACCAGATAGCGCAATGCTTTCATGGTGCAGCAGCAACCTTACCTAAAATACTTAACGTATTTCTCCAACTGCCACCCGGCCAGCAGATTCGCCATCTGAAATTTGCAGCTCATCAGATAGCGTAATAATGAAAGGAAGTGTTTTGAATGCATTTATAAGCGGAACCACCTTTGGTCTTGAACAGACGCACACATTTATATATTGTATGTGGAAGATTTATATATTTCCACTGGGATAAGAATAAATTAAAGGGAGGTAATTCAAGAAAATACAGATATTTAATATTACCACTTTGTAGACGAAACTAAAATAACAAAACTGAATCATATATCATATACAAAAACTGAACAATTATTCCAGCACTAATTAAGCCAAGAAATTATAATATAAAAGCCTAAAATCATTTCACTATATATGGCTTATGTTAGCTAAGTTTGGGAGGGACGAGTCCACTACCAAGATTAACTACGTTTTCCAAGTACTCACAACTGTTTATCTTTTCAAATGCTTAGTTTTTATGTTTGAACTTTTCAACTGGATGTTTTTATGTCTAAATAGGTAGATAAAATTGTTGACAATTGACAATCATGCAGAAAGATATGCACCCTGAAACTCTCAATTTCCAAGCTTAAAGATTTTAAGGGTTTGATAAAAATATCCCACGAGCGCAAATGGTGAATCATTACATAACAGACTTAATTAAACGCCTTCATTCTAGTAATGCCTTTTGGTGGTTTATGTTTGGTGAGAATAATTTTATGTTTTAGTTTTCATTTGATTCCACCCGAATGTTCACGAAAATAAATGGATTTTAGATTATTTTCTTTGACTTAAAGACAGGATGTCTTCTGCAAATCATCTGAAAGTAGAGTTGTTTGGTGTTAAATCAATTAGTAATACACTGATGTTTGTAACAATTAAGGATTTATGACGACACAAAGTTTTATGCACAACGAAGTAATTGGCTACGTGTGTTTTAATGACATTCGGCAGCAGGTGTATGCTTTACTATTGACCAGAATTTTCACCGGATTTCGACCAGTTAGAATGATCAGAAATTTATTTCTATGTATCTCTGCTTAAATACAGTGTTTTCATTGGCTAAAGATCCAGACTGGATTATTTACTTTTCACTAATGTAACTGAGTATGAAAATTGTTTGCAAAATCAGAGATACAGTCTCTTTTCTTTGTAACGGCAACGGAAATAAACACGATGCCGCTGAACTTAGTTTATCTCTTTCCAGAAGCTCTTTTTTAAAAATCAATTATTTGAAAGACACAATGTTATGAAGATATATATATATAAAACCATTTCCTTTGATAAGTGGACCTCCATTTTATTGTTCACAGACAGTCAAAGTTGACAACGACAACGATTGCCAGTACATCATTCAACCAATCTGGGGAACTTTTAATGGAAGATTAAATCAATCCATTTGATCATGACGGTTTTCAAACAGTTGGTTCGAAGTACGTCATCTCGTGAAAGAGGTTTCTGATATGTTTCACGATGTCTGTTAAGATACAATGTGTATCAGACATTTTATTAAAACTCATAAATCAATTATATTCCAAATATGACAACTATTTCTATTACGCGACAGAGATAAATTTCTGATGATAATACAAAAAGAAATGCTCACCAATTAGGATTTGCAGATGTTTTGGATAAATCAAACTATATAGCTCATTCTCCATGCTATTTTATGATAGTGTTAAACATCAAAAAAAGGACAAGCTTATTTAAACATGACCGTATACAAATTTATTTGTATTATAGAATCTTTAAAATCAAATCTACATCACTAATTTGTCAACTTAAGTTTCGTAATTTAACAAGTTGCCGATAGAAGTATATCTAAGGTATAGAAAGTGGTGGAGATTGTATGAAGTAAACAACTAGAAATTAGTCGATGTATTGTTCACAGTTTTATACCTTTTGAAGCGGTAAAAAAAAACAACAAAAAACAAAAAACAAGCATTTTTAGTTTCATAATTACTGCAGCCGATTTAACTGCACTGTAGCACTCTGCGCTTAGTAGTGTGTCAATGCAACACGATTCTGTACATCGGATTAACTAGTACTAAAGTAAGGTCATAGATATACAATTCATAAATGGAATCTGGGTCATGAAGCTCACTCCGGATCATTATGAAAGAAAACGCAAAACGCTCAAGGCACTGAAAGACTGTCAGCGGGGTTATAATGGAACAAAGAACGAATTAAGCCGAATTAAAAAAACGTATTGAGTTTTGTGGCGTCATATGACCTTTGCCTCTACCGAGCTGAACCTTACTTAAACGCTGGAATTAGAAGTATTTATAGTTTTTTTCATGAAAATCTCGCCGACAGTCCCTCAGTGCAGCGAGCGCTTTGATTATTATAGGAGGAAGACTATTACTTACATAAAGGCTTGAGAGCCCCAGCTGCTGTCTCTTTCCAATACGAGCAGAATTGTTCCATTAAGATTGGTATCATATGTCAAGCATGTGGTGAACTTATAATTTCAGCAAAAGTAAATATCACCTTCCATATATGGAACAGTTCAAACCTCTACCCATACAGCATCTGTTGGATGACGTATAACAATAATGATACTTTTATTCTGTTTGATACTGTGTTATTACCAGTTTTGTTAACTTTGTTGCCTTGAATAAGGCTAGTATATATCTAAATAAAGACTTGAAAATGTAAGACAATTATTTTTTTTATTTTTTTTATTTTTTTATTCTGGTGGGTTTTAGGGAATATATCAGTAAATTGAAAATGGTAATATTCCTTATTATTTTAACTGTTTGCTAGCAGGGATACACTTTAACCCTTATGAAGCCCCAAAAATGGCAGAAAAAGCATTACATTTTAAAGAAATAAAAAAGTGTTACAGTGGAATGTTAATTTTTATTCTTCTCGTCACTGAAGGAAAATCAATACATCAATATTGATTTCCTACTCACTCGATGAACTAACAAGGAGGTGTGTCACTGCGACACTTGTACTCTGGCGGCATATGGTCAGAACCAAATATTTTGCTTGCATATTCAAATTTATATCATGTACATTTGTATAAATTTTCATGATCGTATGACCCATTCATAAGCTTAATATTTATAGAAAACTTAAGTTCTACACTTTTTGGGGGTATCCCCTTCATTTTCCCCCTTACAGGTACAGCAGGGATCGGGGAACCATCATACAATTGACTTTACAATAAAATTACTTTTGATATTAATATACATGCATAAAAAACACTCGCATGAATTATCCATCGTGTTATGTTTCCTCCAAGTCAAGCCAGAAGTTTTGGTGATAAAGTGCAGACAAGATTGGCAAAAAAAAAAAAAATACAATACAAAAATCCATAACTCTGTGGTAATTAATCAGACCTGAACATAATTAGTCGGTGCAAGAAGAACCTGAGACAGAGTTGCCACAAGTGAAGTGTTGGTAGCAGCAACAAACATTTATCAGAAAAAAAGGCCTTTGGCCAAATATAAATTTAAGCCAGAACAACCGATTTTACCATTTTCATCCGACCGTGAAAATAGGACTCAGCCATAAGTTAACATAAATGGTAAAACGTTTATATCATGTTTCATAAAAATATGAATCATCTTTGAAAAAAAATATAAACGCATAGATAAACCTAGGTGTGAAGGTCGGACAGACGCGGACGGACGCACAGACCGAAACTCTATATGCCCCGCAACGGAGTTGACGGGACATAAAAATGATATTCCACTGAAACCATCACTTACCCTCTATATCTCATTGCTATATATACATATCATATACATAATAAAACCTATAGTGATGCAAAATGTTAGAACTATAATAACTCATCTGTTTACACCATTCCTAGAATCCATTAAAGCTCCACGCCAACAACTTTCAGTTCATTCCCCTCTACTTTCTCATCAAATATATATAAGTTTAAACAAGGACTATTAGGCACCATGCCCTGTTCGTCTGCCGTTTTTTACATACACACGTAGGTGTACATCTATTGAAATAATGTTACCGTTGATACAAATCAATCAAATAAGTGTTCTCTGAAACAACCTATACTCATGACAAAAAACAAAAAAAATCTAAATGATAGTTATTGGCACTAAAATAGTCAGACGGGACCGGAAGTTCATTAACCCAGCCGAATATTGGGAAATCCCTTCCACAATTCACTAAATAATTCAGCGTAGTGTCTAATCTTTTCCAATATTACATTGTTTTCCGAAAAGGTTTCAGACAAAGGTACATTCAATATGCCGTTAGAGCTTCAACTTGAAAACTTCCAGTCGTATCGAAGAGTGTAAGTATGCCCTAGGTGTACAAAGAGAGATGCCGCCCCGGGTGGCCGGGTGATGAAAGCGTCCGACCATGGAGCGGGAGGTCGTCCGTTCGATTCCTGGCATATCAAAAGTGTAAAAATTGCACCGGTATAGCTACCTTGCTTGACGCTCAGAATATAAAGGTAGTCCCAGGACTGGTTGGCCCGGTGTTAGGATAATGTGATTAGGTGTGGTATCATGCCACATGTCTACGGCGTGATACTGCAGAATGGCAACACTATATCTGTTTTAAGTAGACATAGTCTCCAAATGACTGAAATACTATCGGTGGGACATTTAACCCAACAAACAAGAAATCAAATAGAACCGAGTATATGGAATCATATTAAAAAATATAGAGTCGAGTTCTAGTATATTGTCCATTTTAGTATCACTTTCTACTGTAATCACCAAATTTGTGTCGTGGTAGTGTCGCGCCTAATTATTCACGGAGAAGCAATAAGAAGCAGATAATTTTTTCATAATCTTACTCTTTGCTTTGCTAGTCCAATGTGTAACTGTAATACATGTTCAGTACTTTGAAATATGTATATCCTAGTATGTATTTATAATAAAAAATAATATGTACATATTATGTATTATTCATTACGTACTTGTATTTACAATAAAAACCTTTTATTTGTATCTTCGTAAGACAATACTTTTCGTGGAGGATTTAATCAAAGACTACCCCCCTCCCTACAAAAACTTATATATATGTGTGTGTGTGTATTTTTTTTTTTTTTTTTGGTTATCTATGTAGTAGATTTTTTATTATTTTTTCACAATTTATATTAATAAAATTATTCTGCTATTTAATTTTTTAATTTTTTCTAAAAGGCATTAATTTATTTATTTTTTATTATTATTATAATCATTTTTTTATTTTTATTATTATATTTTATTTTCCTTCATGACTATGATTCAAATATGACGAGCTGTTTAATTTTGAATGTGGCTTTTTTTTTTTTTTTAATGTGCATGATTTGGGTACCATACAAATTATGTAACATGTGACCTTGTTTATTGTTAAATAAATGTATAGGGGAAGGGCCGTAATGAATGTTGCTAGAACTTGTGGCCCGACCCCATTTCAATGTTTAATTTGAAATAAAATATGTTTAAACTACGAAAACTATTTATTTCTTAGACCTCACGTTCTCTGGGGCATGCTGTACCCACGAAATTCCCTTACGTAAATGACAACCAAACTTAATGTAAACAAAAATTAACGATTTTCAGTTTTTAACTCCTCGAAAAGAAGAGCTCTTCAATCCACTGTAAAAGTGGATACAATTTCATCATCATTTTTATGTATTGATATCTTGGCAGAATCTCAAAATACTTTTTCTCTCTCATCTTCCATTTGGTGTGATTATAGAACGCCACAATTTTACATCATTTCCTGAAATGTGTTAGGGAAAAGTAATTGACGGTCACTCCTCCTGTTGTTTTGCCTAGGGTTTTCCACAGTAAACTGACATTACATAATTACTGAATGATTCTTAAATTATATGTCGTATAGAAACCAACATGCCGTTGCTAGGCAACAGACAAAAGAAAAATGATAGACGAGCATAAGCATACAAAAATATCCGTCCGTTAATTTAACAATGTTCTTAAAAATGTAAAGAAAAAAATATACGAGAAAATATTTTGACATGTTAGGTACTCTGTTTTGTTGGTGTAAAGATGATTAGAAATCTTTTGCATGATAAAACGATCACGTTGGAATTTTCCTTCAAATCTTATTAAATTCTGTGGATGTATAATAACTGTGCTGTGTGATGTTTAACTACCCTCTCTGCAGGGACATTCTCTTAAATATCATGAAAATATAAATGTTGGCCACATAATATCCAATAATTTTCATCACATTTGACTTGATTTAAATGTTTTGTTTTCAAATAGTTTTCTCAAAGTTCTTCTACATCATTTACTGTATTCTACGAAAGAAAATTATATGCTTTAATATGTTCCATTATGTAAACTTAAGATTATTCTGAGCTTTGTCAATGTTTTACAACGTCCGTGAGTTACCTCCTAATTCAATTTATACACTATGTGACAGGTTTACAGATAAGGCCCATATTATGAAGCGCTTAAAAGGGGCAAATTCCCCCAATTAAAGTCCCAGTATCATGTAATTGTTTTGAGCTAAATCCAAATGCACACCTCTATGTAAACGTTATCCACACAAACCTCGAGAAATGTTTAATTACGCGAAAAATACCATAAGAAAAATCGCAAATTGTAGCTTTCTCGATCTATACTTTGCTCACAACGACGTCAAACATAAAATTAACATACGAAAGGTATTTAAGGAGCCTGATGATTGTCTTCATATCTCGTCTACTTCGGTATATCAAAATTTGTTCAAGTTATATAAACAAGAGGGCCATGATGGCTCTGGATCGCTCACCTGGTATCATTAGGCTATGTAAAATCAAGTGACCCCTGGGTCATGATTTGAACAAACTTGATAGAGATCCACTAGACATTGCTACACACCAAATATCTAAACACCAGGCCTTGTGGTTTCTGAGAAGATTTTTCAAGTTTTTTCCTATATTAGCCTATGTAAAATCAGGGACCCCTTTGGTGGGGCCAAATTTGACCCAATGGTCATGATTTGTAAAAACGTGGTAGAGACCCAGTAGACAATGCTACATACCAAATATCTAAACTCCAGGACTTGTGACTTCTGAGAAGATGATTTTTCAAGTTTTTTTTTCTATACTAGCCTATGTTTAATCAAGTGACCCTAGTGCTGGGCCAATTTTGACCCCAGGGCCATGATTTGTCAAACTTGGTAGTGATCTACTAGACAATGCTGCACACCAAATATCTAAACCCCAGGCCTTGTGGTTTCTGAGAAAAAGATTTTCAAGGTTTTTCTATATTAGCCTATGTTTAATCAAGTGACCCCTGGGGCGGGGCCAATTTTGACCCCAGAGTCATGATTTGAACAAACTTGATAGAGATCCACTAGACAATGCTACACACCAAATATCTTAACTCTATTCCTTGTGGTTTCTGAGAAGAAGATGATTTTTCTCTTTTTTTTCCTATATTAGCCTATGTTAAATCAAGTGACCCCTGGGGCGGGGCCAATTTTGATCCCAGGGTCATAATTTGAACAATCTTGGTAGAGAGTCATAAGATCATGCTACATATCAAAAATCAAAAGGCTAGGCCTTGTGGTTTCGGAGAAGAAATTTTTTAAAATTTTCATTTTTAAAATCTTTTTTTAGCTCCTGTGAATTAGATTTTTGACCAATCAAAATAATTTTAACAACTTTGGTAAAGGGCCCCATAATGAACATTCTTGTGAAGTTTTATCAAAATTCAGTGAGTAGTTTAGAAGGAGATGTTGTTTAAAGAAATTGTTGACGACGGACGCACGCACGGACGACGGACAAAAGGCGATCACAAAAGCTCACCATGAGCACGTTGTGCTCAGGTGAGCTAAAAATGTTGCAAATCCTGGTGCTGGTAAGCAAAGTAAATGAAATAATAGAAGTGTTGCACCTTCTAAAATTGAAGAAGCACCTCCCTGGTGCATATATGCTGAAAAAAATGCAGTTAAGTTTAAACAACCAAGAATTCTTACATTGAAAATGATTATTATTACATCTGTGAAGCCTCACTCTATTATCATCCTTGCCAATTCCAATCAAATTATATCAAGCAGTTAAAGCAAGATGACATTTAAATATTTCACTTAATACCATATTTAACATAAAATAGCCTTGCAATTTTCTTGACGAATCAGATTTTTTTAGCAACATTAGTGATGCTCCACCAAAGGCTTATACCTGCCAAATTGAATCAAATCCTATCAAATTTCAAAGGAGATGTCCTTTAAAGATTTCAATATATCAATATAAGGCAAATTAGCCCCGCCCCTGGTGGCCATGATTTTTTTACAGATCAAAAATGATTTTAGCAGTTTTGGTGTAGCTTCATCCAAGGATCATCCCTGCCAGATATGATCAAATTCTATACAGCGGTTTTTAGAAGAGATGTCCTTTAAAGATTTCGCTATATATAATTATAAAAGGCAAATAAGCCCCACCCCTGTCGGCCATGTTTTTTTAGCAGATCCAAATAATTTTAGCAACTTTGGAAGAGCTTCACCCAAGGATCATCTCTGCCAAATTTGATTCAAATCTGTTCAGCTGTGTCAGATAAGATGTCGTTTAAAGATTTCACTATATACATATAAGGCAAATTAGCCCCGCCTATGGCGGCCATGTTTTTTTGGCAGATCCAAATAATTTTAGCAACTTTGGTAGAGGGTCACCCAAGGAACATCTGTACCAAAATATTTCAAATTCTGGCCAGTACTTTTGGAGGAGATGATTTTTAAAGTTTTCTTTTTTTTTTCTTTCCGTTGCCATGTCAACCAGAGTTCTGCATTGATCAAGTTTATTTCAGCAACTTTTGTAAAGGTTCACCCAAGGACCATTCCTGCCAAGTTTAATCAAATTCTGTCCAGTGGTTTCAGAAGAGATGTCATTTAAAGCAAATCGTTGACGACGGACGACGCACGACGACGGACGCCGGACGAAGGGCAATCACAAAAAACCCACGAACTTCTGAAATACCCCTCGCACTATGAGACATCAGTAAATTTACTGCACAGTATGTTTCAGAGAACACCCGCCAACCTTCTCCCTATATTAGCATATAGTGCCCTGTCTGATCAACTAAAGAGGGGGGGGGGTCCCGTTTTCTTTTGTTAAATATTTTATGATATGGATAGAAATAAACATTAAGTTGTTAATCAAGCATTGTTTGAGACTTTGCCCTCATGAAATATGCAAAAATATATTTTTCTCTTGTAAATTTTGTGCTAATACGTACAGGGACTTTATTTTTAGCTCACCTGAGCACAACGTGCTCAACGTGAGCTTTTGTGATCACCCTTCGTCCGTCGTCGTGCTCGTCAACAATTTGCTTTAAATGACATCTCCTCTGAAACCACTGGACAGAATTTGATTAAACTTGGCAGAAATGTTCCTTGGGTGAGGCTCTACAAAAGTTGCTAAAATAAAGTTGATCCATGAAGAACTCTGGTTGCCATGGCTACAAAAAGAAAAATAATTTGAAAACTTTAAAAATCATCTTCTTCAAAACTACTGGCCAGATTTCAAAATAATTTGGTACAGATGTTCCTTGGGTCAACCTCTACCGAAGTGGCTAAAATTATTCCGATCCGTAAAAAAAAAATGGCCGCCAGGGGCGGGGCTTATTTGCCTTATATGTATATAGAGAAACCTTTAAACAACATCTCCTCTGAAACCACTGGACAGAACTTAATTAAACTTGGCAGGGATGAACCTTGGGCCAACCTTCACAAATGTTGCTAAAATAAACTTGATCCATGTAGAACTCTGGTTACCATGGCAACAAAAATAAAAATAAAATGAAAACTTTAAAAATCATCTTCTTCAAAACTACTGGCCAGATTTTAAAATAAAGTGGTACAGATGTTCCTTGGGTCAACCTCTACCAAAGTTGCTAAAATTATTCCGATCCGTAAAAAAACATGGCCGCCAGGGGCGGGGCTTATTTGCCTTATATGTATATAGGGAAAACTTTAAACAACATTTCCTCTGAAACCACTGGACAGAATTTTATGAATTTGGCAGGGATGATCCTTGGGTCAACTTTCACAAAAGTTGCTAAAATAAACTTGATCCATGTAGAACTCTGGTTGCCATGGCAACAAAAAGAAAAAAAAATGAAAAATTTAAAAATCATCTTCTTCAAAACTACTGGCCAGATTTTGAAATAAATTCGTACAGATGTTCCTTGGGTCAATCTCTACCAAAGTTGCTAAAATCATACCGATCCGTAAAAAAACATGGCCGCCAGGGGCGGGGCTTATTTGCCTTATATGTATATAGAGAAACCTTTAAACAACATCTCCTCTGAAACCACTGGACAGAATTTTATGAACTTGGCAGGGATGATCCTTGGGCCAACCTTCACAAAAGTTGCTAAAATAAACTTGATCCATGTAGAACTCTGGTTGCCATGGCAACAAAAAGAAAGATAAAATGAAAACTTTAAAAATCATCTTCTTCAAAACTACCGGCCAGATTTTAAAATAAATTGGTACAGATGTTCCTTGGGTCAACCTCTACCAAAGTGGCTAAAAGAATTTCCGATCCGTAAAAAACATGGCCGCCAGGGGCGGGGCTTATTTGCCTTATATGTATATAGGGAAAACTTTAATCACATTTCCTCTGAAACCACTGGACAGAACTTGATTAAATTTGGCAGGAATGATCCTTGGGTCAACCTTCACATAAGTTCCTAAAATAAACTTGATCCATATAGAACTCTGGTTGCCATGGCAACAAAAAGAAAAAAAAATATGAAAACTTTAAAATCATCTTCTTCAAAACTACTGGCCAGATTTTAAAATAAATTGGTACAGATGTTCCTTGGGTCAACCTATTTATCTCAGGTGAGCGATTTAGGGCCATCATGGGCCTGTTGTTTGTTTTTAGAAGCACTGTTTAGAGTGAACGACATACTTTTTTGGGGGAACGACAAAATATCTTGTGGGAACGATAAACTATCTTGTGGGAACGAAAAAATAATCTTGCATAAACGAGAACATAACCGGAATGAATGAGATACTTGTCCTGAGGGAACAAGATGTTATTTTGTGGGAATGACATAAATTACCAATCATAATTGCTTATCATTATCAACTATCTTCACAACGTTTTCGTGTCGATGGAAAATCTAATTTATAGATATTTACATGAAGGGATTCTGTATGAAGATATGTTTAGTGAAAACATACCTTCAAACAAAAACGCGAGCACGATTTTTAGTGATTATCCATGATCTTGACTTTCCCTCAAGATAAGTGTCTCGTTCTCCTTTAGATAGTAGCTCGATCCCACAAGATCATTGGCTTGTTTCCATAAGGTAGTATCTCGTTCCCACAAAATAATTTGCTCGCACCCAGAAGATAATTTGTTATTACAGGAATTTCTCGTTCCAAAGTTTCTCGTTTTGCAAGAAATTATCTCGTTCCCCCAAAATCTTATCTCGTTCCCCAAAGATAGCGATATATTAAAAAAGAATGACCATGTCACCTCCATGTCACCTTGTAGAATTCCCTTCCAATCTAGTTCATTTAGATAAATCTGGGCAGCTCTTCTGTTAAGCTGTAGAACATATTTCGATGGGAAAACAGCAAACAATTAATTTCATCGTTTCTGACAAAATATTTGCTTTTATGGCCGTAATATTTCTGTTATATATCTTAAATAACAATCCAGAAATGATGGTCTACTCACCTTTCAAGATGAATGGCTTCAGTTTCCTCCAATAAGTATTGCCGCATAAGAGGCAATTTTTACGTGCGTAAATACTGTATGCCAATATTGACTTTATTTGTTTTTGGTGTTGTTTATGTGGACTTGTACACCACCATTTGTTTTTGAAGAAAGATCCCAAGCATTTTACGAGAAATTATCATATTTAAAATGGTAATGGTCATACAGTTTTAACTGGAGAGACGGTATATCATAAAATGCGTCAACATCTTTAAGTTATAATTAATAAATAAAGTATGACACACGCTGAATATAACACATTTAGTTGTTTATATGTACGAGGGAAAGATTGGCAGTTTGTGTTTTTCATCAGTTCACATTTTATCACTTTAATTATTTAGCATGTAAGACGCATCGACCTGCTCCGTTGGAAATAGCCATAAACGAACTTCTTTCGGTTAAATTGAGTTTCGTGTCTGATTGGTTTAATCACTAACTTTGAACCCAATCACAGTGTGTGTGTGTGTGTGTGTGTGTGTGTGGCCCCGTGTTTTCTGACATATTTGAGTACAATCTCAGGCTCAAGTCTGAGTATCATACTCAAATCCCCTTTTAAAGCAATGGGCAAAGTTTAGTGAAAAAAAATAATGTATAATAGGCATAGTTTGATTTTGAGTATGAGCTTCTTCAACTCCAGTGTAACAATACGACGTGACCGTGACGTCACTTAAGGCGTCAAAACTAAGACAAAACTGTCAACATTTGGCTCCGCTTGAACATAGAATATTGCCCGTAAGTATTTCATTTCTTCCTCGATTTCTGTGGGACAAAGGTCAGTCAAATGAGAAAAAACATATGCTTTCCACAGAATATAGGATCTCCATCAGCAGCTGATCTGTTTTTTCAAACATTTCGTTTAATCTTTGAAGGAAGTAGATTGGAAGTGTAGTCCGTTCGCATACAAACAAATCCCAAGGTTTCACGAAGTGTTACGGCTCAGCTGCTGATGGAGATCCTATATTCCAAGGAAAGCTTATAATTTTAGACTGACACATTTCCCGTCAAAATCGATGAAGAAATGAAATATTTACGGGTAATTTTCTATGTTCAAACGGAGCCAAATGTTGACAGTTTTGTCTTGGTTTTGATGCCTTTAATGTAGTCACGGTCACGTGGTATTGCTACACTGTGCTCGGAAGCATCTGGACGATCGGAATGTTTCTGCACCAGTGAGTAACTGATCGTCGGTTTATGACTGAAAAATAAATACTGTTGGAGGTTCCAGTAGGCGGAAACATCATTTGTGTCTTGGTATTTTGAACCTGGCCTGTGTATTTTGAAACTTCTTATAATATGTTCTTCAAATCAAAATTTGATGATAAAGAAATTTCCGACCTTTTAATGATCCTAGGGATAGAAATGTTACATAGTTTTAACATATTAAAAAAGAAAATGATCTGCAAATCATCTGTATTCAAAATTGTTTTTATGCAGAATTTGAAAAAAAAAAATGAATTAAAATAAATTTCAATATGAATGTTTAGAGACATACTGGCCAATAGAGTGCCCTGATCTTCCCAAGGCGACACATGCTGGTCCAACCAAGGAACAGTGATAAAAGGGAATGAATGAATAAAATGACATGTTTCTTTCCCTTATCCTAATGAACTTAAAACAGAGAAATGAATCATCGCTAAACAGTGACAATTATGTGGGCTGACATGCATTTTTGCATAATTTCATGGGGTTATACATCAAATTAGTTACAAAAAGAAATTGCTCATCTTGAATATGTGTATAGTCGTTGTGTATCTGTCAATTGTCACAGAGTAAAAGAAACCGGTCCAGATGGCCTAGTGGTCAGAGCGTCCGCCGCGGAATCTGATAAACGTGGGCTCGATTCCTGGCCGAAACATTCCAAAGTTGTAAAAATTGGAACTGGTGTAGCACCCTTGCTCGGTGCTCAACATATAATGGTAATTTCAGGTCTGGTTGGCCCGGTGTCAGGATAATATTACCGGGCGTGGTATCATGCCACACGTCTACAGCGTGGTACTGCAGTATGGCAGCACTTTATCTGTAGACATAGTCTCTAAAAAGACAGGAATACTGCCAGTTGGACGTTACATTCACGCAATAAACATACAGAGTTAATAAATTAATAGTTACTTTCGTTAAATGCATACAATATTATAAAAGTATGTGTAATAAATAAAATTGGGAAATACCTTAACCCTTTCCCTCATAGAGGACACCATGAAAAGACCTATGCGAACAGCATAAAACCAGATCAGCCTGCGAGTAACTCAGGCTGATCAGGTTTTATGCTGTTCGCTGCTCCTCAGTGGTCTGGAAATAAGGATTGGTAATTAAATTTGGTAAGGTTTAACTGTGGTTTTCTGCAGATCAGGCTTTATGTGATACCTATTGAGGGCGTCAAAATGAGTATATATGAGGGAAAAGGTTAAACATAATTCTTAAAACATTGTGAGATTAAGTGTAGAGAGATGAGTATGTTGCGTAACATATTATCTATGGTAATTAATCAATCATTAAATGATAATCATGGTCCATTGATTTTTGCTCCAAGTCTATAGAGGCATGCATTTACTTTAAAATTCACATGAGCACTTGCTTGACCATGATCACAATTAAATGATGGGTGGATTACCATCAGACAAGTACCCCTAAAACGCTTCGGACGGGATGGATGCTTCTGTCCTGTATACAAAACTGTAACTACGACCCACTGGCACCAGAACCGAAGGATTACCACTGATTACGATTTTTGTCCCTCAAAACTGTATATTGAACATGGTAAAAAACGGAATCTGACTTCACTTCGTTTCGAACGCGGTGACTTTGTACAGACAGATTTATGGCACCATTCTATGCATGATGGTAGCATACAGTTTGATCAAAGTTACGACCATAGTTTTCAAGTGGTGTCAAATTCCGATCCATACAATGTTTCAATATACAGTTCCAGAGAACAAAAATCAAAAAAAATCGTACTTTTCTTTAGAATGAAGATTCCAATATATTGGCAGATCCAATTCTTCAGTGAAAGTGTCAGTGCTAAAACGCGGACATTTTTCCAGTATCCTTAAGCTGCATGTTCTCTCCGAATACATACGTATGTATTATATATGAGTATCATTTTAAAAAAAGTTTGATGTATTCTAAAGCTTATAGCTGTTATCCGGGCTGAGAGAAAATCCTTCGTGACCTCCAAGATATTCCAAACAACAATCAGAGAACAAATGTTTTGTAACTAGCAATTTTATCGGCGTGACAAAATAGAAGCTCGGAGAAAAAATGTTGTAATTTAAATGGATGTCTTTTTTTCTTTTCCGTCCTCTTGGAGTGTCGTTTTATTCATCAAATTGGTTCCATTTGCATACATATCACAGTTATATATCTCCTTTTCAATACCACGTATAATGGAAAAGTAAACCGGCACAGAGCAAAAGTCTAGAACACGGCCAAGGTGCCGGAAACAAAGCAATTAAGAGAATATATACATGGAACATTTTTTTGTATATTTTTTTTCTATTTGAAGATACAACTGGACTGATGAAAAACATGTAATTTTTACAAAAGAAATATAATCTGTATTTTAAAGACAACAATATGATCATAAAATATAAAACACGCGCTAACAAACTGTATTTCCCCCAACGTTCATTTTATTGAACACAACCATATGAAATCATCAGTATCAACAGCGTTTGTCAAATGGTGATGTCACTTTACCATAAATCTGAAGCTCTATTAAGTCAAAGTTTCACATATAACCTTTTGTATCCTAAAGTACTGGTTAAACCTAGGAATAATCTAGAGTGATCAGTACGAGAAACAGCGAAATAACCAGTTTTACAAACGACGAAACATGAACTTTTTTATTTCATCTGACGCCGGGAAATACGAAGCTAGTCGGCCAGATTTGTAGTAGTGTGACGCCACAGTGAGAAGGAAACAAACAATTTCGTGAACATATTTTGCGAGAAAAAAACACTCCGCAAATGAATGAGAATGATTGAATGATTTATAATGAAACAAATAATACAAATATAAAACAATGGGAATAGAAACGGTTGGTCTGTAGAAAACAAGCCTTAAAACATGTTCATAAACGGCAACAAAAGCCTTTCCTAAATCAATGTCATATGATAACAGGCATTATAAAACTTCATCAAGCCAAAACATAGAGCTCGTATTTGCAAGCCTCTTTTTATGTTTATTCTTGAATATTACTATCAGTTAATAGTCATAAAAGTAGGAATCTTTGTACAGTTCGTCACTAATTAATTGCTGATAAATGAAAAGAATATTTCTTTGCCATGTTTTGGAATGATTGAATGTTTAACAGTTATCTAAACACTTTCGTTTATATTGCAATTTAAGTGGTCATATCGGAATGGAATCTTGGAACCATTTATTTCCCCATCTGAAAATAGATTTTATTAAGTAAGTGCTGGAGTTCTACGCTTGGTAATTTGAAAATTTTGAGAAACAAATAATGAATCTTGTTCTGTGTATATGAGCGTGTTTACTCTTTAATTCGCTTTATTCCCCCTTACTCCTGAACACACGTTGTGGTCTTAAAATCCAGCTCCGAAACATGTTTGTAGTCCTAAGCAGAAAAGAAAAAAGGGGCGCTTTTGTTGTTGTAAAGCCTTCCAGTTACAACTTTTTAGTCTTTAGAAAAGAACGAAATTTCAAGGAAAAACAACAAGGGAATTATTTATACGTAGATATGGATGTTGAAGATTTTATTTGGACTATTTAACAAGTGTGAGTCCCTGTCTTGTCATTTAAAATGCTGGAAAAAAAATAAATTGCTTAAGCATGTTTATGTAAATTGTCTTGCTTTGTTTTTATAAGATACCACCTGCTACAATTATAACATTTGGGATATGAACAAAAGGATCAATGGTTTTACATGAGGGCGCTGCTCTTTAAAGTTACTAATCTGTGCGACAGGGGCCTAAATATATACCAAAGTGTCAGCTGTGACAGGCAATGTAATCAAAAATACGTTTGTTGCTGTTTTTTGTTTTTTCGTGTTTTTAAAGAAGTCTGATTGAGTTTTTGACAGTTTTCAGCCTGGTAGCTTTTTGGGACGTCTGTTAGGAGCTGGGGGTACACATCTTGTGCGATCTTATCAAGTACTCGTATATAATTCCAAACATCTCTTTCCAAACCTGCTATCATTTTTTTTGGTGTAAATTATGACGTACAGTATTTCAAATATGTACATATTTTTATCCGATAACAGAACGGACTTCATAAGATGCGTTATGTAAATGATGTTTCATATACTTGTATGATGTTCACATGCCATCGGCTTATTATGACAAGGTGCTATCTGCCAATTTGACCTAATGAGAGGTCTATATGCCGTTTGAATGGTCCCAAGATCTCCTACTGTAGTTCATTTTGGTGTGTATGTTATTTGAAATATATCTAAAATGATTGCTAAATTTCAAGGTTATGTGTTCAAAATCCAATTAAAGTTTCGGAATATATATATATTTTTTCAAATTCAGTTCAAAAGTGGTCAAAGCTTTTAAGTCGATTTTCTCAAAATAAAATAATAGACAGATAGGACATTGTAATAATAAGGTGACTTGTCTTTGTTCCCTTTAGGAGTTTGCTTGTCTCAAAACTGTCAGATTGCCCATCGTATTGTATTTGTGATACATTTTATCAATAAGCTTAAATACGCAATAATGCAGACTAAGTTTATAACATATTCGCGATATAAAGGTGTTTTAGTTACGGAATCATCCATACAACCTGAGATATGGCTTGAATGAAAATATCAAACACGAGTCAAGTTAACATTGTTGTATCGGATAGCTTGTGAGAAAAGACTAACATCATTCTCTATATGAGCACTTGATGAGAGGAAATTCCTCTTAGCAATACATTTAAAATTTCAACAAAATAAATATAAATATACACAGTATCACTAATGATCCAACGCAGCTAAATGGTTTAATTACACGATGCAACGTAATGCAGCCAAAGTGATTTCGAACAGGATTTAAACCTCACCGTGACATTCTTCTAATGAACGAGTAGCATGCATTCCATTACTTGGATTAACTCAAATATTTTAATCCTGAAATATGCGAAGCAAATATGTCAAACCAGGGGCGGATAAGGGCCTAACAGTGTCACATTTATCGAAGAGAATATATGACTTGAAATTGTAATGCTCTTAAAATCAGATTTTGAATACAACTAAATGAGAAATTTGAAGAAAAAAAAAGCTATCAACGAAGTATAATTCTTAAAGGCCCATTATATTTTATAATAATACAATTTTTATGAAGAAGAAAATGTAAAATAATCTTGATATATTGTAGACTAACACAAATGGTACATAATGTGCAACTATCTGCTATAAAATAACAGTTAAACGAATTGGAAATGTTGATCAAATTACGAAATTTAGTATTTTGGGAGGATGTCAAAATACTCTCTTTGTCTACATTACGCATCAACGAATATTCCCGAAGACGGCCAGTAATCGGATATAATTTAAATTTGAAAAAAACGTCGCCGAATCACAATTTGTTTATCTGCTACATGTACGTAATCAACTTAAGCACTCGTGATTCGTTAACGGAGACATACGGAAGGTATTTGTAAAACGTCAGAAAATTGACGAAGATTTACGGAATATGCAAATTCGGTATTTTTTAGAAACAAATTCAGTGATTCTAAGTGAAATATTGTTTCTTATTCATGTATTGCAGTAATGTTGTCTTCAACTAGTAAGTACAGACTGTACATCTCTTAACAAATCTGTAGCATACAGTTTGCTTTTCTGTCCAAATAATATACAGTGACTGCATTTGGAAGAATGGTGGTCCTTTGAGTAATTTGGCTAAATATATCAGATTTAAACGTTATCAAAGCATGATAAACAAAGAGTTGAGGTACTGTTTGTAACTTGCAGTGAAGCGTATTTGAGAAAGCTACGGCTTATGAACACACGAGTGTTAAAAAAGAGAAGTTTTAAACACTTTATCACAAATTTTTACAACGCGTGAAAAATCATATCACAAAAGAAGATGAGAAGAAAATAATTTGTGAATGCCAAGTTTCCGTCAGTGGATGTTCTTTTCTCTTTGAGTGTCAAAGTAATCAATGCTAATATATGTGTTTACCAAAGGAACCGGCTATAAACATGTTGTATTAATAACATATATACCATTTTGCTCTGGCAAATAAAAATCGTATATTATTAAAAACAGTTCCAAATCATGACGATATTGCATAATGAAATATCGGTGAAAAATGAATATAGTAAAACAATATGGATAAATCGAAAAGAATCACTTATACTACATATTTTGTCTCAAAAATAAACCTAAACTTATATCATATTCGATATTCAAGCTTACTTTAAAATGTATATCCTCACTTTGATATAATACATTAAATAAAAGATGTTTTAAAAGAATAATTTACATGGTAACAAGAAATATAAACACATGTATTGTGCGTGAATCTGATAACTTTACAGACTTCTTATACCCATATTGTGAATAACGGACAATTAATTAAATATGATGGTGACTTGGTGAGGTCACGTGATTCTGACCGCGCGAGGGGGAGTCCCACGGACGGGAAGTCACGTGACCGTGGGGAAACTTCGCCGGCGGTGGAGGAGGTGGGATCTTATGAAGTAAACAGTCATGTTCGGGTATCACGTGCATTGTAATGGGCGACCGGACGTCGCCATGGTGATTGTCCTCAGGCACCGGGTGGATATGTGCTACGGGTGTGCTACACTGAATATTTCCTCGTACACCGTTTCCGAGATGGTTCATAGTAATACCTACAGTTTGAACACTAGAGTTACTTCCCTTGAAGGGCTCTTCTTTAGCCCTTTGTGGTGAATTTCGATGTTCAGTGTGTTTCACAACAACGGCGTACTCATCGTCATTAATTTTATAATGTTGTAAAGAACCACGCAGACTTTGCCCGTCTTCCGCGTCTTGGGACGACGTTTCCGGCACTCTGTTTACAGGCGATGGTTTTGAGCTGTCGCATTTCATATTATTTAAATCTGCAATGTCAATGTTTTGAATGCCTTCATCGCCTGCATCCAGGCTTGAATAAGCTGATTCTGAATTCTGGTTCATGCCATTTCCACGCCGTAACGATGGGTGCGGCAAAAATGAAGATACACCTGTCCCAGAATCGTGAAATAAGATCTCGTCATCGTGCACTGAATTCGGTCTATTGAAGTGAAATATCGTTGTTTCATATGGCGTCATCGCTGAAAATGACGTCATATCATGTAGCGGCTCTTGTTCTGATTCCACGGGAGTTTGACCCTGACTTGGGGATTTGCCCGAGGATTTGTCGTCATCACCAGGCAAAAGCTGCATCTGCGTGCTGTTCTTGTCGTCAAGTGTTGTCGTGGTGTTGCTCTTCGAAGCTGGCCGGGTTTTGTCTCTTCCATATGTTTTGTATCTTCAAGAAAAACAACATTTTTGTTATCGCTAATTAAAATGACAAAAAGCAAATCAGGACTGTTTTATCAATTAAGTACTTCATTGTTTAGCAGATTTCAATGTAATATTGGAATTGCCTCTAGCTAATACTTAATTACTCGAATTAATTAATTAATAATGTCGTCGTTAATGATGCGTAAGCAGATTGCATTAGGATCATGATTTCTTTTTTCTGTATCATGTTTCGTTTCCTCATGTTTATTCCTCTATTTTATGAATATCCATGTACAAATGTATGACTTTGCGTATTTTAATTGGTATAATTATTAAAGATTGGATTTTTTGCCGTGCAGGCTGTATCAAATCTGAGAAACTATGTTGTATGAACAAACACACGGAGCTGTCTAATAAGGATCCGCTCTGTTTAAAATGGCGTCTAAAACGTCCACATGAAATAATATACTAATAGATAAATATCTAAATTAAAAAAAAATCCACAAATAGCTTGCAACAGTTTAAAAGTTTGAAATAAATGTGTAATATAAATCACATTGTTGTTGCGTCTAAGACCTTACTGTCACGTCCCAAATGTTTTTATTTAAGAAAATATGAAATGGGAACAAAAAGGATATATGATATGGATTATTATCCCCAGCCGAAGGCGGCGAGGGATATGGTAATAGTCTCCGTCCGACTGTCCGTCCTTCCGTCCCACATTTTTGTTCGAAGCATAACTCTAAAAGTATTTGAGATATCAGCTTGATACTTCATAGGTGGATAGATCTCATTGAGAAGGAGTGCAGTGCACAAGAATGATAACTCTACCTTTCATAATTTTTGAGTTAATGCCCTTTGTAATATTTCAGACTTATTTTTGTCTGGAGCATAACTCAAAAAGTATTTAAGATCGCAACATGATACTTCATATGTGGATAGATCTTATAGAGGAGAAGTACAGTGCACAAGAATTATAATTCTACCTTTCATGACTTTTTAGGTTATTGCCCTTTGTTATTTTTCAGACTTATTTTTTTTCCAGAGCAAAACTTGAAAAGTATTTGAGATAGCAATATGATACTTCATAGGTGGATAGATCTTATGGAGGAGAAGTGCAGTGCACAAGAATGATACCTTTCATAATTCTATGTTATTTTTCAAATTAATTTTTATCTTGAGCTTAAGTCAAAAAGTATTTGAGTGTCAACTTGAAACATCATAGGTTGATGGATCTCATTGGGAGGTGCAGTGCACAAGAATGATGCCCAGTCTTTCATAACTTTTGAGTTATTGTCCTTTGTTATTTTTCAGGTTTAATTTTTGTCACAGTGACCTTGACATTTTACCCGTAGACCTTAAAACAGGGGAATTAGTAGGTCTTCACATAGGTTGCATATTTATAATCACTTCAAACATCAGTCTTCATTACCAAAACTTTTCTGTTAAAAACGAAATATTCTACTCTCCAACACCTCTTCTAAAGAGCAAGCATTCGGCGGGGGATGGCCATGTCAACATGGTTCTTGTTTAGATTTGAAGCTATGTAGTGTTATAAGTGTGTAGGTTAGCGTTAATGAGATAATAACGTTACATTACTAAACGGTTGACATATATTTTTACTACTTTTTAACATGGTATATTCTCTCGAGAACTTTGCTTCGTTAATTGCAGTTTGGCACATTTTAAGTGACTTGTTATTAAACTACTGGAGTGAGTTAAAATCAAAGCCCACACTGCGCTGAGAGACTGACGGCAGCATCAACATGATGAAATATCTATACAGTTGTAGTTCTTATTCCAGCGTTTTAGCAGGGTTGAACTCAATAGAGGCAAGGTTCATATGATGCCAAAACCCGCACACGATTTCCTGAAACTCCAGTCACTAGTAGTAATTCAGCTGAACTCGCTCTTTGTTTCTGATAATCCTACCGGCAGCCTCTCAGTGCCTGGAACGTTTTGATTTGTTTCGCAAAGATCAAGAGTGAGATTCGATTCATACATTGCATAATAGTATAAGTGAACCTGATGTAAACAATCTCATTGCATTGATACGTAAAATGAGCGCGGAGTGATAGAGTACAGTCAAAACGACTGCATTAATCATACAAATCAACAATACCTGTTTTTAAGTAACCACTACAAAGGACTGGTCCACGCCTATCTTAAATATAGAGGTCATTGCCAGTAATGTTCTGTAAGTATTCAAGAAAGTAGCTGTTGATTCATTCCTATAGTTTTGCACTTACAGAGGTTTCTTTACAGGCACACCAGCTCCATCTACAGAACATCGATATGCCGCGTGTTTAGTCCCTTACAAGACGGCACAATCCATGTAAGGTATCTTGAATAGTCTATCAGACACTACAAAGATTGTTCTTATAAGGCTGCTGATGTTAAATACATTCAATTTCCCGGAGACT
>CM037781.1:55696131-55746131 GCA_021229015.1 Solen grandis | reverse complement strand
GACATTAATTTCTTGTATCTGGTAAATGTTCGGAGCATTTCACAACCACTTCATGGGATTTCATTTAACTTGACATAATGTTCTGCCGATCCCATCCGAGGAAGTAAAAGAAAATTGCAGAAGCGGCTACGGCTTCGAGATATAAAATATATTTTTTTGTTGTTTTAGTTTTTGTGGTAAACATTGCGTTGAAGCGCTGAAATGGAAATATCGACACTTCTATCCTGCTTAAAATGTAGTGTAATTTCAAAAGTTAATACGATCTGGGAGAACATCCACCACTATTTCGCAGTGAAAGTTTGTGTTCATTACTGCAAGGATAAACGCAATCAAAACCTGAGCTATGAGCGCATAAACTAGTCACTGGTATAAAACGTTTAAGCAAATACTTGTATCGCGGAATTTTACCCAGACTTGTTCAGTAGTTCTGTTGAAATCAAATCCTTTTAGGACTTCGCTTACAAGTGATCATGCTCTATTTATGTATACACTGTATTTTTCTAATAGTGAAAGTGTTTTTTGTCCAGGCTTTCTAGTAGGCTAGGTCTGTTATGGATTATTCTGTGTTTAGCGGACAGTGTTCTCACTGACTTCTGTTTTAATTTTGAATTTTGTTCTTACATTTCTTATCAATCTTATTCGAAGTATAATTATCTATATTTGTAAATAAGACCAACAACATTTAGTACTACGTAATACGTATAAAAACGTATTACTTACTATATTTGTTAATATTGTTGATATTAAGAGAAACAAGACCGACAAAATTCGCCTCTAAGTATTTAGGTATTATTTAGCAGTTAGTATGCTTGGTGAAATTCGAGCCATTCTACTTGAATATCAAAACCTTTTTTCCCCTGTGAGGTGTCAAACAGTGTGAAAGTGGTGAACAGTTATCTATTTAAAAAACATACCATAACCCTCGCAATTGTTATGGATTTGGCTCTCTGCTTGCATTCTATACGCTATACGCATAGGTAAAACGGGGATGCAAACGCTAAACGTTAGAGACTTTTAAATGAATATGAACCCAGGGTTAGTTTCTGTAGTGCATCTGTCGTCTTTATTTTCTTCAAATGTCCATTTCTTTCCATTGTAAATATGCATTATTATGTCAAGGAAAAAATACTGATTCCCGAATTAAATTGGATTGGTTATTAAGGACTGGCTAGTCTTATATACAGAAATAAAAAGTGTTGATACAAATCAGTCTACAGTGACAAGAGTTGTTGTGTTTAAATTTAATAATGTGTTTTTCTAAGACTTTGATCTTTGTAGATGTAGTTAAAAATTCCAAGCCAGTATTACAAAGCCAATAACTGCATTTGTCATTTATATATTTATATCAAACAAACGAAAAAAAAAAGAAAGAAAACAAATTAAAGAAGTTAAATAAAGGAATACAATTAAGCCTTGACCGATCGTGTTTTATTATTGTTATTAATATTCCAACTAAAGTTTTAATTAAAATTGATAAGATTGACAAGTTATGTACGTCTTCGAAAATACCGTAAACGTCTCCAACCCCTCAACCTTCAATTAATGCTACTACTGTAATAAACAATGTGAGTTTATAACAAACTACTACTACTACTACTTCCATAACGTCTACTGTTATTACTGCTAAATAATGATTGGAATATTTTACCTGTAGCAGACGAAGGCCAGGGCCATGATAAGGGCGACAATGAGGAGTCCCAGGAATATGTTCACCACCACGACACCTGCCGATGATACATATATATATCATATCGTAATAACAGAAACTTAAATCTATATATTATGTAAATAACATAATAAATAACATAAGAAATAGAACTAAATGACGTATTCGCTCTTCAAATAAATCAATGTCTCTTGTCATGTTTCATTTGTTTCATGTATACAGTTTAGAAGTTAAGTAGTTTTTACTTAATATAAGCCAAAAGGTCGTCTGACCCATGCGGTAGAACATATTTCATAATGTGTACAATACATGGCGGAGATGAACAAACAAAAGGTTAAGGTAAGGACAATGCATACAAACATGTAACATGCACATCAAATCATATAATGTATTATAATAAATTATATAGATATATATCAGTATCGAAGCTATTCCATATTACTTCGTATTACTTCCCTTATCGAAATGAAACATAAGAGGAATTTACGAACATAGAGAAAAAAATCCACCATATCAAACAACATGAGCAGTACATTACTATACGAACAACAATAATATCAACGTTCCGTGTTATTTCCCTTATCGAAACGTAACATAAGAAGTTCTAGAATAAAAGAAACAAACAAACATGCAAGAAAGAAAAAAGAAACAAAGAAAGAACAGGTGGGAATATATATTCTTGCTAAACATTATGCATTCAATGAAATAAAATATTCATTTGTATATTACTTTTGATCCGACAATTAAACTTATACCATTACATGTAATGTCTTGCTATAAAACACTGTTGTGTTTAAGTACAGTAACCAATTGTATTGTATTGTATTGTATTGTATTGTATTGTATTGTTTTGTATTGTAATGTATTGTTTTGTATTGTTTTGTATTGTAATGTATTGTATTGTATTGTATTGTATTGTAATGTATTGTATTGTAATGTATTGTATTGTAATGTATTGTATTTATTGTATTGTAATATAGTATTGTTTTGTATTGTAATGTATTGTATTGTATTGCATTGTATTGTATTGTAATGTATTGTATTGTATTGTATTGTATTGTAATAATGTGTCACATTATAGAGTACAACTAAATCATATAATTTTATTATGTCCATATACACATTCATTAATTCCGACAGAATCAAAAAACTATCAAACGCTTCAATACACTCACTGACAAAAGAAATGTGATCAGAGTTTCAATGATTTATAAGCATTATTTTTGCAGGGAATTTAAATGTAGTTTTTGGATGCAAACATTTCGCTGAAATATCAATACCTTCGGTATTGGAATATGCAGGCTGTTGGTCATATGATACTTAAAACTATAGATACCAATCTTATTTTTTGAGAGCTTTAATACATTTAAAAACATTTTTTTTTTGCAAATGAGAATATATCGTGTATAAGTTCAATTTCCGATTATAAATACGCGAAACACTGCATGTTCTATTTATTTTCGTTTTGTTTTTTATTAGTTCGATAAGCATTAAGTATTTCATCTGTATCGAATCTGTTCCTACATGAACTTTTCGAATTTCAATATCACGGCATAGAAATCTGCAATTGGGTCACAGCCAGCTAGTCCTGGAACTATCACTGTACGATGACGCCAAGCAAGTTTTTTTTTTATTTTTACCAAATGAAAACAAATTTTACCACGTTGGTTTGTAGTTGAACTAATAAAATGCCTGGATAGCCTCTCTAGCCATTTGGTCATCGTGTACGGCTTTAACGTAAATATTAATTTTACGTCGTTTGGGGAACAAGTTCTTACAACTGATATTAATCGCTTGCGACGGTTCCTTAGCTCCCTATGTCTTAAATTACTTTTCGAAATTTCAACTCATGGAATAAACACTAGGATAAAAGCTAAAAATGTAAACAGAAAATAAGATGTTAGTATACTTGATATTATTTTACAAATACATACAACATTGTAACGTTATCAACGAAATGTTTTTTAGTGACATATTGAAAAGCAAAGGCAATTGCTCTTAAATTTGAATAGGTTGTTATAATATTCTCAGGAGAATTTGATATATGCAGATTCAAGGCAAACATCGTGGCAAAATAAATAAAACAGTGTATCGTTTTCCCCTGAGTTTTCATTTCAAATTATTTTAGTATTCTAACACTGTCCGTAGAAATATGGTTTGATTTAAGAGTAAACGGATACAGCTTGTACTCTGTTTACTTGTTTAAACCATAAACAAGCGTTGCAAAGTTAAAATATGTATGCGTATGTGAGATACAGGAAATCTTTCGGCAGATGATTCGTGTATTTGTAATTCATATCTGTATAATCATAATATTTATTTATTTTTATCCTTTAGCTTGCACTTGTTTATTTTACGTCGATTGGGAAACAAATCCTAACAACTTATACTAATCCCTCTCGACGATTCCTGGGTTGGACTAGTACCTTGCGCCAGGAAAGTCCATGCATAATCATTGCCCCCGTTCATCCTTTGTAAATCATAATTATTGTAATCCAGTGGTAACACACGTGATTGAAGGTCGGAGTTCGTTGGTTCGAACCCCATTTGAGAAAGGGTTTTTTATGGTCTTCCCATGCACAAAGTATGGTAAATGATAAATGCACTGAATCCAACACTGACAACATGTTAGAAAAACTTACGTAAAAGGGTTACCATCCGCCAGGGATCAGATGTCGGGGGAGGTTTGGACTTCTCTTTCGGTTTGGTTTCTGCTACGAAAAAGACCATTTTATCTTTTCGTAATATGATACTTTCACTCTACTAGTTAACCTAGTCACTATGCTATATGTAAGATATAACAATCTTTGAAGCTTCTATTACCAGTTTATAATCTGGGTCCAACTACCTATAATTCCAGGATAATTTCATCGAGAAAAAATATTTAGCAGTGAAATCAGTTCAATCAAATATTTTAATCATCAGAGAAAAAGATAGTGGCTAGTTTATCCACAAGTGCACATAAACATTAAACGTGTTTGTTTGATAAAACGCCTAGTTCTATACATGATATTCGGCGTTGTACAACACACATACATATATGCTCAACACATAGTTATAAACAAATGCATATAAAATACTGCGAAATAGCAGTAAAAAAACATGAAATTAAAATACAGATTTAAGATAAATATCAAAGTACTATATTAGTTTATGTAAAAAAAGAATGATCAAAGCAGATAACAAAACTGTGAAAGCTCTGGTCAAGGTTATATAAAATATCAGACATTTCAAATCAATGTCAGTTTTAAAACAATTCGTGCACATGTATAAAGTACAATACACAAGTACATTTTAAATCTTAGTTCAGATTGCTTTTATAATACACAATCACACTTACACTAGAACTGCATATTTTTTTATATGTTTGCCCCCTCAACCTTTTTTTTTTCTTCTACATTTAATGATCTATAGGAGAAAAAGAGGACATTAAGAAACTAGTACAATGCAGTTCTAGTGTCATCGTTGTAAAACTACAATGTAAAGATGGGCGAGATATCAAATAGACAAGCGCATTTGAAGGAAAATTAAGGCAATTAATACAACACAATAAAAGCATCCGTTGCCGGTGAAAACTCCTTCGTATTTGATCAAATTTTTTATGATTGATAGCAAATTACGGATGCAATAGATGGCATTTCACAATGAATGATATCAAAAGATATGAAAATAAGTCTATGATATACAGCTGGTATTTACGTTTGATATAAACGCATCATACCAATTAAATAGGAAAGAATGAAGAAAAAAGAAAATATCCCAAAATGCATGAAAGGACATCAGTTGTCAGCTTAATAGATGTTGGTTATTCTAACTGAGAACACCAAACACTTTTCTTCCTATTAATTTCAAAGGTCCTCGTAGGAATTCCTCTTTACATGGAATTGTCTTCAAAAGGGCAGTAGAACAAAGGCAAGCGAGATACTCCCACGCTGTGTTACAAATGTAATCATTTTTTTCCTAAGTCGCAAATGTTATCAACAATTGAAATATCGGACTGTTCGCAAAATTATAGGACACGTCTTGACTACGTGACTTCTTATAAAATATATGAAAGTATTTGCTATTTACGCTAAACGTAAAACCGTTAGGAAGATACTTGTATTTATATGTGTAGAGAGAAAGAAAAATAGCATCGTGTTTTCGATAGATATATTAAATGAAATAATGATTATAACAAAACATATGTATTTAAATTTTCAAGTCAGTAGGTAAGCGATTCTCAAACGGCTTGAATTAAAGTACTTGCCGAATCATTCAAACTCATAATAAAAGCGGTATTTTAATGCAAACTTGATTGTTTGGGCTAAACGCCCCAAAAACAGTTTTTCGAGCATCTTGGAACCATGTCTCAAAGGAGCACGTGATTTCACGCCATAGACGAGTGGCATGAATCCACGCCCAGTTATGACAATGAACGCTAATGACGCTAACCAATACGCTAAGCTAAGCGCCACACGTAACAGTTTGATATATCAAGGACAGGTATCAAACAAAGCATGTATCTGTACCTGGTCGAAAAGTATCAAAATCCAGTATTGTGACACGTGGTAATATCATATACTTTACTTTTTTATGAGTAGAAAATAAAAATATTTTGCATCTGTAAATTTACGTCAACGTAGACTTTTTTTTCGTACAATTGTACGAAATTTAGTGATACGGGCCCCACATACGATTATACGGGTCACATATGCGATTATACGGGCCCCACATACGATTATATGGGTCACATATGCGATTATAAGGATCGGTATATAAATACTATCCAATATTCAAAACAATTTCTGGTAGATAAAGTAAAAGTAAAAAGTAACAAACCATTAAAACTGTTCGGACCTTCTATTTCTCCGGCATTACTGTCGTTGATCGGTTGTTCATCAGCCAGTGTCGTCAGCTGGCTGGTTTGAGTCGTGGTCGACAGTTTCGTTGGTTCATAGCTGATTGTGTACTTGGACATTTCCCATTCTTTGTCCGGTTTCTCACACTGGTACGCATAGGGTTCGTACGCCTTGATCCGGTCTAGAGGTGATTGGACTAAAAATATAAAGTTTTTTGTTGTTTTTTAATTTTTAACCTTTATTAATGCTTAGGGCACTTGTGACTGCCTTTGCGAGCAATGCAGACCAAAATCAACCATCCGTGCAGTCTGATCAAGGTTTGCTCTGTTCGCTATAAAGTAAAATAAAATCAGAAATCATTCACATAAACAACTAGTGTTACAGTCCAAAATAAAAAAAAGACACGTTCATTTAAGAAATTTAACATAGTATAGGTTAAATATAAACAGTTCAATGTAACATGAATATTAATTATACAGTAATGATATTTAATTTGGTACTATTTTCCCCACATAAATTGTGTTTTATTTATTTTTCCTCAACATAAAGTTTAAATAGCATTTGATTTACAATGAAAATAAATGAAAATAAAACGATCATTACAATCAGTTCGTTTATTTTAAGATGAACTTCCACATTTATATGATTTTCTTTTGAAACTCGTACTTCGCATTAATTAACCCTTTCTCTCATAGAGGACACCATGAAAAGACCTATGCGAACAGCATAAAACCAGATCAGCCTGCGAGTAACTCGCAGGCTGATCAGGTTTTATGCTGTTCGCTGCTCCTCGGTGGTCTGGAAATGAGGATTTTATTATCAAATTTAGTAAGGTTTAACTGTGGTTTTCTGCAGATCAGGCTTTATGTGGTACCTATTGAGTGCGTCAAAATGAGTCTATATGAGGGAAAGGGTTATCACAAATCCGTATATATGTTAAATCATGTATCAATATTTGCGAATTTCGAGAATAAAACATCTTAGGAATATTGTAAGGCTCGGACAAACGAGAGAATATGAATGTCTATCTAGATTCATATTGTGAAAAGACCAGACATTTCTCTAGGAAGTGTCCTGATATTCAGATAATCGTTTCGCGGATGATATCCATTTTACTGAGCGTAATTATTTTAGAGACAAAAATGTGGAACGTTTTCCATCTTTTTAATAATATGAGTATTATCTAAAGCCAAGCAGGTTGGCTGGATTCGGGACCAGACGTTATACTTTTTATGACAACATCAAAATGCTTTTCATTTAGGTTTGTTTAATAAAGTGCAATTTTGACAAGGGACTCAATGGACAAACAGCTGATGTAACATACTATGCATAAACAGGGAAGCATTCACAGCGAATGCAGTCAGAGAATCAGACTAACAAACAGACAATCAAACATGTAAAATATTTGAAGAATTAAGTAAACACAAACGTTAATAACGTATAAACTTTTAGATTTATTTACTTTGTTCACGAGACCCACAAGATATTAATATTGTGCAAACTGGATTTGGAGATATGCGATAGCGTTGGATGTTGACTTGCTTAAGAGTGGAGTAATTCTGTGAGGCTTAATGATGTTTGAATGTGTATTCCAGGGACTTGGAGATGAATATTGAATCGTTCACGAAACGGCTTTGAATTAATAAATGCATCTAAATATCTACGGACTAGTAATTACGCACTCAGTGCCAGGCATCTACACAAAAGCAAATAAATAGGACATTAATTCCGATTCTTCCATGTACAGTATTGCTCAGCATTAAATGTTTGGAATACTCGAAGTCGCTTTCTATGCACAGCATTATCTAAATAGGTTTAGTATACATGAAAAAATTATGAACACAGTAACAATCAAAGTAGTGAAAACAGATTGATATCAAACGTTGTGCATAGAAACAAAAGTGATAAGTGTTAAATAATATACACATATCAGAATATTATATGTGCAATCGCATAAAATATTATCTCGGATAAAACTCCTTTATTCTCAAATTGAACAACATACCTTATTAAGCGAACCATGCTTTTTTGGTGCCTTGTTGTTTCCATTACATATTATAACTGTAATTATTATGCTTAATATATACCCTTGCAGTGAAGCCAGAGTAAATCTTAGACACAAAGTGAGATAGGTCAGGAATACGTCATAAATTATGCAAAGGCGTAACAAAAAAAGTCTGCACTACTGGAGTAATTAGTCTCACTTATCTTACAATGTGAGTAAAATAGGTGTCATGCACCGTGAGTATCATTCCCTATTACATTAACTTGACAAAAGGTTACAAAAGTGAAAATGTCTTCCTGAAATAAACTGTTACCCTTCCATGATGAAACACGTTTATAGACAAATGGAATGAAATTAGCTAAATGTTCCTGATAGACGTAAGACAAATAATGACAACGAAGTTGCATCAGAGCAAAATAATTCAGAAAAAAAAAACGGGTATTATTTATGGAAGTTTACATAAAATAAAGCTTTATCAAACTGATTCTTATTTTTAAGTTTTATGAGTACCACGTTCTTTGCTGGAATCATATAAAATGTTAAAATCATTAAACGATGTCATAAATTGTTACCGCATGCATTTTATGTTTCCCGAAAGTCCTTATTGCAGGAGATTTAAATAGAAATGCAAGTTAATTGGAAAAAAAAAAGAAAACAACAACTAAAATAGCATTACATTTGCAAGGAATAAAATAGTATCAATGTAAAAAGTCTCTGCTGTTAATAATTCAAATATTTTACCTATTTTGTACGTATTGTCACATACAAATTAGCTACATGTTCATGAACTCTTCGTCAAATGTTTTACTCTATTTGGAGACATTCATAAGTGTAACTGTCACTAGGTAGAAAAGAGCAAGGGAGAATGATAGGAAAATGATAGGAGTAGGTGATTAATGCACATTTAGTATGACAATAATCGTGAAAACAGCGTGATAAATTAACACTCTTAAACGCAAACAAGTTTTTAGAAAGTGAAACAATTCTACAACTAAACTAGTGGGTTTTGAAAAACATAATCATATGGTGTTGCTATGTACACATATGTTTACATGGATCGTGAAGTGAGTTTTGTTGTGCTGTGTACACCAAAAAGTAACATGTATTGTATATGTATACCTCTTGGGTAAGCTTGAAGGAAAACATACATTTATATATTGTATACATATATCAAATATACAAATGAGATATACACACTAAACGTATTATAATTTATTACATAACACACAGCAAGGCATTCAATAACAATTTCTATATATTGTTATATATACGAGTATTGTGTCAAACCGACTCCCTGACTGTATAGATTTAAGGAAACATACACTACTAATATTATAGTAACAACAATTACATTCTACCAAATTTTAATATCAAATACAATAGTGATTACTAAAGGAATATGAGTATATGTGTCATACACATGGGGCACACTTTTCATTTTCAAAATTATAGTGCCCCTTAAAACGCTAACAAGTAATAGTAATCGTTTATATTTTAAATTTTATTGAGTTTCCATAAAATTTAGAATATAAACGATGACATATAGTTTGTCACGTACGCCAGACAGCTTTGCCTTGACCTTGGTTTATTGACCCACCTCCCGTTTGATTGACAGAAACTGTTTCATGTGATGTTTAAAGTATGATTCAAAGGCAGTGTCACTGGTTACATTAAAATATTCTAAGCTTGCAAAAACTGACGTAAAGCAGTCGCTTCCGCAACTAGCACCGCCCATAATGCGCTTTGGTCACGAAGGCACAATTCACATTATACATTCTCATAGTTATTTCTATATCAAAACCTCACGGTTCATTTTATGCAATATATTTTTCAAATTTTTAACGAAATACAAGCATTTCATTGGACGATAAAGTAGGACAAAATTGTAAGGTCAGATGGCGGATATAATAGTAAATTTAATCTACATGAATAACAATTTTGACTTTGCAGTGCGCATGCTCAGCATAGCAAAACATAAAAAAAGAAAAAAAAAAAATTTTTACAGCTGACTTCAGCTTCTCTTTTGCTTCTGACTTCCAAGCGGCATTAGTTACACTTTTACAAGGAAGGGGGAGGAAATTTAATTGCAATATTATTTTCTTAAGACTAGAGGCAGTAGATGTCAAGTTTTATAACCCTCTAGTATACGACTGGAAGGTGTGCATCTCATAAACTTCTAAACACGTATAATTTCGATTCCAGGAATAGGAAAACACGCTACAGATATTTCAAAATGTTACATTTTATTACAGCAATTTGCGAACATTGCTGCCTGTAATCATTAAACAGTGTAGTTATTATGAATAATAAGTAAAACTATGGCAACCGATTTTATGCCACCCGTCCTTGACATTTCAATATCCATATAATAATAAAAAAGTGTTTGTAATAGTTTCCTAAAAAAGTTATATTCCTTTTCAAGCATTATGACGTCAACAGTTTACAGCACATGTCCTAGTTTTGAAGCTTTTTTTTCTTCTTCAATGGAGGTCCTTAACAAGGAATGAGAAAACCCAACTGACTTGGAAAATAGAAAGCTCGATATATCAAGGGCCTCGGATAAAAGAGCATGTCTTACTGTCTGTTTGTTTGTTTCCCACCAACAGTATTTCAATCATTTGGAGACTATGTCTACTTGAGAAAGATATAGTGCTGCCACACATGCAGCAGTATCATGCCGTAAACATGTCATATTATCCTGACACCGGGCCAACCAGTCCTGGAACTACCCTTATATGTTAAGCGCCAAGCAAAGGCGTTATACCAGTACCGTTTTTTACGACTTTGGTATGTCGTGACCGGTGATTGAACCCACGACTTCTCGATTCTGAAACAGACGCTCTAACCACACGGCAACCAGGGACGGTGTGCCTTACTGCAGTCTGCACAGAAACTGGGAACACACTTCGATAGGAATATACGCTCTTCGAAAAATCACAAATTTATTGTAAATACTTGATTAAAACACTCAACAAAATACGGTGCACTTTCTCTAATATTGTAAACTCAATTTGAACGAAAATGTGTTTAACAGTACATATCTATATGCAGATATAGTTTTGTAGTCACAGTAATAAGTTTCATGGAATATTCTAGGAAACCTGACACTCTTCGTAATTCTTTATCTTTTCACCTCACGAATATTCATGCACAAATGATTTCATGAATATTATTTTACTTGAACTTTAAGAATAACCTTTTTTGCTATACTGACTTGTAAATTCTTAGCTACAATGTTGTTTCAACAAACAGATACCTAAATGGAATTGTCTGATCAAGGTCTACTCTGTTAGCAAGTGTGAAGTAATGGGTTCATCAAAATTATTAAAAACAAAATATATAACAGGGTGGAAAGACAGGTTAGACGTATGACTCATCAGAGATACAAAACTAGAATATTTTTGATGACTGTTCAAAACTTTGGAATGATTCCAATAACAAAGAGCAATAGCTGGCTTAGCAATCGGAAAAAAAAGGCTAGGGACAACATCGAAATGTAATCAGATAACGGCGGGTTAAAAGCTGCTATTATTTTCTTAAGCAACGATTCAAGATGCTTTTCTTCCCGGCATAATCTGGAAATATTGCTGTATAAGAAACCCTATAAATTTGTTCATCCGGGAAAGATTAGCGGTCGAAGTGCCGGTGTCACAAGCTAACTTTGCTAGACATTAATAATACATCCCTGCCTCGTGTAAAGCCATACGATTACTTCATATCCGTCTGCAGCAATAAATCTTGCTAAAATGAAGGCCAATAGCGGTAACCGATTACCCTTCAATAAAAACCATGATTCTCATTTTCAACAAAATTACTTTTTCTCTCATCAAGCATTCCTTTTATACCAACGATTTGCAAACCGATTTTCTGGTAATAACCTGAGAGATCAAAAACATAGTTTGTCCCCTACATCGAGAACTTAGAGAAATGTTGGATATAAAGGGATGTTTTGTGGTTGTTGAACTTGTTTACTATTATTCTGGGTGAAACCGATTTTCTATTTCCATAGAGTATGGGAGATTGGTCTGAGGAGAAAAAAAAATAGAACATTTTTTTCCTCGAATTTTTTTACTCCATTTCTATACATTTTAAAGTTATATCAAGTTGAACCAATGATATTCTTTCGTTTCCTAGATGTTTTTCGGAGAAAGATGTTAAAAATTATCTAGACCTATCACTTTTCAAATACCGCATGTTACCCATTGCCAGTGGTAAGTAATCATATTACTTAAACATGTACCTTTATTATGCAAAATCATTGCTTCATTCGAAAACTTAAAAGTAATGCTGAACGAACATGCATTTGCAGTGACTTTGATAAAAAGAGAGACGATTTTATACACACACGTATCGACTGTAGCTCATTATACATTTCAAAAGCAAGGAAAGGCACGTCTCGATGTCTCGTATAGAAGGTTTTCTCTACGTGATCCCGTAATTGAGCTACTCAGAGCCTCTGAAATGAAGCTAAAATGAAGAAGTAGACTCATTTACAGTTCAGATAGAACCAGATTGTAACACTTGCAGAGATAAATGTACCTGATTTGTCAAAAGTGATAAATGACTTTAACACAGAAATATGACTGTGAACGAAGCCATTGGAACTACTAATTGGCAATTGAAGAAACCGTTCAAACTAACATGGTCTCTTTGAAACATGCAGTGGGGGGATAAAAACAGAGGACAACAAAGTTGAATAAATATTGTGAATATTTTGCTTCAATTTACGTGCTATGCCGTCTACAAACACTTTTGATAACTAGTAGGTTTGAATTATGTTTCTTTTAAAAAAGCCCGTTAAAATGGTCAAATGAAATTACTAAAGAAACTACAATGCTTCATGCTAAATGTTCAATTATTTTATTACAGGCAAACAGATGAAGAAATACGTCAAGTATGCACGGAAATATTTGTCAGATATTGTTAGTTCGCCACGTGGCATCAGGTCTTCCTGAAATGAATGCTTTCACGCATGCATATTTTATAACTCGGGTGTTATTTCATCGAAATAAATCAACAGCTAATATGATTTTCACGTAAAATATAACTTAAAAATGCAGCGATAAACAAGATGTTGAGGCCACTAATGGCGATTAGCCTTAACGTGGTATTTTGAAGACGTTAACGTTCACCATTATCCTTATAAAACTATCTTCACGGTGAATTAAGCAAACTGCTTCGGAAAAAGACCCATGCCACTTAAAGGTAAAACAAAAATGTCCATCATTTTATCGTGTCTTCAGAAACTATTTGATAATTCATCCATCTTGCTTTGCTTTTATAATACGATGGAGCCAAGAACATAATTAATGGATTGACTTAATTTGATCCAAGTTTCATTTATGTCACATGCAGGAATATCTCGATTTAACATATTGACTATTATAGCTATTCACGAAACTTCTATGGACAGGCAAGTAAAAAAAACCTTCCAGCATATCCAAAATTAAAGAGGACTGCCATCAGTGATATGAAGTTGAGGCAATTTTCATCATGCACCTAAATGATCATTTTAAATTCTAATTTCAGAGTGAAGCCGGAATCAGTTAGTTCATATCTCTTATGAAAGCAACCCAAAGTGTTAAAGAATACAACCGCATGGATAATACATGCTAAAAAGTTTGCTAAGCATCAAACATATCCAGAAACTGGTTTTATGTTTCAGTTAAAATGTCATTATGAAAAGTAATTGTATTTTTACTTAACCAAAAAAAAAATAAATAAAAAAATACGAAAACTGCAACCAGTGATCACAAAGATGTGTTAACAAGTTCGTGACTAGCAAACTTTAAATAGAGTATTATCAGGAGAAAAAAAAAGTTATATAGTTTTACTTAATATTAACTACAGAGATTAGTCACTTAATGCATATTTTGAAATTCATATTTTGAAACGGCGTTTTAGCGTAGATATACTTACGCGTTTGTGCGCACGCAGGTGTTGGAGTGTTTAAAAATATATGATATACATCAATGGTTGAGGCTTTTGTGTTAAATTATCTTATCTTTGTTATACGTGATTGATAGAGGTGATACTATCAATCCCCCGTCTCTATTTCAAGAACCTTCCTCAGAGGCTCGTCTACAAGAAACGGGTAGTATTTTCTCCTTTCAGAGTTTTCAGACATCACAGAAGTCTATGACTTTCAGGTTAATTCCGTTGCACTTTCAAAACCTTCGCCACAGGGCCGACTAGACGTTCATGTATAGATGTTCGATATATGCAAAATTTTATATACTCCGTATGTTAGTCACAACAGTAATTGTATTAAATTTGAAAAACGAACAAAACTCATTTGTACAGTAAGCAGTATTACTCAACCGCCATCTTGACGTGGTCTTGAATAATCACAATCGTGTGTGTTTTAAATACATTATCACCAGACGTCTATCGGAGAAGAACTTCCCTCTGTTATGAATAAAACATAATTATATTCCGAAAGATATGAACCCTAGTCCGCTGGTGTTCATTTTTGCTATTTTTTTCTCACAAATTATTAGTATACGTCAATGGAATAAAAATAATATGAGAAGAACTCAAATTTGTCATTAAGCTAATACGAGCATATATTTACTTTCTTTAATCATATATAAATATCTCAGAATGAATTGACTATTCCTTCCAAAAACACTTTTTTTCTCTTATGTATACTTTCCTCTTCTATTAGTTTTATCAATTCTTTTAGGTAACATTCAATTCAGCTCATTTTGTTATCCTTTAATTCTAAAAAAGAGCTTAATTATTTACATGTTAAGATATGCAGTTTCTGTTTGTTTATAAAAGATCTTACATGTATGATGCTGAAAGATTTTAATATACATATATGTGAACTCTTTGTAAGATAGTCAGTGGGATGCTTCCCCAACCCACCGCTATCTAAGAACAGGGATAATAAAATGAAAATCTTGATATAAAAAAAAACTGGAATAAGAACAAAAATAACAACCATGAAATCCCTCAAAGGCCTTACTTAAAGTTTTAATTTGATAAATTTTCCAGGGGAGATCCCCCAAACCCCCGTTCCAGGAGGGGGTACCCCCTACCGCACCTTCCCCCCTTTCATTGCTTTGCGAATCGGATGCCCCTTTGCCACTAGCACCCTGCCCTTTTCAAATCCTGGCTGGAGCATTGATAGTTTTATTTCTTTTTTTGGTGGTGAGAAAAAGCCTGTATTTTCTAGTATTTTCGTTTGGTAAGATGTTTTTGGCGGGTAAAGAAAACAAAAGGAAATCAGAAACCTGTCTCGTTTTTATCATTCTAAAACATGACGAATGGGTCGGAAGGTGCCTAGATACAACCACATATCAGAGAATTCCGTGCTGGAAGATGGATGGAAGTTGTACGTTATGAATATTTCAAGAATACATTTAGACGCAGCTAAAAAGGTAATGTATTTTGTCCAGCGCATGATTATAATTATGTGCTAAAACACTAAGCGAAAATCCGAGAATATTTCGTTTGTCGGGAGGAAAAGTAGAAAACGCAATTTCAAACATTAGCTTAACAAGACTGAAGTAGTTGAAGAAAGGCCATTTGAGTCAAGAGTGTGTGTTTTTTGTTTTTTTTTTGCTTTGTTTTGTTTTTGCAAGAAATAATGCTTGCATTTCTCTATACGACAACAGAAATGATTCATAAAAAAACAACACAAAAAACACAGTGTATAGTCACTTCAGGTAATGACAGTGTGCAAGTAAACACGCAAAACCGCTGTAGCATAGGCGCTAAATATAAGGATTAGGAGACAAGTCTTAAAGAGGACAATTATTAATGGATTGCATCGATGATTAAGATCACTTGTCATTGAATTAAAAGTGTGTGTTTGTCATAAACGCAAGCAAACAATCACCAGGTATTATGTGGAATTGAAGAGAAAAAAGAAGGATGTAACCGCTGATTTGTTCATAAATTTCAGTAATCGAATATATAATGCATATTTGTTGCCGAAATTATGCTTAAAAAGGGACGAGAAGTTTTCCTTTGAATGTTTAATGCTGTTCTTTTATATTGTTCAGTTAAAGGTGTGTGTGTGTGTGTGTGTGTGCTGAAACAAAATTACAATCAAAACTTACGCATGCATTCCAGAACAGTGTTGCTTAAAGCCTGATTCGGAAGGCCAATCTAGGCTTTTTACCTAATATACGACATTTATAATTGATTTTCTGTCCTAAACGCTCCACCATATTAGCTTCGGCATACCGGTGTGAAAAGTTGGGAAAAAATGGAAATCAATTCCGCTGACTTCGGAATCATTAGTATAGCATATTTAATTAAAATGCAAAAATGAAAGAATTAAGAAAGCAAACCATCTCTATTAATAAATTCAAACATAATATTTGCCTTAAATCATATATGTTATACCTTGTTAAAAAATCCTTTCAAACTCTAATACTCTATGTACTCGTGATGTTATTTTGAGTTACTCTTTGACGAATCTAAGTGTTTTGACAACCCCAGTCTGGTTATATGTATATCTATTGACATCGTCGGAAACTCGCGGTTGCCTTATTCTGTTTCATTTCATGACACCATGCCGTTTGGAAATATGCAAGCAAAACGTCATTTTATAGCAGTCGTTGACAAAAATATCGATCAATATAAAAGTGCCGCTTAAGGTAAAGTTCATGTAATGGTTCCGCCACGTCTTGGACCACTTAACCTCTACCAAGATAACCAAGGTACCATAATTAGGAAATCTTGTCTATCTCCGTGAAAGGCCATGAAGTCCGAAATGTAGCGGAACCATTACAGGGACTTTACCTTAAATATTCTTCGCTAATGAAGCTTGAACTTGTCCTATAACACTACAAAAAAAAATGTTTAAGAACGTGATGGAACCAATGAAACTGCATCATTTGAGTCAACCTAAAACAACAAGATACAGGCGTAAAATCCAATGGCCGAAAGATGATATTAATGGATCGGGAGTGATATGTTAAGTGTAGAAATATACTTGTAAAGTTAAGTGTAGAAATATACTTGTAAACTAAATATATTACTTTAATATATAGCGACATCATGTATAGACGTGAGTGTATGTCTTTAAAACCATGTACGTGTAATTCAAGCATGGCATTGTTATATATATGTATATATACTACACCAAAGCCAGAAACTTTCCATTTCTTTGAGCAATATTTGTGCGTACTTAAATGGGCAATTTTATCATTTTTTTTATAAAATGAATCTATAAAACATTCCTATTCGAAGGAAACATTTCAGTTTTTTTTTGTTTTTTTTTTGTTTTTTTTTTAAATTGTTGATTAAGGTCACAGCATCAGGAGCGTCAAAATAAAAATGCAGATATTTGTCAAAATTTAACACAATATATTTTAGATTAAATTCAACTTTAAATTTTATAGTACAATATCAAAATTTAATAGCGAATTAATTTTGTGTTTTTTATACAAAATCTCAAAATCCAATTTTAGTGTTCTGTGCAATTTTATATTGAAATAGATTTCTATGTTTTGGTTTACTGTATATTTTATATATCCTATCTGGATGGAATAAAATGCAAACTATGAAAGCAGCCCCTGTCGCAGAATCTATAAACATGGAGATGATAATTACATTATATGAAAAGTGTTTATCCGAGAATTCTGTATTGGTCTAGACAAGTTTGCGTCATTATTATATGTTTAAATAAATGAAATAACTTAAAGATACATTTTCGACGTGGTAATATGCTCTTTGTCGACCTTGTATTGTGTGTAAAATCACGAACTAAACAACTGAGAGTTGGTTGTGATTTTTAACATTAAGGAAATAGGAGTAAAGATATATGTGTTTTTGCAAATATAAAATACTTCTATGAATGTCCATAATGTATCGGTGAATCAGATTTTTATTACCTTTAAACACAAAACATCATTTAGTGCTTGAAGGAATAATGGTGAACATGGAACACACGCACTTGAGTTTTCTTTTTCTTTTTTCATTTTACATATACATGTTTATAAAGCAAAGCATAGAATACATGTTTTGTAAATTCAATGCAGTAACATTTCTAGTATGAACGGATCCTAAAATAATGTTTTAAATCTATTTTGTAAAAATATGTATATCTTTTAATTATTATTCCTTGATTAATAAATGAAATAAGAATCATATTTATTGTCTCTACATTGTAAATGCTGACTGTCTAGACAAAAAAACATTTACTTTACCACTTATCAGTAGTTTGGGAGTATTTCATTATCATTTAATTACAAAAAACGCAACATCGACCGACAGTTGTTTCTTTTGCCAGAGTTACCATTAAAGTACACACTATGATTTTGTGCGCATGCGTATGTTATTTAATCTTGCTCGATAGTTAAGAGCGGCCTGTTAATAATAGAATAAGCACAATAATCAATATTATATGAAACGGACGGTAAAAATATTTACATTTTAAAATAATTTCTTTTGACTAGCACGTGACAAACATCATATCTTAATCATGAAAATAAAAAGAACATCACGGAAAAAGGCATTATTTTTGTTGTTGTTGTTTATTTGTTATCTCTTGTTTTAGTACGCATGCATATGTGTAGAAATATGCATGTGTATATATATTTATATATGTGTGTAAGAATATATATGGTGTCAGGATAAAGTGACTGGGAGGGGCCTCCGTGGCCGAGAGGGTAAAGTCGCTGACTTTAACACTCACTCAGTCCCTCACCGCGTGGGTTCGAATCCCGGCATGTGAGGAAGCCTTCCAGCTGGCTTGCGGTAGGTCGGTGGTTCTACCCGGACGCCTCCGTTCATTCGGGTTCTTCCTCCACCTGTAATTAGCTGGACGTCGCTATATGACTGAAATACTGTCGAAGCGACGGTAAACTCAAATAGTCAAATAGTTAATGTGACTGGGTGTGATATCATGTCACATGTCTACGGCGTGATATTGCAGTGTGGCAGCACTATACCCGTCTCAAGTAGACATCGTCTCCAAATAACTGAAATACTGTCTGTGGGACGTTAAACCCACCAAACGAACAAACATATATAATATATATTGTATTACAGCAGTTAGTTATGTTTTGTTTCTTTGGCACTATATATATATTTTCCTCTTCTATGTATCGGAGGAAATGAAAATATTTGTCTATTAGAAAAAAGACTTAACACGTGCCCCAAGTGTTCAACAAACTTATTTCTTCTCGGAGATAGGTATTTGTCACATACCTTAACAAAGAATGCGAGCAGTTCGTATGTCGAAGACATATGATCCCGAGAATCAATAGATAGTCAGCATTCACCATAATAGAAAGTAAGATTACTTTTCCTTGTTCACTTGTAAGTCTTAAAGTCGGGATATGATGACAGATATAAAATCCTTGGTGTTCAGATGACTACGCTGGATGTCCAATCGCATCAGCGTATCAAAAGTAATTGTTCCAAGCATCCGTATGGTTTATTTCACAATGCGCCCCATCAGTTATGCGTTTCCTCTAAGGAAAGCCCTATAAAATCCAAATATCCGTCGCATGTGATAACTCGACGGACTCTGACGTGAGGCTTTTACAACAGATATCTGTCGTATAAAACAGAGACGAGGCGTTAAAGCCTCGCATTGCGATTTTCTTATGCAGGCAATCATGAAGACCCAATCAACCCTTTAAGGAAGTCGAGACGAATCTTTAAAGCATGCTGGTCAACGTATTATACATCAAATCTCTAGTCGATGTTTTTGTAAAGAACATGGCTAACTATGCAGATTTTATGAAGTTAAATAAAAACAAAATTATAATTAAATCTAAATTGACATTTTAAGTCATAAAATAATACAATCTATATATTGGTTTCTTTTCTCAGAAGTTTTTTTTTCTTTTAATACATAAGCATAGGATTCTTTCATAATTCATATAGAAACAAGCCGGGTATATCTACGGTATATGTAACGTTAAGTCTTAATAACTTACAGAAAAAAGATGACCCCGATCCGCTATACCGGGTAGAGTCAGTGACATTTCCGTAAGCTATCTGAGAGGAAGCCTCCTCATATGAAAGAGTCTAGAGATAAGACCTGAACACGATCCTCAATCGGTGAGGGAACGATCCAACAGTCGCAAAGAAGATAGAACGTCCGCCCCGTAAAAAAGAGTAGATACTGGTTTACCTCTCCTTGTGTTTGGCCATCAACATGTACGGGTTGTTTCAAGACTAGTGAATCAGTCTAAGGAGAATGCAATTGGCGTAGTGCCATTCCACTTGTTCATGTCTTTATACTGTGCAGTGAGACAGCACAGTATTTTGTCTTATGCAGATCAATTTCCCAAATGACTGAAACACTGCCACTATGGCGGTAATCATAATACAATTTTATAAATAGTGGGTATAACGTGGACGTTCTGAAATAATTATTGAATCCCTTACAGATGTTGCATGGATGTGCTTAAATAATTATTGTATTCATTACAGATATACGTTACAAATATTGGGTGGATGTGCTGAAATTATTTTGTATCCATGGCAAATATTATGTGAATGTGATTAAATTATCATTGTATACTTAAAAGAACGTTTCGAGGTTCTTAGAACGAAAACTCATTTTATTTAATTAAGAAAGTACAACAGTATTACATACTTCACATCGCTACTTTTGAAAGTATTACTAACCACCTTAATATATACCAACTAATGTTTGTGTGTTTTTTATTGGATTTTACGTCCCATCGACAGTACGTCAATCATTTGGGGACGATGTCTACTTGAGACAGATATATTGCTACCACACTGCATTATCAAGCCGTTGTGGTATATTGCCATATCAAGTCACACCTGTTCAGTCAGTCCTGGAACTACCCTTACATGCTGAGCGCCAAGCAAGGGAGCTATACCAGTACTATTTTTTAAGACGTTGATACGTCGCAAGCGGGGATCACCACTTAATAAATCGTACTCATTAAATGGCGCGTTCACATCAGTCAACGACTAAATGTATCATGTAAAATACCTTTTACATGGTCTGAGATACAAGAATGACAATGAATTGCATGCATACTTCTAAAATATTTGTGCGACTTAGGAATAAACATTAAGTGATACCAGTCACAGTAAAATGCTCTTTTTGTCCTTTCTTTAAATCTAATTTAAGTTCCCTGGTCAAAAAATGGCACTCATTATGCATCCTTTTTCATGCTCCTGGAGAGAAAAGTCTTGAAATACGCAACAATAAAATTGAAAGACGAAAAGCAATTTAAAAGTGCACTGCATAAAGTGCACGTCTTATGCGAGACACGCCATATACATCAAACTTCCACTAGACTTGTAGGACTAATTTGTCATGCTAAACTCTGCTTTCTCCTATTCTGTATTCAAATCTTTTTAGGCCGCCATAAAATAATGCCGGCACTATAATTGGTGACGCGTAAACTAAAAGGCTGAGTCAAATGATGTAGCTCCGAACTTGGAACGAAGAGGTACTCGGCTAATTTCATTATCTCCCAAATTTAAATGTTTAATTTTGACCTTTGAAAATAAAATGAAACTAACACGACACACGCTTAAACGAATACAAACGTCACTAACCCAATGCCCTTTGGGAACCAAAAATAACTCCCTTGAAATGGTTTTGACCATTCAGTTGCGGAAAGCATCTTTCTAATTGCCGGTAAAATTTGCAGCAAGCGTATTGGGGTAATGAATAATTTGCTGAAACACGCCAACTTTAGAATTGTTCTAATTAGTTAAGAAAAGTAATCAAGTCAAGAATTATTCAGTGAAACAATTAGCAAGAACCAGCGCCTTTCGTCATATCATGTTTAACTGAATTTTGGCTTTGAATGTAACATAAAATGTGTTCCTAATCGTCTTAGCAACGGTTTATTGCCGGTTTTAAATCAAATTTCATTTAAATTCTCAAGATATTAAGGCTTCTGATACTTCTTTAGCAAGAGGTCTCATTTATCCCACGCCGTTCATCTGAGTACCACTGCTTATACAATCCAAAGCATAGTCTCACACAAATTCATAACGTTTTTGAAATCCATCTGAGAAGGACAGAGTACTGTAAAATCATTATATTTCGTGGATGATTAATTTTCGTTGATTTCGTGGACGCCGATATCCACGAATTTATGTCCCCACGGAAAGTTTTCATTTATCATGTCAAACAGCTCGCCGATAATGACGACCTTCTCCCGTACCCCAACAGACTCTTGAGTAAATTGAGTTCAATAATATATATAAAGTTTATGTTGAATCTGGAATATAATGATAAACAAATCGCCAAACAAAACTTCAGAATGGTAGTTGTGTTATTAATTGTGTTTAATGTACAACTGCAACTAATTTTGAGTTGGTTTCCCCCATAATTTACCGTACTCCACCACTTTTGTTTATACTGCGGTCGCTGTACAAGTCGTGTTTTATGGTACATAGTTTTATAGTATATACATGATATATGTACATGTATATATATCATTCTTCTTATCCTTTCATTAGTGAAGTTTTGCTTCATTTCAAATTGTGTCATATTTCTTTTTTTTTTTTTAGTACATGAGTGTCTTTCCTGCGTAGATAAGCTGAATGGGTAGGAGAAATACACTCTGCATTTTGGCCAATATAACACAGTGATTTGTCGTTGTCATCAAGACGACTGATTTACACCTGCTGTGCCCCCTTTGTCCACTTGCCCCCAGGCACTACATGACATCCTGCCTAGCCCCAGTTGATGACGAGTGGGTCCGGGACATCATGCTGTGCCACAAATGTGGTGACCTCGGTTTTTAATCCTAAGCAATACATGGCCGAAATGTTACGAAGATTATATGGCCACAAGCTTAGATTTATTTACACTTACTTTGGTCTGATCACCTCCCTAAAAGTAAGTACTTAAAACAGATCGTATCATATTCTAAACACCATGCAACTAACATATTATGACCAAATTTAGGCTGCATTCTTTTCACCTCAAATTTTGTAAAGTCTTTAAATCAACGTCCAAATAACGTCGAAATAAATACATTAAAAAAAATCTTACACACGAATCCACGAAATCTTTTCCCCACCAACATGTTTTATTTTCACCGAATCCACGAAATTTCAACCCCACGAAATAAAATGATTTCGAAGTAATATGCACAGGCGAAAGTTCTAACCATCTTTCATAAAGGTTAGACAAAACTGGGTGTTCATAAGTATTTCTACGGCCAGTCTTAAAACATACAGTATAACTATGCTCCCGAATTGCAATTGCTGAAATAATATGCGATTTTTTACATATAAAGTGTTCCAAGCTGAAGATATATTTCCTGGGAAGGTTAAGTGAAATTTGGTCTACATGGCATCAACATGCAGCTACGTTGCTGGTCCTCACATCATCAACATGCAGTTACGTTGCTTTCTTTTCACTTTGATCGAATGTGTGCTGCATATACAGTGTTTTATATCTAGATTCATGTTTTAGTTCTTTGATATGACCGTTTTATATATTAATGATTTTACTATCAAATGAAAAAAAAAATTACAACAGCAAATAACACAAAAGGCCAATGTGATTTGATTATTTGCTTCCGTTTAATGTCCATCGGCATTATCTTAATCATTTGGGGACAATGCTGCCTCACTACGATAAGACGCAGTCGGTATCCCGGTGAAAATAAGAAAGATTAAGATCCGGTAGTCCGTAATACTTTTCTTCCGTAGTTGCACTTTGTGGGGTGTATAAAATACACAAAGTCATTGTATTGTTGAATAAATATTTCAACACAGATATCCATTTGATATGTAATATACAATATTCTTTATAAATTTAAGCACGGTATTTGTCATCAAATACGCAAAATTGTCCTGACAGACTTCTGCACAGGACGAAGATTAAAACTGGAATCCTTTTTATATTAAAAATCAACAAATATTAAAACAAAATACATAATAAACATTAACAATACGCTATAGATGACCAAAGGTATAATAAATGAAGCCATTAAAGTAGTCAGACACTGAAATTGCAATAAACTTATCCGTCATGGCATGTGCCAGATATCAAAGTTATAAAAAGACTTTACATCTAGATACTACACTTATTTAAGAAACCCAAAATTAGTGAAATATTAACGAAACTTAATACTTAATAAGCATACTTTGTATGAACATGATACATGTAATATTAATCATGGAGTTATGTAATGGATTTAATATACAAATGACACAGTTCTGCATAACTTCATATAGGTCAACCTTAAAGTATCCGGTTGAATAGTGTATAAGACATAAAACGAAGAGAGAGAGAGAGAGAGAGAGAGACAGATAGACAGAGGGAGAGAAAGAGAGAGAAAGAGGGAGAGAGAGATGAAAGAAAAATATAGAGCTGTAGGGCAAATTTTTCGGCTGAATAATTTACCACTACAACACATTCGATAAAGAACTTTGTACCACATCTAGCGAAATCATCCTGATAATGGACCAAGCAGCACTTGAACAACCTTTATATGCTGGAACTATACTTACACTAAGTTCCAAGAGAAAGTGTACACTTTTTAATTTTAAATAGCTCAACAATTAGCAAACATATCAGTTTCAATTTTCGCATACTGTGACTCGTGTGTATTTATCATCGATTTAGCCCCATATCTACCACGTGGCATTGGGAGATTTTGGCTAGATCGACAGCAAATACGCACGAGATATAGTGTGCGAAAATTGAAACTGATACGTATCGTGAAACACAAAAGACATTTACCAGTGTGTACCAGTTATTAACCCTTTCCCTCATAGAGGAAACCATGAAAAGACCTATGCGAACAACATAAAACCAGATCAGCCTGCGTGTAACTCGCAGGCAGATCAGGTTTTATGCTGTTCGCTGCTCCTCAGTGGTCTGGAAATGAGGACTTTATAATTAAATTTGGTAAGGTTTAACTGTGGTTTTCTGCAGATCAGGCTTTATGTGGTACCTATTGAGTGTGTCAAAATGAGTCTATATGAGGGAAAGGGTTAAAATCGGTATGTCGCTGTCTTGGTTCAAAGTCACTGCATTTCGGTTAGGGGATGCACGCTCTTACCTGTCGGCCTAGATTATTTGGTATACTTTATACTACACAACAGTGTAACATCGTATTATAATGATAACACACACACATACGTACAGCATGATAACACACATAAACAAACAAACTACATGTCGAGGGGTGAGAGCGAAACTAGGCTAAGTGCTTATACATTTATATGCACTTAGCATAGTTTCGCTCTCACCCCCTCGATGTATATACTATGATGCTACTAACGACAGTTGCGTAGTTTGTCGTTTGTGTGTTTGTTGGGTTTGACGTCCTGCCGACAGTACTATCTACATAAAACAGATATAGTGCTGTCGCACTGCAGTGTCACGCCATAAACATCTGTATTCTGAGCACAAAACAAGGTAGCTATACCAACACTAATTTTTACGACTTTGTTATGTCGCGGAAAGGGATCTCATGCACGACCTCGTGATTCCGGGACAGCAGTTATGTAGAATATGATGGAAAACAAATGGGCATGTTTTTCGTGGACACACCCTAATTTGCCAGATTTTTTCAAAGATTCAAACATTCAACCTCTTCTAGCTCAAAAGTTTCAAAGATATGGATATTGCCACTCATCATATTTAATGGGGCAGTTGACAGAGAACAGAATGCAATAAACTGCATACAAAAACAATGTCAAATGACAGAGTTATCAGCAATTATATGTTTTGATGCTAAACGCCACCTAGCGGCAAAACTTAATATTAAAATGAAAAACAAACTTAATGGTGCACAACTTCAGAAACATGTGAGTATGCATGGAAATTTTCATAATTGTAGCATTTCTAATCATGTCACAATAAGTGCAAAGAATAACTAGAATCGCTATCGCGATATTATCGGTTTTCGAGAAAGCAATGTCATTCCGTTCATGAGTCTCATGATTCGAAAAACATATTTCTTTGTTCAATGGCTTGTTGAATACTGTTAACAAACATTTCAAACATTTTTTGTCGCAATGTTTAAGCAGACCTTTTACCCAAAAGAATATTTTTGAGTATTACCTGTCAGTAATGTAGTCACAAACTTGAAACCCTTTTTACGGAATTCGGTAAGTGCCACGTTAGATGTGCGTGTTGCTTTATGATGGTGACAAACGACAATTGTAATTGATAAACAACGATTGCAAACGACACACAATAGTATAAAATGACACACGACAATGCGACATGACACTCAACATTATTACGAACTAATGTTGCATTGAATAACTATCATTTTCATGAAATATCGCATTAAAGTTTGGAGTGTCGTTTGAAATAGATATAACCAAGGAACAGAATGCAAGAAATCGCATAATAACTAACATTAAAAGTAATTAACAAAAAGTCAAACATTCTATTTCTTATATATCACAAGTTGAAGCATAAAAACTGATTTACAATTTTTCTAAAAAGGATCATAACTGCCGTAAAATGACCAAATCAAGTCCGATCTTCAAAAACTGAACTTCACTAGAAAGAGCTTTTCAAGAACTAAAACTTTTGTTCATATACTCTCAATGAAATATTTTTAGTTTTGGAGCACTTTGGGGCCGAATAAAAACACAATTATCGTAATATGACCTTGACCTTTTCAATGTTTTTTAACTTTTTAATTGTGAGGCCCTTTCAAACTTAACAATACATAACGTGTGAAAACTTCATGACGAATAAAGAAAAAATAAAGTCAGGAGCGACAAAAAAACATGTTTTTGGAATTTTAATTTTTCCTAAATTTAGTGAAGCTTGACCGTTTCTAGAGGACAAACCCCGTATTTCTTAAATTCGCCACCCCATATATTTTGTGTGTATATGTCTTTCAAATCGTATGCAGGAGACGGAATTCTTCTATCTGATCTCTAACAAAAATGGATAGGTTTTTTGTAGTTCAATCAAGTATACAAGTCGCACTAGTCGAGCATTCTATTTCTTATATATCACAATTTGAAGCATAAAAACTGATTTACAATTTTTCTAAAAAGGATCAAACCTTGGACTGCCGTTAAATGACCAAATAAGTCCGATATTCAAAAACTAATCATCACTAGACAGAGCTCTTTAAGAACTAAAACTTTTGTTCATATACTCTCAATGAAATATTTTTAGTTTTGGAGCACTTTGGGGCCGAATAAAAACACAATTATCGTAATATGACCTTGACCTTTTCAATGTTTTTTAACTTTTTAATTGTGAGGCCCTTTCAAACATAACAATACATAACGTGTGAAAATTTGATGAAGAATGAGTAGAAAATAAAGTCAGGAGCGACAAAAACATGTTTTTGAAATTTTAATTTTTCCTAAAATTTAGTGAAGTTTGACCGTTTCTAGAGGACAAACCAAGCATTTGCTAAATTCGCCACCCGATATATTTTGTGCGTATATGTCTTGTTAATCGTATGCAGTTAACATAATTCTTCTATCTGATCTCTAACAAAAGTGGGTTTTTTTTATAGACCTACCCTCATTTGCACAGTTTTTTTTTTTTGCGAGGTTCAAACATTCAACCTTCTGTAGCTCATATGTTATTAGGCTATCAACAGGGAACAGAATGCAAAAAACCGCATTCGAATCGGACTTCAACGTTTTGAGTAATAAGCAAAAGAATGATTTAAAAAAGCGCCCCCTAGCGGCAAAATGAGGAATAAAATTGATTAAAATTCTACCATTAGGTACCTAGCAATGCAGCAAATAGTTCAATCAAGTATACTAGTCGCAAAAGTCAAACTTTTTATTCTTATATATCAGAATTTGAAGCATAAAACCTGATTTACAATTATTCCAAAAAAGGATCAAACTATGGACTGCCGTATAATGACCAAATCAAGTCCGATCTTCAAAAACTAAACATCACTGGAGCTCTTTAAGAACTAAAATTTTTGTTCATATACTCTCAATGAAATGTTTTTAGTTTTGGAGCTATTTGTGGCCGAATAAAAACACAATTATTGTAATATGACCTTGACCTTTTCAATGTTTTTTAACTTTTTAATTGTGAGGCCCTTTCAAACATAACAATACATAACGTGTGAAAATTTGATGAAGAATGAGTAGAAAATAAAGTCAGGAGCGACAAAAACATGTTTTTGAAATTTTAATTTTTCCTAAAATTTAGTGAAGTTTGACCGTTTCTAGAGGACAAACCAAGCATTTGCTAAATTCGCCACCCGATATATTTTGTGCGTATATGTCTTGTTAATCGTATGCAGTTAACATAATTCTTCTATCTGATCTCTAACAAAAGTGGAGTTTTTTTTATAGACCTACCCTCATTTGCACAGTTTTTTTTTTTTTTGCGAGGTTCAAACATTCAACCTTCCGTAGCTCATATGTTATTAGGCTATCAACAGGGAACAGAATGCAAAAACCCGCATTCGAATCGGACTTCAACGTTTTGAGTTATAAGCAAAAGAATGATTTAAAAAAGCGCCCCCTAGCGGCAAAATGAGAAATAAAATTGTTTAAAATTCTACCATTAGGTACCTAGCAATGCAGCAAATAGTTCAATCAAGTATACTAGTCGCAAAAGTCAAACTTTTTATTCTTATATATCAGAATTTGAAGCATAAAACCTGATTTACAATTATTCCAAAAAAGGATCAAACTATGGACTGCCGTATAATGACCAAATCAAGTCCGATCTTCAAAAACTAAACATCACTGGAGCTCTTTAAGAACTAAAACTTTTGTTCATATACTCTCAATGAAATGTTTTTAGTTTTGGAGCTATTTGTGGCCGAATAAAAACACAATTATCGTAATATGACCTTGACCTTTTCAATGTTTTTTTTTTAACATTTTAATTGTGAGGCCCTTTCAAACATAACAATACATAACGTGTGAACATTTGATGAAGAATGAGTAGAAAATAAAGTCAGGAGCGACAAAAACATGTTTTTGAAATTTTAATTTTTCCTTAAATTTTGTGAAGTTTGACCGTTTCGAGAGGACAAACCACGCATTTCCTAAATTCGCCATCCCATATATTTTGTGCGTATATGTCTTGCAAATCGTATTCAGCAAACAGAATTCTTCTATCTGATCTCTAACAAAAATGGAGGGGTTTTTCGTAGACCTACCCTCATTTGTCCACTTTTTTACAAGGTTCGAACATTCAACCACTCCATGCCCAAAATTTCATAGCTGTAGCTTTTCTCATCTGGCCGCTAGGCTGGCTACAAAAATTTGGTGGAATTGGAAAAATAATAAAAATAAAAAACTAGAACCGCAAGCGGTATTTTCGCTTTTAACCTAATCAACTTGAACGCTTTATTTCTACTCAGCCACAATTTTCAATATGAAACAGATCGCATAGTTTTTTCGAAGACCTACTCTCATTTGCATATTTTTTTTGCAATGTTAGAACATTCAACCTCTTCTAGCGCAAATATTTTCCCATACCCGATACTCTGAAACCCATCACATTTTGTGGTGCTGTCAAGAAAGAACAAAATGCTGAAAACCGCATTTGAATCAGATTTCAACTTTTTGAGTTTTAAGCAAAAGAGTGATTTTAAGCAAAACGCCCTCTAGCGGCAAAATAAGAAAGAAAATGGATTAAAATTTTACAATTAGGTACCTAGAAATACAGCAAATAGTTCAGTTAAGTATACAATATGCATGGGTGGAACATTCTGTTTCTTAAATGTCACAATTTTTAGCTTAAAAGCTGCTTAACAATTGTTTAAAAAATGATCAAATGTTGGACTGCCTTAAAATGACCAATTTAAGCTCGATCTTCGAAAAATAAATTTCACTGGAAAGAGCTCTTCAAGAACCTACACTTTTGTCCAAATACTCTCAATAAAACACTTTTAGTTTTGAATCTTTTCTGGGGGCCGAAGAAATAAAACAATGATAAAAATATGACCTTGACCTTTGCATTTTTTAACATTATAAATTATCGGGCTCTTTGAATCATAAGACTAAATTACTTGTGAAAATATCATGAAGATTGAACCAAAAATAATGTCAGGAGCGACAAAAAAAAAATGAAGTCCTTATTTTTCCAATATTTTAATGAAGTTTGACCGTATTTTAGAGGACAAACCATACTTTCCTTCAATTTACAACCCTATATCTTTGTGCGTATATGTCTTGCAAATCGTATGTAGCAAAGAGAGTCTCTAACAAAAATGGGAAGATTTTTCAGGCGAGGTTCGAACTTTCAACCTTACGTAGCTCAAAATCTTTCAGCTACTCGTACCCGCGAAACCAATCATATTTTATTAGGCTATAAACAAGGAACATATTGCAACAAACCGCATTTGAATCAGACTTCAACTTTTTCCGTTATAGGCAAAGGAGTGATTTCAAGCAAAGCGCCCCCACCCCAAAGCGGCAAAATGAGAAACAAAATTGAGTAAAATTTTACGATAAGGTACCTAGGAATGCAGCAAATGCTTAAATCAAGTATACAAGTCGCACTAGTCAAACATTCCATTTCTTACATATCACAATTTGAAGCATAAAAACTGATTTACAATTTTTCTAAAAAGGATCAAACCTTGGACTGCCGTTAAATGACCAAATAAGTCCGATCTTCAAAAACTAATCATCACTAGACAGAGTTCTTTAAGAACTAAAACTTTTGTTCATATACTCTCAATGAAATATTTTTAGTTTTGGAGCACTTTGGGGCCGAATAAAAAAACAATAATCGTAATATGACCTTGACCTTTTCATTTTCAATTTCAAACATAACAATCCATAACGTGTGAAAATTTCATGACGAATAATCAAAAAATAAAGTCAGGAGCGACAAAAATACATGTTTTTGGAATTTTAATTCTTCCTAAATTTTAGTAAAGTTTGACCGTTTCTAGAGGACAAACCACGCATTTCTTAAATTCGCTACCCCATATATTTTGTGTGTATATGTCTTCAAATCGTATGCAGCAAACAGAATTCTTCTATCTGATCTCTAACAAAAATGGGTAGGTTTTTCGTAGACCTACCCTCATTTGTCCACTTTTTTACAAGGTTCGAACATTCAACCTCTCCTAGAACAATTTTTTTCCAGTACTCGATGATGAGATATCCATCATATTTGATTGGGCTGTCAACAAGGAACATTATGTAAAAAACCGCATCTAAATCAGGTTTCAAAATTTTAGGTATTAGCAAAAAAATGATTACATGCATTGTGACCCTTAGTGGCTAAATCAGAAATAAAAGTGAAAAGTTTTACCATTTAAGCACAAGTTCAGATATATATGACTCCATGCCCAAAATTTCATAGCTGTAGCTTTTCTCATCTGGCCGCTTGACTGGCTACAAAAATGGGTGGAATTGGAAAAACAATAAAAAAAAAATCAACAGAAGAAGAACAATAGGTTTTCGCCCTGCAGAGGCGAAAACCTAAAAGCAAATCAACAGAAGAAGAACAATAGGTTTTCGCCCTGCAGGTGCGAAAACCTAATAATAATGGAAACAAGTTAACACAAGAGGAACAATAGGTTTTCGCGGCTAGAGAGAGAGAGAGAAAATGAAACACAAGAAGAACAGAAGGTTTTCGCGTCTGTATTGCAGTCTACGAAACCCTAATTAACGCCTCAACCTAAGCTAGAATCAATAAACACGCAATATTTAGCCCGTCATTTCACAAAATGGCTTAATCTAGCACACACTCACATCCATGATAAATATAAGATAAAAAATTTAGAGAACATTACTGCGGCTCCGAAGGCTGTTGTTTCGAACCCTGTGGGGAAGAAACTTTCATGACCCCTGAAAGCGAAAAGGGTGGATCCAACCAAGCAACATGCCCAATATTGTGCACTGCATATTAATCGGAAGAAAGGACAAGATGTTAAGTAAATTAAAGAAATAATATGCACTAGTCATAATATATCCCGGCGTCAGAAAGTATGCCAGGCCGTAACGCATTGAAATATATGGATGGGGAAATAGACCTGATTGCAAGAATAGATTTTACCATTTATAAAAATGATAAAGGAACCTTTGATATTGTCCATAACAATGTCTGGAATTGATCCGGGACATTGGTAAAAATCAATAACAGTGCATCTGTATATACTGCAAAGTTACCAAAATTCGTTCATTTCTGCAAAAGGTCATTCTTTTCGTAGACAGCTTGACATGGGATAGGAAATTTACAATTCAATCATGAGCTATAATGGAGACAAGGTACTAATTTGACGTCAGGTCAGTCTATACTTATTTGTCTTGGTCAGCGTTGTTATGAAGATGTATACCTAAGCAGGATGACCGTAAACAGCTATTAAATGCCTACCAGATATAGGGGAAATGCTTAAAACAACTCAAGGAATAGTGCAAATCGTTAAGAACAAAACCCAACTTATTCCATACCTGGTGTTATATCTAGAAACTGTTGAAATGATCTATTCTTGTGATCATGGTAATGTGACATGACTTTGCAAATAATTTTGGCCTCGTCTATTACATATTGCGAAATACGAGTAAGATATTGCTATTGCTAAATTCACGAACTTAATATATATAAATGCAGTCGAAACATTTTTTCATTTATTTTTTTTTTTTTTTTTGCTTTAGAGGAGACAGATAATGGGAATTCCTACATCGAAGTACATGTATCTGTAAAGTTTTTTCTTTCAAACTGCTGATTTTTTTTCTGGGAAATTAATTATCATTGTAGGGTTGGTCGAGTACATTATAGGTGTTTTGCTTAGATTTAGATTTTGACAATAACATTAACTATAACTGACTTTAACTTGATTTCGGTTTTCATAACGTGCCAGGGAACACAGTTTTGATACTGGTTGAGGTCAATGAAATCAAAATGAACATTTTACTGGTTGATTGGCTGATTTGACTACGTTAAAACGTTCAAATGACCATGATCTTAATAGACCATGGGTGTGTACTCACACATCACAACTAAATATAATTCACAAGACGATATTTCCACGGTAATTCTGCTCAGCATAATTCTTCATCTATGAGAGATTTGAAAAAATTATTATTTTCATTTAGTGCTATAGTTGTATAGATTTCAACATAACCATAAAACTAATAATCTGATAATTTCTGAACCAATTCAGCAAACCCATATTAATCAGTTCTGCTTTTTGGACAACTCCTCTCGTAACAAATCTCGGCGAAAGCGAGGAAACGTGTGAATCTCTTGGGATATCAACTCTGATATTTGGCAGTTGGGTTCAACAACAACAACGCAGTGAGTAACACCACAACTCACAATTTGTCAAACCAAGTCGCCGATGTCACAAGCGAACATCTAATGAAACTTGCAATGTTGGCGCAGAAAACACAATTGTGGTTGTTTGCGACGATCTCTGTGGGGGCATTTTGACAAAAGATGTTCCAAAAGTATTTATTCAGCATTTCGGGGAGAGATTCCGGCGCTGCTTGAAGGGAATTCAAGCAAATCGCAGACGTTGATGTTTCAAAACTTGGAAAAAAAGTGTCGTTTTATTTGATGTTTGAAAAGATCAATAATTGTGCTATCAAAAGGTTTGTTTGGAAATTACTTCTTGTTAATAGTGTGATATTAATCCATCCGAAAGCTGTTTTAAAAACCATTTCTATTGTTATCTCTGCAATATCTGAGAATTACATGGGAATTGTACACATTTGCCTCGCACATTTCCCTCTGTTACAGTTAAAACATCAGTGGACCGATGTACCAGTCTTCAAATCGAATTTCAAATTTGTGTAAAAGATTTTATGACGGCCCCCGATTTATTTGATTTCTGCTGGCACCTTGTCTGTGTGCATGAAATTCGTGACACGTGACACCAGACTAGTACATGTGACTAGTGGTAACCTATCTGTAATTTTCCCAATCTGCATTTCCAGGTTCAAAATATTATGAAATATTTCCGATATTGTAAAAACCGATATCAATTTCCGATGCATAATAATGTAATTGGTTTCGATTATACATGGTTTACTTGTGTTTGCTAAGATAATCATTTTTTCTGTATTAATTTATATAAGAAGTCTTTCATTTGTAGTTTACCCATAATCTTATGAAAATCAGTATGCTTAACAAAGGCACTTAATTATAAGGAAATGTCAAAAATAACATGTTGGTGAATCAATGGTCTCAGAAAATAAAATTTGACATTTAGTTTGAAGACTGAATTTCCCTATAGTAATATAAGGTGTTTTCTGCCAATAAAAACATGACTGTTACACAAAATCCTAGGTGCTGAAATAGTCACCGAGTCGCATTATATTTTCCAAATGGATATTTTTTGTTTTCATGTAACATGAACATTAACAAAAACAATGTTTTTCCTATTCGTATTTTTCATTTGTTGATTTTTTTCTTTCACACAAAATCAATCAACACTTGTAAAATATTCCCTTGATTTCACTTTATTCTTGCAAACAAATGCGCTTGATGCACGACTTCTATTGAATCAAATTACTTTCATTTGACGAAGGGGTTAGAATTTATAGCTTTATTCAATTAGAATAATGTAAACACTGATGAAATCCAGTCCGAGCTGGATGAAGTTTCTCTCTAAACCTGGATCAGATTTAATTCCAACAAAGTGCCCATTGCAGCACTGTCACAGCTTTGAGTGACACTATTTGATTACAAGTGCCTCATATTTGCCTCTAGGAGATTCTACAACGTCAATTACTGCAAGCTCTTTGGTACACATATCTCCTGCTGCTGTACCTGAACGCAGTCTAATGGACTAACACATTTTGGATATAAATATAGGTTCAGAGAAATGACAATCGCTTAATTGTCTTGGTGCTGATTTGAAATAATGAATAGAATTCCTTTTAGTTTTACAAATTGAAAGCGGGGAAAATGATGAGCAACAGGTGAGAACAAAGAAAGTATTAAAGACAATGTATTAGCGAAACTGACTGAAGAAAACAGAAGAATAATCTAGTCAGTCAACATATACAGAAATGAGTATATTCTTCGTAGAGTTTCTGTACTTTTAAGACCAAGGATTTTTTCATCTGAAGTTAACAATGCGTTTTTGCAGTCTCATGCATGCGCGCATACACACACACATGCATATTCTAAATGACTGTTGATGTATATATTCTTAAGTAATCCTTATCCCGTTCATCGTTTAATGAATAAAAAAATAATACGTATTAGGCCACCCACCCCCCCCCCCCCAAAAAAAAAGACTTGTTTCCGCTACCGGCTCTGAAAAAAATAGGGTCGGTAGGTAGGGATTTTTTTTTTTAAGAAACGTGATTTTCAATCAATTTTTTAAATGCTTTCCATTTATAGACTAAAGTGAAAAGGATTTTAAAGTCCGACATTGAGTAGACTGACAATAGACAATGGACAATAGGCTGTCACAAAAGACAGCAATGTCAGAGCACTTTAAGGTCTGGCTTGCTGAACAAGTATTTTTGATGTGAAATAGTTATATATATTATAGGTATCTGAAATTAAAAAGGGTGACATCCAATACAATTTATTTCAGAATTTATACATTTGTGTTTCCCCATATCCTGTTGTCAGATTAATGTATTGTTGAAACTTCTAGTGGTTAACAATTTCAACTATAGACATTATGAAGCTAGAAAGTAAAATTGAAATTAAATGGCTTTGTATAGAATTATGTATTTTTGTGATGTCAGATTGTTTTTGAAAAAAAAAAGTTCATTTTCAGGGTTCAACACTTACTTTACAGCCAAAAATCCTGTCGGGACATCTGCTTTTCAAATCAGAAGTATCTGCTTAAATAAGAAGTCCCTTAAATTGTTTTTAACTTAAGTTAAATTCAGTAAAAGATTGTTGGAATATTTAAAACAATATTAAAAAATTTGTTTATATTAGATTAAATGGAAGTTTGTAATACTTTTAGATCATTATATCTTTTATGATACACAAATGTGAAAATGATATAAATATATATTTTAATCTTATCATATTTTTATACAATAGTAATGCAAGTTTGTCTCAATGCATTACCCCACCACTTCACTACGATCATATTATTGTAAGTACAACGTCAGTCTTTATTTCAAATAATGTTGTAAAATCTGTATTTCATTTCAAACATTCATGTTTTAAACCATAACCAAAGCTTTTAGACCAACAATAGTTATCAGTTAATGTTTTTTTCTACGATCATACCTGCCAGTAATACCCGAAAGGGGAGTTTGTGCATATATAGATAGATAGATAGATAGATAGAAGTAAACGAAGTTATTTCAAATTGCTTTTCATATGCTATTAAAACCACAAAAGGCATTTACATTGAAATTTAATAATAAATATTATGAAAGAATGATATTGTGTTAAGGTTGAATGCCAGATTTGAAGTATTACAAATATTTGTGCCGAATAGGCTATTCATTTCGTATTCATAAACAGACCCGCAAAATCAACTTTTACTTTGAAATTAACTTTTTATTTCCGGTTTCAGTTTTTGAAAGATTACGATGTGTATTGACAAATTATACGTAACACAACAATTTATTTCATTTAAAAATTATGTTTTCTCTTGAAAAATCAAGAGTCCCGACGGAAGGAATCCCTTGCCAATATTTGGTGTTATCTGAATCGCGGGAATACGTTAGTGTCGAACAATTACAGCTAAGATACGGAAAGGACCGAAAATGCCCGAAATGAAATGGCGACTGTCTAAGAGATTTTAAAAAAAAGGGGGTCGGCGGCAAAAAAGAGGGTCGGTAGGTTATTTTTTTTTTTTTTTTCGAGAATGATAACTATAACCATACACGAGTATATAGCCATTAGCCAAATGTCTATTAGTAATAAAAATGACGATGTAATGTCATGTATACCTCTTGTTAAGGTAACCCGTCCATCATTAGATTATAATCATGGTCCTTCAAATGCTTAAAAAGACTTAAGCAAAAACGAAAGCATCCATTGATTCGGAGTTAAAAGCTATTCTGCTCTAAGTCTACAAAGGCTTGGATTTGTTATAAAATTCCCACAATAACTCGAAAGACCATGATCACAAGTTACTGATGGGTGGATTATATTTAAACCATGATGGACCATGATCACAAAATATTGATGGGTGGATTATATTTAAACCATGATGGACCATGATCACAATGTTACTGATGGGTGGATTATATTTAAACCATGATGGACCATGATCACAAGTTACTGATGGGTGGATTATATTTAAACCATGATGGACCATGATCACAAGTTACTGATGGATGGATTATATTTAAACCATGATGGACCATGATCACAAAATATTGATGGGTGGATTATATTTAAACCATGATGGACCATGATCACAAGTTACTGATGGATGGATTATATTTAAACCATGATGGACCATGATCACAAGTTATTGATGGGTGGATTATATTTAAACCATGATGGACCATGATCACAAGTTACTGATGGGTGGATTATATTTAAACCATGATGGACCATGATCACAAGTTATTGATGGGTGGATTATATTTAAACCATGATGGACCATGATCAAAAGTTACTGATGGGTGGATTATATTTAAACCATGATGGACCATGATCACAAAATATTGATGGGTGGATTATATTTAAACCATGATGGACCATGATCACAAGTTATTGATGGGTGGATTATATTTAAACCATGATGGACCATGATCACAAGTTACTGATGGGTGGATTATATTTAAACAGTCTGAAATCTGTTCGGTTTGTTAATAAAAACAATTGTTTTCATATCTACATATATACCTATGTATGAATGTATTGTTTATTTGATGAAAACTGATGAATTTTCGATGTAGCGGAATACTACCGAACACACCAAAGTACGACTCCGATCGACATGATAATGTTATTGTTTTCAAAACAAATGATTCCTACAGTCTGCACGTGAGCGCTCACACTTATCAGGTCTGGCTGTTGCTCTCGTGCGTAAAAGACCAGCCCTAAATATTCCTTTTGCTCATGCTGATCGTTCATTATTACACGGACTATGCTTAAAGAATGTGTGTAGTCCGGAGTAAGTCTATTAAAATATTAGATTGACATCGTAAAATATCTCATATAAAACTGAAGTAAAAACTTGCATCACTAGGATAATTCAAAGGGGCATAGGTATGGATAAAATGAAGGTTATTCGAGGATTATAGTCTTAATAAATGATTTGAAATGAAAATATGTCTTCCTCCCAACAGAATGTGGTTCACAAACACACACGCATACATATAAAAAGTACAAAAAGGTACACAATGGTCATACTGTATTACATACACGACAAAGTTACACTTGTTTATCAATTCCAACATCGATAATTGCAAACCCTGTGCTGTTTTAAATCAAAATGAATTAAAAAAAAACAACTAAATACCATTCAATGGCTTTAGTACCACATGTACCACGTGTGATTGTTTTCTTATGCCCAAGCGTGGTCTGTATGTTTCAAATTAGGGTAAAAAGACTGGCTAATTTCAACAATACCTGAGTAGGATACAAGGAAGCGGTTTCCTCTGTCGTTGCCCGCCCAAAAAGGATGATGGACAACGAAAACTGACCCACAAGAACGGATCTCCACGTTTAGTCGACCAAAGTCACAGAACCGTTCCATTTTCTGCTTTTTGGTCTCACATAGTGTATATTGAACCTGCAACAAGAAGGCAAATTCCAGTATGTTTACTTGTAATTCTACTTAATAAAGTAGACAATAACATCTTGAACAATATCGCCTCTGAAAAAAGAATGCATTTTGAATTTGGCTTTTGGAGTCTGACATGCTGTAATGGATTCTAGAGGCAATATTTATGTATTTTGAATCTTGTAACGTAGTGTGCAAAGAATTTCTGACATATCTGTAATTAATATGTTTCCATGGTAATATTATGTTAACTATTTATTTGGATTAAATGAAAATACTAGCGTTATTCATGTCCAGATTGCATGTCTGGTGCATATTCCATGCGGCATTGGAAATTCAATATGATATTTATAAAATTACACAAGACTTTTAAGTCTAGCAACACTGAGGATTCCATATATAGATGCTTGGTGCAAGTCAGCTTCGTGTATAAAATATGTTATTGTTTCTTAATTCAGGACTTCTCAAAAAGTGTGTAATGGCTGTATTTTTATACTATACATGTTATGTGTCAATATTTGATTGGAATACTCCTCAAATGAAAACTGTAAAAATATATATAAATATATATTTGACTGTTTAGTGTTCAACACATTGGTGGTTATTGAATTTTTTTTTCTTTTGTGCATTTTTTTCCCATCGACAGTTGTCTCCCAGTTGTTGACGAGATCAATTTAAACAAGGACGCTTTGTAGACATGGTTTGGCGTTTAAATGCTTATGGTTTGGTTTTTATTCAGTATGAGACCGGATCGGTACGATAATCTTCAATATGGTTCGGTGTCGCTACTCAGCGGTAGATTGTGAAATGAAGAAAAAGAAGAAGCTCCTTGTTTCCAAAGTCTGATTTAACCAAAATTCTGATGCAACATGCCAAAACTAAAGATTTTTGCGAGAGATGTACAGAAAAAAATAATAAAAATGTAATATAAAGACTTTGCTTAAAAATAACGTTAAGTATGCCGCAGCGTCTAATTTTGTTGATATTGATTAAAAAAAAAAAAAACAAGAAAAAAAAACAATGAACATTGTTTTTGTTCATGATTCCTAAGTCTAATTAGATTTTAAAAACCAAAAAAATAAAAAAGGAAGTTCCTCTCTTACAAAAAAAGTCCTACATTTGCATAAATTACTAACAATACATATCGAACTTTATTATGACCATTTGCCAAAAAAAAACACACAAAAAAAACAACGTTTCTTTACACATACAGATAGCCGGTGGTAAGGTAAGGATATTTACTAATATATATTGTCAAACAAAATTGCGACATTTTCTTTCCTTGTTTATTGATAATATAGCACAAAATATTGTATGTTTAATTCGAGCCTGTACCCTATTTTAATGATTTTAATTAACGGAATTACCGTAACTAATTCGTTTAACATGATACACGTTAATTTACTTGATACTGTTTAAATTTCTAAATGGTATAATTGCAGGAATAAAACGAGGAAAAAAAACCTTTGATTTTAGAGGAATTAAATGGAATTAATATACAAATTACGTTTGTGTTTAAGATATTTCAAGATTTTTACTTGCAGGAACTTGTGATTACACTCCTCGCGGCCGTCTTTCGAATAGGACAGATGGACAATGATGTGGATCTCCTCCCCCGCCGCTGCGTAGATGCTCCAGAAGCAGCCATTGGGGAGGCCGCCGGGGTTGTTAGGGTAACCAGGGTTAAAGAGGACACCAAACCGGGGAATTTGGTTGATAAAGGAACCGGTGCAGTTGTCAGAGCGACCGAAGCTGTAATTGGAAATATGGATTTTCAACAAGATTGCAATTGTTTAAGTTTGCAGTGATCGATAGCATTTAATTAGCTCAAAATATGCCTTTGCGTGTACAGAACGTTAATTTCAGTCATCCTAAAAATGCATGGATTTTCAGAATATTATATTTATTATTAAATAAGCATATGCGTGATAATTGAAGAAACTATATGATTATATGTATTTATATACCGAGGTTGTACGTATTGGTCGATATATGACTTTACAAAATTTACATGAGAAACATGCATGTTTTATAAAGAAAGCAGGGTCTTGTGAAAATGGTACACGACATTGCGTATAACATGAATAAAGTGGTTTCAAAGATGTCAAAGGTACATGAGTTTTGTTACAAAACAGAGTTGAAAATACAATTTGTAACATTTTGCAATATGAACATAAATACTGATAATCATTTCTATTATGTAGATACGTTGATATGTAGCAATTTAAAATACTGATGGGATAAAGAAAGTATATGTAACCCATATATGAAAAGAACATAATTATTCCTAGCATGATTATAGCTACTGTCGATGATGTTGAAATTAAAAAAAAAAATCAAACGATAACAAAATAAGTATTTTCCTAGTTCTGGCTGTATCTTATTGGCACATTGTTTTTAGAATGTCGGCGGGAGTCGCATTGTTTAATAGCTGGGAACCAAAATACAGCATCGCACGATAGTCACGGGTATATTAGCTGTTTCGTCGTATCTTTGTGACGCAATTGTGCACCAACGAATACTTGTTACAAAACGCTTAAATTGCTGAACGAATCCCTTTAATATGTTGTTGCTAATCACTAGGCATAAACTAACTAAAACAGCAATTTATATTCATTTTGTAAGTCTTCCGCCATCAGAGCGACTGTTTCGATGTGGGCAATTGAGAAATATGGCGTGTGAAGGGTGTAAGGTACGACCCGGTCTATAGGTTTTCCTTTGATTTGCTTTAACGTTACCGTTACCCTCAAGGCATGAGTGGACTAGGGTCACATAGACATGGTTCTTAGAACATGTACCTAACACATTGGTTATTCAAGAAAGAAAGTACGGAGAGATTATCCTAGATCCTTTTTTGATAAATTGCAATCTTTCACTTATTTAGATTTCAATGAACTATGGAGATACCTCTCCGAAGGCTAGATATCAGCGAAAGATCATGGCATCGCAATTTATCAATTATTATTTCCTTTGATGTGGAAGTATTCACACATCTTCAAGAAAATGAAATAAGAAAGGCAATAAAGATGCAGTGTTTTACTGTGTCGGGCAAGAGCTTAAATAGCTTTCCATGTTTGATGAAATCAGAAATGGATTTAAAATCAATACCCTTACGTTCGGACTCTGAGCTTCCACGCTTTGGGAATTTCTTCATCTTTACTCTTGTGTGTATGAATTATACGAAATGTGATAGCGTTTAAGATTATGTAGGGCGGCGTAAAATATCAGCGCAATATTGCATGTTCACCTTAAAAACAGATTTTCTTGTAAAATATATGTAGTGAAATGAATATATGGAACTTGTAAAATTTATCACCATTTTATTCAGATACGTTTACAGTTAACTAGTAATATACAAAGGGGCGCTTATCCGAATACTAAGCCTAGTTCGAACATGTACTGAGACAGTAGTAACCTTTTGAATTAGGACATTCACATCGTTAAATGTAACCAAATGAACACACAAGTTTAGTTTAAACAGTTTCTTAAATGTCTTTTTTTTCCAATCACTAGTATACCTCACAATGTTGGTTATTCATATCAATATAACATGCATATTAACTGTACTTAATTACTATGTTTATTTCATGTTCTTTGACTGCAACCTGTAAGTAAAAGGTGGGTTAAATATTTCTAGACAAAACACCTGTTTCATGTATAAACGGAATTAATATAAGCGATATACATACGTACTTGAATATTAAAACTTACATTCGATGCATATATAGTCCATAAATATATTTTCCTGTTGTATATACGGGCCTTCACACACCGAGTCATGAACTAGGAACCTACGGACTTCCGACAAGGAGCACGTGCGTTGGCTCTCGCATACCCCGTATATAACGTTGTAAACATCAGAAGAGCAGTCTTGATTGCCGGTGTAGCAGCTGGCCTTGAGTAGATGGAAGAGCTTGTTGCGGCGACATTTGATGTCAGGGCTGGACTCACTGCAGATGTTGGTGCGGCAGAATGGTTTGCGTTCGTCTGGAACCAAGATAGTTTATAACAATCACTGAGAATAATTTGTTCGCCTGAATGAAAACGGTGACGACTGTAATTATTATTATTATTTCTTAAATGAATGATGATAGCATGTGCCCATTCAGATTCGATATGATCATCTAAAATAAAGGAAACTTCCATTGCCTTTAGAAAATTATATGACTGTGTATTTTAATGAACAAGAGTATCATTATATGGTATCGAATCTAAAATAACAATAAATAAATAAATAATTTAATAAATAAATTCATCCTGGGTATCAGTCATGTTAATGTTAATTCTGTAATTGATTTGAATTGTTGATTGCGTTTTCAGAAAATCAAAATTCACAAATGTCAAGTCGGAATTCCTAACTTTTATTTTTAATTGAAATTCAATTTCATATTTTACAAAACTATATAGAACATTTCTTTCAGTGAATGTTAATGCTTTGAACATTGTATATATATATATTGTAGAAGAAAATTGTGTTTTTCTTATCTTAAAATTAATATGTCAAGCTTTTTGAAAAATATCAAAGATTTTATATTTTAAGATTTTTGCATCCAATCAAAGGTGTGGATATGTGAAGATTGTGAAATTTCAAGCCGCAAGTATTATGGGACATACGGCCATTTCAATTTCTAGATACATAGAAAAAAATATTGAAAAGGAAAGTGTCATTTCGGGTTCAGTATGTGTTATAGATCGTAAGAATTTCTCGACTGTTATAAAATGTGCGGTATGTAAGAGAAAATACTATATGTACATACAAATACAAACAAGCACACGTAATAAAAGACAGACAGGCAATCGTATCGACTTTAAAACAATCTGCTTACTTACACCAAAACAAAGTGAGAAAAAAAACACAAGAAGTAGTATTTTCATCTGAAATGTGGAAAAACATCTCAAACTTCTCGCTTTTAACAAGTGAGGAAATATATGCGCGTGAGAGGGTCTGGAAAATATTTAATTAAACCACAATAAGGCAATGTTTAAATTTATGTTTTTACGTTGAATTGGAACTTCTACTTAACCCTCTCTGCAGTTACTGTGCATAACCAGTACTTTGCGCCTGGGAATACCCCAAATGGGAATTGAACTCACATCCTTTGGATCGGTAAGTCACGTAGATTACCTTACCATTTGATCATAAGCGCCCCCAGATTGCAATTTGTTTACATACATTTAAAAATACAAACGGCGTTAAACTTTATCAAAAACCTTGATAATTTACGTACTTATGAATCACAAAAAAAAGTATTAGTTATCGTTTATATTATAAATTTTATGGAATTTATCGCAGGCGACGCTGCGATAAATAAAAAAAAATTGAAATATAAACAATAACATATTTACATTGAGTCACGTACGCCATACATCTTTGCCCTTGATCTCGCCTTATGGAATCAAGCTCCCGTTCGATTGACAGTGATAATTAAGTGTCAGTATTACTTATATCTGTTTCATATCAAGACCTTACGGATAATTTTATTTTGTTCAAGTTTTGAACGAAATGCAAGCATTACATTGGACGAATAAGTCGGACAAATTGTAAATTATGCATACTCTAAACCTAGACGAGCTTAAGTTGCTGGTTTCCCTTACAATTTAAGTCTTTATCAATAACAGGCAAGCAATGACAAACAACATCTTGAAACAAAAGAAACTCAAATCAATAATACATTTCGTCCTGTTTAAATCGCCCTTATTTTCCATTATTTTATGTTTTGAGCATCATCGAGCACTGAAACCAACATATAGCTTTTAAGGGCGTAAGCATTGTCTTCGAGTTTGTGTAAAAGTATCGACATACCCTCTCTTAAGGTTTATTATTACGGAAAAATGTGCCATCAATCGGGCTTTTTAATTTCCTAAATCCTCTTTGCCTAAGACAAGACCGTTGCAATATGATAGAATGAAAAATCCTTTTTTTTTTCTTTTTCCTTTTTTTTCAGTTCATGATAAACTTGGCCATCTTTCAGATTTCCAGATAGTTTTTTTTTACAGTGAAGGTAGCCATAACTAACTGACTCTATTTTAAGGTAGGTGGAGAGAGAACTGTCGCGGAACACTATTTGACTCATCCAGCTAAATAAGGGTTGGGGAGACAGCGATACGTTAGCATCCGGATTGACCTACCTCAAACCATGAAATATAAGTCTCGAAAATATAAAATATACTTAAATATGAGATTCATTTTCTGGTTCAAACTACGCCCAATATGTTCAAGAAAGTTCGTACTTAAATATATGTTCGATGAGAGGATCCGGACTCGAACACACGGCGATGAGGGGTCAATGATAACTACCATGCGACATTAACCGAATGGTTCGTTGAGCATCCGTATCTCAAAAATGAGAGCATTATTTTAAAATTCCATAATTATACATATCATGTCGTAGAATGATTTCTCGTCGTATTAATTTTACCATTTGTTATGATTCATTTATCTATACGTTCTTATAAAATAAGGATGTTTAAACATCGTTATTAAATAATTTAGTCATAATAGAATGTTTTGATAATTTCGGAAAAATTCGTCGCGGCATGATTTTAGGCTGGTTTGCTTGCACTAGGCGTTTAACGTCCCGCCGACAGTATTTCAGTCAGTTAAAGGCAAAATCTACTTGAAACGGATATAGTGCTGCCAACTGCAGTATCACGCCGTGGACATGTAATATAATACTATTCATTGTCACATTATCCTGAAAACAAGCCAACAATCCTATATATGTATATACTGAGAGCCAGGCAGGGGGCTTTCACTACCATTTTCAACGACTTGGGTGTGTTGTGGTCGGAGATCAAACCCACAACCTCCTCCCGATCACGGGACGGATGCTCTAACCAGTCGTCCAACAAGGACTTTTGTAGATGAAGTGAATAAAGTGATCAAATTGTTCTCATCAAAACGTCGATGTCACTCCTGTTGTATTTCTGCCAAATAGAATGGATAATATAACTGACGAAGGCTAAACTGTGTGGTTTCAGTCATTTTTTTTCCTCAATTTTACACAAAACCGAGAAACTTTTAACCTGGAGCTTTCATTTATGTACTATACGTTTCTTCTGCAGACTGATCACCTTGCCTTACTGGAGATTAACAACACCACCTTTTGAGTGCGTGAGAGATGTTAATGCATTGTCCAAGATATGCGGAAGGTTGAACCAGCCCCCGTCCCTGTTCAATGCTGTCTTGTGCGCTCTGCTTTATATATAGCCTCTTTAAACCCCTTTCACCTCAAAAAGATTTTCACTGAAACCCTCAAGAGGGATCTGTATCATGTATGCATATCTTTAAATTTACGTTGTGTACATGTTAACAAAGCAAATCTTTGAGCATTCAAACAGCGGCCAGTTTCCGATTTCCAAATTCCAATATTTTTATCTAGCCGATTCTAAGCAGTAACTTTATTCATTTCTCAGATGGTCTCTTAATACAAAATTGTTTGTTTGTTTGGTGGGTTTAACGACAGTTATTTAGAGACGATGTCTACTTGAGACAGATATATATTGCTGCCACACTGCAGTATCACGCCGTAGACATGTGGCATGATACCACACCGAGTCACATTACCCTGACATCGGGCCAAACTTTCTTAGAACTACCGAAAATGCTGAACTTAAAGCAAGGAACCTATACAAGTGCCATTTTAACAACTTTCGTATGCCGCGGCCGGGGATCAAACCTCCCGATTCTTACAACTTATGCACCGGGACCAATCTGTATTGTGTACTTCAACATGCAACCCATTTTTTGTGCAAAAACATTTAGAAACAAGAAAAATCAAATTAATGTTTATTATTTTTCAGAAGAAAATAAAAATGAATAATGTTCAAAAAACACTCACTCCATTTGTTCCAAAATATCTTATTTCTAAAATCTTTGCTATGCTATGATAAATTATCTAATCTCGCTTTCCAATAAAAACAATAACAAAAAACCAAGGATCGCTGTATTCTCTTAGGATAATTAAACACAAACTTCTGTCTTCATTTTAATCATCAACAGGTTTTTTTTTTAACTGTGACAGTAGGCAATAGGTGTTTTTTTTGTTGTTGTTGTTTTTTGGTTTGTTAAAGTTTGGTGCTGTGTTCCCTATTTGTATTTTGCTTGCTTCACATTCATTCTTTTTTTAATAATCGATTTTGATACACATCCTTGTATGATGCATAGAAAAAGTCGAGTTTTATATCAATTTTGACCTTATAAATTGATAAATAACTTTTTAGTGATTGCAGTCTAGTATCTTCAAGTCAAACACGGTGTTTAATTCTCAGATCTTTTTTAAAGGAGAAAGAAATATTTTTAAATAGTAAACCTAGACCATATCATTCACTGTGAAATATAAACTACCATCATTTTCTTAACAGAGAAAATTATGTATGTATGTAAGTATGTATGTATGTAAGTATGTAAGTATGTATGTAAGTATGTAAGTATGTAAGTATGTATGTATGTATGTATGTAAGTATGTATGTATGTATGTATGTATGTATGTATGTATGTATGTATGTATGTATGTATGTATGTAAGTATGTATGTATGTATGTATGTATGTATGTATGTAAGTATGTATGTATGTATGTATGTATGTATGTATGTATAACATGAAATAACTAAAAATGGCGTAAGGTAATGTGTTTGCATTTCATTAACACAAAATTGAGAATTTAAAGGAAGTATAGAGATTTAGAGATAAGATAGCATGAAATAAACTATATAAAATTATTGTATAATTGTGCGATTGTTTTATTCCACTTGTGTTCATTAGACAATCCATCGTCCCGGGTGGGCCGAGTGGTTTGAGCGTCCGCTTTAGAAACATAGGGGTGGGGGGGGGGGGGTCGTGGGTTCGCTCCCCGGCCGCAACATAGCTCCTTGGCGCTTAGCATATCAGGGTAAGTAATCCGGTATCAGGATTGTCAAGCTGTCAGGATTGTGTGACTGTGTGTGAGATGGCAGATGTCAAGGTCGTGATACTGCGGTGTGGCAGCAATATATTTGGCTCAAGTAGACATAGTCCTTAAATGACTGAAATACTGTCGGTTGGACGTTAAAACCAACAAATACTAATAAGACACTCTTTATCTCAGGTGATAAAAGCACGGAGGATAACCCATCCTACATGTCACGTGATTGTCTATCTCCCTAGCATAAACAATGTTTTTTATCATTTTATCGAGATAAACAAATGTATTAAATATATATGTTTTCCCTTCGATTCATTTAAAAGTGAGAAGGTGAAATAACGAACAATTTGTATGGTAGAATATTACTTCTCGCGGTCATGGACAGATTATTTAACATACTATTTAACTTAATTGTTATTTCATCCGTTTTTTGTTACATACTTATGTATATTTATTAAATGGTCAAATTATTTCAATATGTTTATGTTTTAATTGCTTCAGAGGCGAGAAAATGCAAAAAAGTGAGTGCGAGTTGTTTATAGTGAGTCTGATAGTCTGTGGCTATACAATCGTTATTAGGTGAAAATAATCAAGAATTCGCACATATTCGTGTAGGATAGGGATATCTCACCCCCGGGATCTGAAAATTCAGGCAGGGACTCGACAAGCAAAGCCCCTGTCTGAAATCTCTGATCCCGAGGGTGAAATATCGTTATTAAACATGAGCACTCATGGTGGATTATTGCGTTTTTCTATGGCCACTCTAGAAATAAAGCAACAAATACTCTCGTTATCATGGAATTTTCGTTCTAAATGCTGGACACTTTTCATGTTTAAGCATATTTCTATACCTATTTCCCCTTGCATAATTCAGTACAGTTAACTAGACGCTCCCTTGGCGCAAATCTTTGAAAACAAGCCTTGTACAAATGATCACAAACAACATTATAAAACCCATCATGCAAGCCATTATTCGTGTTGATTCGTAGAGATATTATTAACTCTATAAAACTATGCCATAAAATGCAATTCTACACTTTATCGACTAATCAGTGAAGTGTTTTTGAAATTCTCTTCACTCATATCGCTTTCCGAGTTTTTGTCTTTTCAAATTTAAAAGAAAATGTGTGTGTTTGGCCGTGGTAGGCAGTACTTCTTTCTTCTTTTCCTTGGGGTGTATAGTTTGCTTTCATACAAAATTGGATTATGCCTTTATTTGTGTGGGTTCACTTCTATGCCCCACTCTGATTCAATTTTCGAATCACATGCGAACTATTAAGATATTTGTGTTTCTGTATACATGCTTGTTTTAGATGAGTTGGAAATATCGAGGTATTAGGCATAAAACAACCTTGTTAAATGTATAAGTAATTTCAATGATATTTTAACGAACATATGACATGTTAACATATGATATGTTAATATCATCTAATGAAATGATACAACTTAATGTTAACTGTATAACCACCAATAAATTACGGACGTCTTTACAGTGTCATGAAGTAAAAAAAATATAGTTAAAGTTTTACGCCGTGGGAACGTTCATAAAATTAAACAACGGACTATCGATCTCCTTGGTAATATTTACTCCAGTTATGGCAGCCGACATTATGACGCCTCGAAAATATAACGGGGGGGGGGGGGGGGGGGGGGGGGGAGAGAATGCACTTAAAAAAAAAAAATATACTAAAAAAAATCATATTTATACCAGGGTTGCCATTTCCCACTGAAATCAAAGAAATTAAAAGAAATTAAATGCTTAAGCAGTTTTCTCATGCTAACACTGTATACCAAATATAAAATATTTCAATCTGAATAAAGACACGTTTTAATTCAATTAACAAACATTTAAACGCACGCTTTCCTTTTCAACTTAGTATATATTACCTGGAATGCATTGAAAAGACGTGAAGACTTTTTCTTGTGGATAACTCTTGCAATATGTGTTCAGCTGGCGCCGGAGGCCGATGTTTGAGCAGGAACGCAGTCCGTCACATAGCCGCATGATGGTTAGCGTCTCTGGGCACGTGAAGTTGTGAGGCAAGCACCGGAGATCGATG
>CM037781.1:55646031-55696031 GCA_021229015.1 Solen grandis | reverse complement strand
ATCTTGATGACATAGCCCTCATCACACGTGATCGCACGAGATCCGTTTTTATCACAAGAATCAGTGTAATACATCGGCGCCGCCATATGACCTAGAAATAAAGGAAAAAAACTAATTTACTCCTCTGGTAATACGCATAAACCTATGCAAGCCACTAAAATGTTACATGTGGGAACATTTCGAGGCGAAGCAATTCTAATGCATAATTCATGATACATGTCCACACTGAGCAAAACGCCAGAGATTTTTTGCCACACTGTCTATGCTCTTCTGGTATGTAAACACGTTCGGGCAGGCAAATATTTTAATATCCAGTTTTGACCTTAATATAGATATCTCTGGACAGATGTTCTTGATATGTAATACCGCTTTTTCCTAAACATACATCATAAAAATGTCTAGAAAGAAATCTTCACCTTTTTTCCAGTAATAACGGAACACATAGTCAGTTTTTATCTTGTAGATTCTATAAATAATTTACATTTGAACAATACTGGTATTGAATATCTCTGAAAACAAAACTAGGGCGAGCAGTTTTTCTTTTTTTCTGTTTTCGTTTACTGTAGGCCTTTTATAATTCATATTAGGCATACACGATACATGAGTGTTGTATCTGACTCCCAGTAGTTTCCTTTTAAATTTCTGTTTATTTATTTTGAAAGATCGACCTTTTCATATGTGCACTGCAGAATTAAACGATTTAATACACTGCGGGGAATTGTTCTTTAGCCCATGCAAGGAGGCAAAATAATAAACCTACATGGAATCATAAACGTTTATTTAACGTGAATACACTGCTTTTCTATTTTCACATTAAAAGCGTCAACCATTTCACTAGCAAATTAGCTTGTGCATAAAAAGATATGAGAAATAGATTGTACAATGTCATGTAGTCAATTCCATACATGATGTTATTATTTTGTATTAATTTGCATGAATAAATAGATCAAATCGGCGGCGCGGCATTTCGACGCTGACCAACGTGCAGCTACTCATGCTGGCATTTCAGAAATGCAAATAATCTAGTTTCCGTTCATTTATCTTTAACTTGTACTGTACTCATTACTTAAATCAATAAAATATATCAGGACATGTGATCTTAAGGCTTCGTCTTGTTGTGCAACATCTGATTCCAAGAGAGGATGCATTTCACTGAAGTTAAAATATTAGTTTTGAACTTATCCAATTTATGTCAGTAAGGAATTCAAAGAAGTTCTTGCAAATTATGTGTATTCCCCTTGTCAGTTCTTGGGATGAACCAGTACTTTGCGCCGCCTGGTGTGTTTTTGAATGATATGTTAAGGATTGTTTATGTAAAACTTCGTATAAAACGTCCCAGGAGCAACTGACTAGAATACATAACAACGATGGAATTTCTTATACACGGATAGGTTCAAATTGTTTCGTTTTAACACGATCTTTACGTTAGCCATTTGGTGACTTTGTCTACATGAGATATATGTAGTGTTGTCTCATTGTGGTATGTGACTACATCCTGTTACAGTGTGGCCATACCACGTGGTATATGACGTCATTTTAAGCAGCATAATCTGTCTAAATCTGAAAAAGAAAACTGCTTTAAGAATTTCATATCTTCACTAATTTTAATGGAACATAGCACGTGCGAGCGGAAGACTGTGCACTACACAAAGGCCTTGATGATTCTTTTGTCAGATGGACAGTATTTACGAACACTCGGGAAAACATTTTTAGCGATGCGCTTTACGTGTTAGCAAACAACTTTTCACGAACTCGAAACGTTTTCCCGAATGTTAGGAAAAACTACATCTGACAAAAGAATCATTGGGACCTATGTTTTAAATGATGCGGTTTGATAAAGAAATGAAATACTTACAGCAGTTTTCCCTTCTGAATCAATGCTTTTTGCGATAGCTTAAAATGACGTAATATACCACGTGGTATGGCCACACTGTGTTCCATTAACCTGACCCAGGTTATCCATTTTTTGTCGTCTTGGAACCATCAACGAAGTGAACAGACTTTGACGCAAAGCAAATGAGCCATACACATATCATTTATACGACTTTGGTACATTGAATATTATGTTTGGTCCATTTCATAAAGGAGAAATAAAATGGCTTTCAGATAGATCCCGAAGAAATTCTCTCTTATAAGGTAAAGATCAAGTTATTTGCATCAAACTGTCATTAATTTACAATGGTAACAAAATTATTTTCATATCAAAAAGGCATAACAATTTGTTATACTGACGTCTCGGTTTCGCTTAGATTAGCAAAACCCATACCATTTCAAAATGTGTAAATCATTTAGACATTTTTTGGGGGGTGGGGGGATAAGTTGTATAGGTAAATCGGAAACTGTAGCTCTATATCAGAGACCGAATTCACAATATACTAACTTAACAGTAGACAAGAACATTAAACAAACAGTAAAATAACATTGATTTGATAGTTCTTAACAATTTCTACCACCTTTATGTAAACAACAATAACAAACTTTTTTTTTCATTAACTTAATTATTGCATTTTGACAAATGAACACAGCTTTAAGTATTTTTAGTCATTTATTGGAAATGCATCTCTATGTAATGCTCATCTTTTCTGACAATGGAAGTTAATTTTGTGGACAATGATGGGGATTGATTTTGCTGGTCAAAAGGCAGGCAAAACAATAGCAATAATAATGTTGTCATTTTCTTCATTTTCGTTTTCGGTACAAGCTGCGAAAAGTTAATGTCATGCTGACGGAGCAGAAATAGTTAAAAGAAATGCCTGCTGGTTTTTTTTTTTTTTTTTTTTTTTTTTTTACTCTCTCTCTCTCTCTCTCTCTCTCATAAGTAACTATTATCATAGTGACTTTACATATTTGTTACTATCTAAATCTGTAAGAAAAGCATGCTTTTGTCGCTCTTTAATGTTATTGTTCACTTGTCTTTATTTGTGTAAAGTATGATGCAGAGACTGTATATATACAATAGGAATAACTGCTTGTTTTATGTTTTATAGCTGAAAACACTTAACAAAGAAATTATTTATCCAAAGGTTATTTTGTTGACATTAATATTTGCCAGCACATGTATTTATCTATTTTTTTGTTGTTGTTGTTGTCATTATAACGTTACATAAATTGATCATGCTAGGTTTAAGTGTGTGTGTGTGTGTGTGTGTGTGTGTGTGTGTGTGTGTGTTGAAAATAAACAATGTCTTTCTTGTATTTATTTATAAATTCAAAGATGTAATCCCCCCACTCTGAACACAGCATGTCTGCTTTAAATAATTGAAAAATGCCTAACAAATTGATCTATGCTACAAATGAACTTAATCTTATTAAATAAGACCGGAAATTATTAACAAATATTATATATATATGTGTGTGTATAACCTATGTAAAACCCCATGTTGTATTAATGTAATACCTGGGTGAATAAAAGTTTTGTTCTGTTCTGTTCTGTTCTGTTCTGGTAGCGGTGATTATGATGGTGATGTGTTTGTCGTCAATGGTGATAATGTATTGCTGCTACTTCTAATGGTGTAATAATAATAATAATAAATTATTTTCCTATTAACTATATTCATATTGCATTATTAAGTCCATATTTTCAATTTCCACTTCTTGGCAACTACTTTGATGATTCGCATCATTGCCTTTCTTGTTTAACCCTTTCCCTCATATAGACTCATTTTGACGCACTCAGTAGGTACCACAAAAAGCCTGATCTGCAGAAAACCACAGTTAAACCTTACCAAATTTAATTACAAAATCCTAATTTCCAGACCACTGAGGAGCAGCGAACAGCATAAAACCTGATCAGCCTGCGAGTTACTCGCAGGCTGATCTGGTTTTATGCTGTTCGCATAGGTCTTTTCCTGGTGTCCTCTATGAGGGAAAGGGTTAAGGACCAGTTATCTTCTTAATTAATTAATCATGGCTTACTAAGTGCTGGGGACAATACATCTGAATTCGACTTACAGTAGTTTCACTTTAACTATAAATGGGTGATTTTGAAAAAGAAGGTACGTAGATGAAGCTAATTCGAGAGGAATACATATAGAGGCTATTAACATGATTTTTAGAAGTAAAGCTTTTTAGTGTACAATGGCTTAGAATTACACAATAATGATACTGGTATCATGTGTAATTAATTTTTACGGGACATCTTGGTTTTATTTTGTGCAGTTGATTGTTTATAGCCACCAGGAAATATATATAGTATTGCCTCATTGTGGTAAGGCACATTCCCAACCGCTCTCTCTCTCTCTCTTGACACCAGGTCAATGAATCCTCACGTTATATTAATATGAGATGGAGCAACGCAAGGAGATTGTTTAAAACATGTTTATGTCGCAGCAAGGGATCGATCTCCCGACTGCCGTTTACGGGTTGAGCTCATTGAGAACAGTTTGATGTATACAGGTTAATGTGGTAATTAATTCATGCTTACTGATGAAATACTATCAGTGAGATAAAATCCATATCCCACTATGTGAGTGATATGGATTTGTCGGACTTGACTATTTGAGTTTACCGTCGCCTTAACAGTATTTCAGTCATATAGCGACGTCCAGGGTGAAGGAAGACCCAGAATGCACGGAGGCATCGACCTTCCGCAAGCCAGCTGGAAGGCTACCTCACATGAAAATCCGAATGACCCTGCCGGGATTCGAACCCACGCGGTGAGGGGCTGAGTGAGTGTTAAAAGTCAGCGACTTTACCCTCTCGGCCAGGATTTGTCGGGAGTACTGTTTCACTTATAAAGGGTAAGTATATGGATATGTAGCAGCAGTTAACATGAAATAAAAAGAAAATTGGTTTTGAGTGGATATGGAATATGTCTCATCGACAAGTGATACATTCTTCATATATGAAGCTTGTAACGCTTTGAAATGAAATACATTGTAAATATATACAAATATCCTCTAGGTATATATGTATTCGTCTTATATTAATGAAGCAGTTTAAAGACAAATCACTGAACATGTTCATAGAAATGATACCTTTCACAAAGATCACCGAAAATTTGTTAATTAACAATGAAAAGGGCGCCTAGGGTGGGGACTGGGCGTCAACATTCCAGGCATGTTCCGTTATCAGTTCGCAAGTGATCAGCAATTTTGGAAAAAAGTGGGAAATTTCCAGCAATATGCCTTCGGTGTATGACACTGTTCAAGCTGAATAATTTATTTAGCCTTTAACAGTGAGTTATTGGGGTTTGTATTCAGACTATACAAGGAAAGTAATCTACGACAACTATGGTATATGACCAAAGAAAAGCAAGACAATGCATGTATTATCACAAACCTTAGCCAAGGTAGCTTCACGCATGTGTTGCGAGCAAATATTTCCTGTTTGAGGTTTGACGTCCCCCAAACAGTATTTCATTCTTATAGAGACATTTTCTACTTGATACTGATATATATTTCTATAATGCAGCAACACACCGTAGGCAAACCAGCCATGCGACTCCTCCGTGTATATGTTGAGCGCCAAATAAACGCCACTAAAACAATATACGGACATGTTTTGATCATAGACATGATATGCGGTTAAACTTGTCGCCATCTTGATTTACAGTTTATCATACTTGATCGTTCAATATAAAGCTTATATTTTGTTCAAAATTCGAAAAATATATTGCATAAAATGAACTGTGATATTTTGATACGGAGAAAATATGGTACCCACGTAACCAAAGACCAATATGGGAGGAGCTTGACGCGGCGGTGAATGATTAGTATTAATTACGTCATGTTTTGTGTATTAAAACGTACATTTTATAGGCGGTTGAAAAGCGCAAGAAATCCTGCTGTCGCCATTTTACCTCTATCTTGGTGATAAAATGTCCCCCGAGAAACCATTCTGACCATAACTTACACACCGAACATCAGGTGTGTTTTTATCGTTATTACTATCTTCCTCAACGTATCATAAAATGTAAATTCCTAGATAGATAAGGGCGAAATTGCTAAGAATAAATCAAATTCAAAGTTCGTGCAAATGAAAATATTAATTCTTGATTTTCTTGATGTAATTAACCGGGCTGTTGCATGGATTAAGATAGAGTGACAGGGGGGAATGGTTCTGTCAGGCAATTATGTATTAGTTTTTCGTTTGTATATTTTACATTTTATGGAATTTATCGCAAGCGATGCCAATTTAGAATATAAAAGATATTTTATACAGTTTGTCACGTACGCCATACAGCTCTGACATTGACCTCACATTAAGGAACCGCCCCCGTTTGACTGACTGATCACGTGATGTGTTATTTCCGGTTCAGAGTCAGTTTATAATTTAATTCAACAAAACATGACGTAATCAATCGCCGCCACCACAAGCCCCGCCCATAATGCTCTTAGGACAAGTAGCACTTAAAGTCATATTTTTTTTCCATATCAAGAACGCGCGGTTCATTTTATGCAATAAAGTTTTTATTAAAATTTGGACGCAATACAAACATTTCCTTCAAGTTGGATGAACAAACTGCAAATAGAAGGAATTCAAATGAAAGTATGGCGGACACTACAAGAGCTCAAATTTAGCATTTTTTTTCTCAGTTTTATACATTCCCATGTCCTGGGTCTGCCTGAGCATGTCAGATATTCGAAATTTAATTTCTTAGAAACAAATGAAATTAAAATATATCCCCGCAGTTATTGGAGTATGTAGTCTTTGCTATATTTGTAATGTGAAAAGCTAATTAGGTTATAAAGCTGACGTAGGGAGCATATTTTCAATTTGTAAATATATCCCCAGTGATCAGAAATTTAACAATTTTATAAGTTCATCGGTGACTTTTGGGTAACTCAATTAGTATGTATGGTGGCCGATGTCCCCGATATTAGATTCCCAAAATTTAGAAATGTCATTGCTCTCTTCAAAAGTGCAAAGGATTGTTGTAAAATAATAATATTTCGGTGACAGGATAAATATTAGCAGTGACAAGAACTCAAACAAAGTAAGGTTTACAATTGTTTGCTGGGTTACACACACACACACACACACACACAACACACACATATATATATATATTCAGCAATTCATTTTGAAATATCTGCTTTAACTTAATAAATTCAAAAAAATGAAAATTGTATTATTCGTTTGGCATTCATCATCATAAAGAAAACCAGTAGGAAGTGTCACAAAATGTGCATAGTTTCAGGACTGGTTGGCCCGGATTGAGGATAATGTGATTGAATATGGTATCATGCCACATGTTTACGGCGTGATACTGCAGTGTACCAGCGCTATATATATCTTCTGTAGTCTCCAGACACTCAACAAACAAACATTAAATGACGCCATAATACACTGACAACGCTTGACGTTAGTAACATGTTAACAAGCTCTGCATTCGGAGATTTAGACGGGTGAAAGTACTGGTTGTGACATACTGTCACTATATTCGTATATGCAGAAATAAAGCCATGGCATCTTGTGTTCTAGTTATCTCGCCTGATGTTCTATTTCATTTATTACATTTTTCTTTCGAGCCTTCCTTACACCAACACGCTTGAAGGACAACATTAACAGATTATACATTTTATAATTATCCATTTCAAAATACCACACTATATGCACCTTTAAAAGTTATTTTGTATATCTATTTCGATCCCAGTTCTAACGATAAATGAATGTAGGCCATTTTTTATACACAGAGGACAATGTTTAATATGCAGCACCAATTTGAAAACGCGTGTTTAAGAAGTTATTTGTCTTAATTGTTCGTATATGCATACTTTCTCCTAAGAAATAATTTCCATACAAGATACACGCAATATACGAAATTTGTATTCCACCTCCAGATGCCGAAGTATTCATCATGTTAAATAGACTTGACTTGACTATTTGAGTTTACCGTCGCTTCGACAGTATTTCAGTCATATAGCGACGTCCAGCGAATTACAGGTGAAGGAAGACCCCGAATGCACGGAGGCATCCGGGTAGAACCACTAACCTACCGCAAGCCAGCTGGAAGGCTTCTTCACATGAAAATCCGAATGACCCTGCCGGGATTCGAACCTACACGTTGAGGGGCTGAGTGAGTGTTAAAGTCAGCGACTTTACCCTCTCGGCCACGGAGGACCCTCATGTTAGATAGACTAAATATCCATTTTGTTTTAGCTGAAAAAAAAATGATAGGAAAAGAAACACCCAATTCATGGACTGTGAGATCATTAATTTTTGCGGGACATGAATTTCCATCGATTTCATCGAGGGTTGTATCCAAGAACATTTATCCCCACAGAAACCGTTCCTCATACTGACCTCACGTTTTACCCACGAAATTCCTTGAAAAATACCTAATCAACGAAAGTTAATGTCACCGAAAGATATTTCGTTGACAGTTTTTAAACGTTTTCATTGCTGATTTTATCTGTAAGCCACGCTACCAGGTGCTTTTCGTTTAGAAGAGGAAGATATTTTATACAAAGTAAATGGTCAAGAAGTGTGTATTCCGTATTCCTTTGCTTTATCCACTTTATGTCAAACGTAACCGTTAAATGGTCTAAAAGATAAAAATGATGCTTTAATGCAAATGATCCACAGACTTGTTATATAACTCGTAAACATAATATCGCATGGCATAATCTCCCTTTATCTGTAAAGTAGGCTGGCATGAACTTATGGCACTATTTTGCTAGCGAAGTAATTTATGATTTTGAGTTACTCCTTTATGCATAAAGTGCGTAAATAAATTAAAGTTACTTAGAATTTACCGTTTTGTACAAAGGATTGATGTTGAGAAACAGATTTACTTTTTAATCCATCATTCTATAAAAGTTATTTTATTTTCTACCTGTGCAAAAAAAAAATCAAATGAAAAAAAGCAAACTTCAATGTCTATTCGGCATAATAAACATTGCTCTAATACATATATATCTGTGTGACCGTCAATTTCGGCTTTGACATGTCTCCTTTTGTTTTAAAGAAGTTATATACTTAAATAAATACACGGACACATCCACCTTAACTATTGTATTTCCATGGAAGATTTTTTTATTATGGCACCGCACAAATGAACGAGGAATTATCAATTGTTCACTACCTGGTCCAATTCCTACTTAGCCAATTTTCTTTTTGGTACTGAAATATAGAAACTTAGCAAAGTGGGGAAAACCCCATTATTATACGTCACTGCGAACTTCTTACTCTGGAGACGATCAAGTCATTGTGGGATTATATATGTAGTAATGATATTCTTGTTTAAATATGTTATATATAATAATATAACTTTTTTTTTTTTTTAAAAAAAAAAAAAAAAAAAAATTTAAAAAATTATCGTCATTATTTCTCAATTCAAGAAATAAAGACACGGTGATATAAAGGTGAAACAACCGCTATGAAACTCGATTTCAGAATCATGGTTTCATAGCAAAACTATGTCGAAAAGAAATATGTCACATAATATGACCTACTTGGATGTATTTGGACTTTCTTTGCACTGTCTCTCTGTCAGAATAAAAATATGATAAAGTACGCAAGATGACCTAAATAAAGGGTCAACAACACTGTAAAGAGCAATGGAACAAAATCTTATCAGTATATATTGCCAATACCAGGAGTACACTTTTGGGGGGAAGTAAATATAATTACAGTGTTTATGTCTTGCTTGTCCGGCATATAAAAATCTCGTAACACCGGTCCCGACATACTTCTTCGGTAATTACGGAATAAATATGGCCAGATGGCTTCGCTGGATAGGTTGGCTGGAAATTAAGGGAAGACATATTTCGTCCTACGCTCATTTGATCCAAATGAAGAACAAATTATCACGGTAACACGGCAACCAGACGTTTATGTCGATACTGCAGACGACATAAATGACCACGAACAACTCTGGCTATTTTGGGAGTGACAGCTAACTCGACATCACTGGTAAGTTGAATAATTTACGAACACTATACGTACAAATGTACATGTATGATTACTAAATAATAAATAGATAAATAAATTAATAACTGATTGAAAATCAGTAAGCATGTAAGTAAGAAAATTAGAAAGGAAAGAAAGAAAAAGAGGTAGATAGAAAGAAAAAGATAGGAAAACAAAACAAACAAAAAACTCAATACAAGCTAAACAAAAAATGGATAATATGAAGAAGCTATTAAGTTCCTTAACAAAAAAAAAAAAAAAAAAGTTCCTTATTATCACAAGACAATAAGAAATATATGATGGTCAGCGACATTGTAAAGAGCAATGAAACAAATGAGTGTACTATTAATCACTAATTAGTGTACATTGTCACTAACAGAGAACATTCTTTTTTGCGAAGTTAATATAATTAAAGTGTTTATGTTTTGCTTTTCAGGAATATAAAAAGTAAAGGACAGGAAATAAAACCAAAATAATTTCAATAGAAACAGAAAAAGGGAATGAGACGAAGAAGCTATTACTGAAAGTAAGAGTACATTAAGAACATCGTAAGAACAGATACATAAGATGGTATTTTGAATAATACGATGACTAATAAAAAGGCCCTAATGAGAAATTGAGGCCGCATGTAATAACAAAACTTGCATATAGTATATCGTATATCCCAACCCGTGTACCTATTTTTTCATTGTCATTTTTCTTCATTTCTCTTACCATAATCTCTCTAACTATATTTGATAACATTCTTCGCTATAGTCATTTTTTGTTCAAAGTTTTATCACTTTTTTGTTGAATTTATGTTTCCTGGATATGTTATAATTTACCGTATACCACTGTGATAATACACCAGGGTCAAATTCCACCAACAAATCTTAGCACTAAGTAAAACTTTAACACTTAAAGGCGAATTCCATGAGTCGTGTATCTCTCTAAAAATATTTCATTTCTTAAAATTATTGCTAGTGATTAAGGTAATAATTAATTTCAGCATATATAGTCATGTGCTTGAATATTTCATAAAGTAGCTAGGGTGGAATGTGTTTCTACCAAGTTTAGGAATTTAAGTATTACTTAGCGCTAAGTATTGTTGGTGGAATTCGAGCCAGCTCTTGGCCATGACTTAATATAAGTTATACGTTTCCAATCCAGTACTTTTATACATTTTTTTATAATTCTTACACATTTGAAATATGACAGAAATATGTTTCAATAAATAATAATATCAATATAAAATGTTGTATATCATTATTGAATATAAATCCTTTTATTGACAATAATTCCATATATTTTATCAACAACATTTAGTGCTATAACCAGTGAGCGACAAAAAAGACTTGACCATTTGAGTTTACCGTCGCTTCGACAGTATTTCAGTCATATAGCGACGTCCAGCTTATTATTGGTGGAGGAAGGTCCCGAATGCATAGAGGCATCCCGGTAGAACCACCAACCTACCGCAAGCCAGTAGAAGGCTTCCTACATGAAAATCCGAATGACCCTGCAACGGAGGCCTTTGATCGGCGAAAAGAACGTAGTTGCTTAAAGATTCATTTTTATTAGAAAGCCATTTCATCAAGAGTATCAAACAAATTGATCCTGTTCCTTAAGTTTTAAATATTGATTCCTATGAAAGTATTTCCATATCATAGCCTTTTCAAGACTATTGCACTATATGCATTTCAAATTAGCAAATCTGTTTTAAATTGATCCGAAATGTCAGCAGCGTTTATTGCATCTTTGTATTCTGTATATCTCAAGAAACTGGCATTATTAGTATAGATGTATAATTTTCGGATGCATCTGTTGTCTGTCCTTTAACGTAGTGTGGGTACAATCATACATGTGAACAAGTAACTGGTGTTGCACGCAACACATGAGTCCCCTACCGATGAGGTGCATATTTTTTTTCCGTTACCATAGCAACCAGAATTTGGCCCGAGAAAAACAACAACAAACTGACGTGCAGAATCTCCATACTGCTATCTATTCATATACCAATAATATGCATCTTAAACGGTTTTTAAATTATCGCGTGATCCAGATTTCCGGACATTCGGACTGATAGACAGACAGACGGAGGGCAAACCTATAGCCCCCTCCGATAATTAACACCGGTAGGGGACTTACAATTAGTTTTGACAAAAAGACAATCGGACATTCAAAAGGGTAAGTTATTCATAAGAGGCTCCGCAATTGCCTGTTTTCCACAGTTCATGACTATTATTCTGGTATATTACCTTTATTATATGTCTTCATATATTTCGTTTTAAACTAAACGTCTAAACATGTTGCTTATCCCAACCTCAATTTAGGTCGGGGTTTTACAACGTATCATACAGGAAGTGCAGGAATGGTGACAGGTGGAACAAAAAATCCTTAAACATCGGTAGACAATTTATTTCATTTTTGAAACTGAGATAAAAACTAAAAATTCTAACTTTTGTAAGCTGAAATAATGCTTGCAATCCTGTATCCCATGTTCCTCGCTTAAATCGGCGGCCATTTTTGTTTGGATGTATGCTGTTTCTTACAGAACACAAAACAATTAACGAAAACATATTCTCCGTATGCTTTATATGTACACTGGAAGGATCGAGAAATAAAATGAAATAAACAGGTAAGACCTTGGAACTCTTATTATGTGCAAATTATATATTTAGGTACTGTCGACATGTATATTCTCCCCCAATAATTCGTCTAATAAAATATATTTGATCAACTCACTATGTTCATAAAGGGTATAGGCAGACATTAGGCCAGTAGCCTTCGGCTGGGAATTTACGATAAAACAGCAGTTTTCATCACAAAACACGACGCTTGCTACTATTTGTTAATTTTAAGCATACTTTATTGCCGACATGAAGTTGAGCATCATTGAATTTTATTTTTTATTTATGACGTTAGTTTGTATTTGACCAAATCGAAAGTTTGCTCCAAATGCAGCGATTAAGTCGAACACTTGTAATTAGATTGACAGATATGTTTACAAACAGATAGACATAAATGTTTATAAACACAGAAACTGAAGGGCAGTCATATAGTCAAACGGACAGGCAGATAAATGAGATAGATACACAGAAAAACAGAAAGACAAACAGACGGTCGGACAGATAAAGGGATGGATAGACATGTCAGATGCATTTATCAAATGCTTATTTTTTCTCATTTTTCTCATTTCCTCTATTTTCCTTCAGTCTTATATAAATGGTCAAGGCGATGGCAGCAGACGGCTGAACCAAATATGTCGTCTGGCAGGAAGCTTAGCATATATCCGATCTTCATACGCAGTAAAAACATCTCAGAGTGTGTCCTTGCCTCCTTGCTGCACCACACAAAGCCAACTAACCAATCTTTTGGGCTCCTCAATGCCATCTACGTTTCGCTTAACGATTTCTTAACTGTATCTAGTAGACAAAGTGACTAGAGTTTCGACACAGACAAAATAGATAACTTCCTCTTTCATTAAGCATAAAATATCAGGACAAGACATATAGATGCCTTTAACTACGGTTTGTATTTAACAGTATTGGTGTTTAATGCCAATCATCTTTACAATAACTGGGTAAATAATCCGCGTGTAGCCCAAGCATTCTACATTGTGGAGTCTTAACTGACATTGCTGGATTAACCATATATATGTACATGACTCATCCCAACCGTTTCACAAAATAAATCAAGTTCTGTTTGAAGTAGAGAGAGAGAGAGAGAGAGAGGCATTCTATTTTTCTTTTAATTCTAATTGGAAGTTTTGTGCAGGAAAGGACGCAAATATCCACTAACTGAGTTTAAAATGTCTTTCCAAGTTAAACATACTCTCTCCTTTATCTGGATTGTGTCATTTTTTACGATTAGCTGCATTAATCAAGTCAAATCAAATAAATGTGATACTGAAATACTTCAGCTATAAAATATAATTGCAAATTTGCTGACGTTTCCCATATCGACGTCAACATAAACGTTGTTACTTTACATCTACGCTATTTCTTCATTTTAATTCAACACGTTATTTTGGCGCGAGGAGCGTATCAGATTATCAAGGGGTCGGCTATACAGGGCGACAGGTTTTTGGCGTCGTCAGAGCTCCCTGGACGCCGCCTGTTACTTTCGAGCCTCCCTCGTGCCTCGTGTCGCCATGATATTGTTAAGTTACATTAAGTTTCCCATTTCCAGAATACCACAAGGGAGCCAAACAAGTTGTCTTGCAGTCGTGCGCTGAATACTCTTGCTTTTATTTCGGCTTTCTGTCTGAAACCACAGGTCGTCAAATGGAATATATGCGAGCGACACCATACATTTCTCAGCTAAGACATAAGCACCTAAATAGACGTCAATATCAAAGTGTTAAAAGAACCGAAAAGCAATGGAAATTTGTAAGATATTTTCTTAAATGCCTTTCATTTTATATGGCGATATTTAATTGCTTACACTGAAATGGAGGGAATATAATGCTCCGTTCGAGAGAAAACTAGGAAATATCCTACACTTTGGCGTGAACTGATCCTGCCTTATCTAGTGAAAATTCTTCAAATCCTGAAATCAAATTAAAGCTGAGCTCTCGGGACAAAATATTATATCTTCCGCGTTTCATTTTATTTCTGTTGCCATTTTAATAAGATCCAACGGAAGATTCGGTCGCGTAATGCTTTTATCAAAATGGAAAACGAATTAAAATTTAAGAAAAAAGTAGATTTGTAAATAGATAGATAGAGATAGATTGATTAAAACACTTAATTAACAAAAACACTCCTATCTAGGAAAATAAACAAATCTGGTTTAAATCTGAGAGGGTGCTTCGTTTTCTACTGTAAGACTTTAAGGAAGTTTGATTATTGTTTTCTGTCTTAGACAAATCATTTTTGTGTGTGTTTCCGAACTGAGGTATCGTGAAGTATCGGTAAAATACCACACCCAGTTGCTAATAATTTTTGGGAACAACTGAGCTTCGAGCAAGGGGCTTACAGTCTCAAAAATTATTAATGACTTGGAGATGTCACAACCGGGGATTGAACACATGACACCCACTTCCTCCCGCGTTCTAGCCCCTACCCCCGCGCTTCCCGCGTTCAAACTATTCGGTCGCTTTGAACGATTTTCTCACGTGTAAAACTGCTCTCTATAGAGAGTTTATTACTTGCTATTAACAGTTAATTACACTGGGTTTACGTTAGCATAATTCCACCAGAAGTACATGTACATGTATTCATTCATTTCCCTGCCCAGCACGAGCGCCATGTGTTTATTTCATGTATTAAGACAAAGTAATATTTTCCTCTGTACATAACTTCAAGATCGTATGTTTTTTCATAAACTATTTCATGATATTCCCGCAGGTCAAAGGGGTGTTTTACTTCTTTTTTTATTGTAATGGATACCAATCATTCCATGTTAAGGAGAACGGGGATAAAGAAACGCTGTAAAGAGCTCCATCTATCCGAGAACCTCGAGGTAAGCGCGTGCCCGACCAGCGCGTGTGAGGTATTCTTCTGTTGTTTGACCTTAATATTCTTTTCGGACTTTATCTACACTAAAAACTGTTTGTGTTCTCTATCTTTGCTAATATAATATTCTTGATATGTATACGAAAGTTGTTTTAAGTAAATAATTTATTTTAGAAACGGATGACATCATTTATATTTGTATAAACCTTATAAGTATTTTTTCGTCTAATAAACATAACTTAAAAGAGACAGATTATGTCTAAAAAAAAACCCTGAAACTTTGATCTGCCTATAGGAGTAAGTAAATACATGACCTTTAAACAGGAAAACCCAAATGCGCTGGCAGTAAATAACAATTTCAAGTCAAAAGTGTAGCACGTCGACTCAAATTCTAACTTTACAAAACAAAACGATGTAATATAGGGTTCAAATTTAATGCCTTTTTACTGAACTGTGCACTGCACCCCTTTGATTGAAAATCCTTGCGGATCCGTTTTATCACAGCTAGCTCATCAATTGAAAGACTTGTGTTTATGAAAAGCGCCTCATATTTATTGCACTATCATTTAGAATTTGGTCAATTCCCATAAACATCGCTGTATTGTATTTGCCTGGTGGCCATATCCCTTGTAAGAAATTTCTTTGAATTGCTATCATATTCACATACAGCCAGATAAAACTAAACTGCGCCATAACTTACATACGTAAGCAAGTAAATTAATTAGTTGATTTAATAATTAAGTAATATGTAAAAAAAAATAATATAAAATAAAAAAGAAATATTGAATTAAATAATAAATAAATGAAAAAGATGTGAAATAGATAAATTAAGCAATGTTTTCTTTTAATGATATTGTATGATTACTTTCTAATCAGTTTGTTTCTAATAAAAAGCGGTCACGTTTTGACATTTAAATCAGTGTTCCGTTTAGACTTTCAGAGATTACATGATAGTAAAACTGCTGGGAGTGCTCATAAAACTCAGAAAATTAAAGCCATTGAACTCCAAAGAGTATCTTTATGCTGATTTTTATAGGCTTTACGTGTAATTATTTCATGCAGTAAATGAAATGGATTTGGATATTTTTTCCAATAATTTGTACATAATTGTCAATATGTATTATCAAAACAGGATCATATTATAACACAAACGGTATTAACTGTTGTTATATCATGAGTTAATGTTATGAGAAAATTTATTATTTCAGAGAGAACACAATTAAGAACTGGAGCAATTATTCCCATCTGTCAAAGGAACGAAAATGTCAAGGACACCACCAGCAGTTCCAGCAAATTCTATAGACAAGCACCATTGAAATACGTCAAAAGCAACCAGCATAGACATATATCACTGGCAATCCACTACTACAACGGTGGTCATTGGCAACTAAAACCGAATTCGCCAGATGAGGTCCAAAACAACCCACTACTACCACGACGGTCAACCAAATTCGCCAGTTGAGGTCCAAAGCAACCCACTACTACCACGACGGTCAACCAAACTCGCCAGTTGAGGTCCAAAGCAACCCTGTACTACCACGACGGTCAGTGGCTACAAAAACCAAAATACCCATACCAATCGTCCAAAGCTTCTTGGCACAAAGTACCTTCCCCGGTAGCCGTGTGGTTAGATCATCCGCCTCGGAAGCGGGAGGTGGTAGGTTCAAGCTCCCTTGCTTAGCGCTCAGCATATAAGGGTATTTCCAGGACTGGTTCGCCCGGTGACATGATAATGGGACTGGGTACGGTATCATGCCACATGTCTACTGATACTGCAGTGTGGCAGTACTATCCCTACTATACATAATACCGCGATATACATACTATTACGAATGTCCGTATAATAACAATACATTACTCATACACAATGTCCCAACTTCCGTTTTCGTCTGCATTTGGTTACATTGCATACCGGCAACTGTAAAAACAATTTCACAGTGCATTTTGTCGTTTGTGTGATGGGTATGTGCCGTTTTTGTTTCGTTCATAGAAAAAAAATCATATATAATCCACAAACAGTGCTTATTTGATGGAAACATTGGTTTTGTTGTTGATGGTGAAAGATTTGCATACATTTGTTGGTTTAGTCCATATCACTTTTTTCCAAATGACGTAATTTCAACTGATCTGATTCTCGGTAATATGTATATTGGGAATAAACAATATGGCTGATCCCATATCACACTTAGGGTTCTGTTGTTTCGTTATTTTATTGTTTTAAAAGTTATATTTAAATCAGAGTAAATTTTGAAAGAAATATATGAGAAAAATATAATTGTATGGCTATTTCTTGGAAGTGCCATAATTCATAGGACGTTAGTTTCGCAGTAATACGTATAACCAGGATCTATCTGACTCAAGTAGACATGGTCTCCAAATGTCTGAAATACTGTTGGTGGGTCGTTGAACCCATCAAACAAACATTGGGACAAGGTACCTGTGTATTGCCATTGGCAATAACAACCAATGTATTAGTGAGGGCTACCTACTGATTTTGGTTCTAGGAATGATCGTCGTCTCAATGATCCATGTTTTTAGATGTTTTTTTTTTTTTTTTTTTTTTTTTTTTTCATTTTACGATTCATGAATAGCAATAAGCACCACAGACATGGCGTATAATGTATGTTCAGTGGGTTTTCCTGGCATAGAGCCAACTAGTAATTTAGCTTTGCTAGCTTATATAGTTTCTATGATATTATCATTTTAACGATTGTGTTGAGTCGCCTGAGACGTCGCACCCTCATCCAAGATTTCTATATTCACAAAAGCTACACATATTATGCAAAATTAATCAATAAAAGATAGACAATTTCTTTTAAACTTGAAGCGTGAGCAAGGCCTTATTATACGACAACAGTGCAAATTAAACATCGTCTAGACGAAATGCACTGTTTCGGTATATCGTAAACCAATATATTAAAGTTATATAAACAGAAATCAATCCAAAATAAAATGTAAGTAGAAATATATAAAAAATAAACCATGGTTAATGTTACTCTGAACATATTCAAGGATTAGACATTTACTGATATGAATGTCAAATATAATGTGGATAAAACAAGTTCCTTTACGATTTCAGTGAAAAGGGGACATAAAATGCCATTTAGTTGGCATGCTGTGATACTCTGTTCGTAAAGGTGTGCTTTGACGTAAAAAAGAAATTGAAAAATAAGACAGACTTAAGGTAATCCGTACATCATTAAATGTGATCATGGTCCATCAAGGAATCATGGGAATTTTATAGTAAATGCTAGCCTTTATGGACTTTGAGGAAAAAAAACCTCTTGCATCTGCACTGAGGGGCCTCCGTGGCCGAGAGGGTAAAGTCGCTGACTTTAACACTCACTCAGCCCCTCACCGCGTGGGTTCGAATCCCGGCAGGGTCATTCAGAATTTCATGTGAAGAAGCCTTCCAGCTGGCTTGCGGTAGGTCGGTGGTTCTACCCGGATGTCTCCGTGCATTCGGGGTCTTCCTCCACCTGTAAATAGCTGGACGTCGCAATATGGCTGAAATACTGTCATCTGCACTGAAGTATTTTGAGCATTTGGATGTTCATGATTATTATTAAATGACGCATGGATTACCTTAATTAAAGGTTCGTTTCATCTCAGGGACAAATATCTGCAATGTATATTGCATCCACCTCAACTTTACGCATTGGATTGTCAACAATGAATCTTGCCAGAGTTTGTTTCGAATCCTTCCAGCTGGCTTGCGGTAGGTAGGTGATTCCAAACTTTCGATCCATGGTCATATCCGCATTATCAGGACCACTGCGCCTAAAATGGCTTAGATTTTATACCAATGCAGGCAGCTTTTTGTTATATATTCTTTCGAGATTAGATTCCGAACAGTTCATATGTGTCCCTAATATTGCCGTTCAGTTATGCACAAGAAACTGTGTCTATGCATAAGAATATATAACGATATATAAGAAAATACATTTCCAATTCAAATACACAAACTTGTATTCGCATTTTTTTTCAAAAGAAACTCAGTTAAAATTCAAAGAAATTGTCAAAACATTTTACCCCCCCCCCCCCCCCCCCCCCTGCAGGCAATTCTGATATCTTGTTCAAATTTAACCTTGCCCGACATGCTAAAGTGCAGTTATTACAAAGACAAAATGTCCTAATTACATGCACATATCACTGTATATCAGCTGTTTGCACTTGCATCTGATCACCGAACAATAAGTGACATCAGCACCACTATCTCTAACTAGTAACTATCTCTTGCAAACTGCATTGTCCCTGGATATCGCTGTAGTAATTCCGGGATTCGATTCCAGGACACGACTGTAAGGAGGTACATGCACGGTGATCATCCGACCAGGCAAGGGGGTTTTCACCGGGTTCTCCAGTTTCTCTAAACAATACTGGTCACAAACCGCAACCCAGACTGAATGACATGGTGTGATATTTTGTTTTGCAATCGATGTAAGATATTTTTTTCTCATGAATACCCATGATGGATCTGTCTTCTTCAAATATATATGTGCCGCTGTATTTAACTTGTTCTTGATGTTTCTTTTTGGACATCGGCAAAGACAACAGCGAACGGCTGTGACTCGCATCAATCTTAAAAATGTATGCGTAAGTAGTATAGGGTGGCACTATGGTACCAAGGTACCATAAATTTTTTTTTTTATGGTACCGTGGTACCATAAATTTTTTTTTTTTTTGGTATTTATGGTACCAAATCTATAGTACCGAATGGTACTCTATATGAAAACAGAATCTATAGTACCGAATGGTACTCTATATGAAAAACAGAATCTATAGTACCGAATGGTACTCTATATGAAAACAATTTATGTAAAATTGTAAAAATGACAATTTTTTTGGTTTCCACATCGTGCTCGGTTTCGATGCCTCGTCACTGATTACGATGACATCGTTTTCATCTTGTAAGATCTGCTGTTGTTCTATGAGCATATGATCTTCATCTTCATCTTGTTGCTGTTGTCTCAACATCTCCTGATGTTCCATGAGCATTTTGTCTTTAAATCTTTTTTTGGTACACTTTCTCTTTTGATGTACCATGTTTGACAAAATCAGATGGTATTCTGCAATATGGTCTTGCTGTTGTCTCCACTCATTGCGTTGTCGTTCGATCAACCCCATCAATTCGTGGACAAATTCATTCAGTTGCTGAATTGGTTCCATGGTTGTGCAGCGAGAATATGACCGAATGCTTGATGCGGTGCGCTTTTATAGCCTTGAGGTGGATTGACCTACTTTCTACTGTTAGCGTACACCAATCAGAGAACGTTAGTTCTATTCAAGTTTAACCTTGACCTGAGTTAGATAGCATTGTCTTCGGCCTTGACATTTTGGGTTGGATTGACCTACTTTTGTATTGACATATCAGAATTGCTGTAAAATTAAAAAAAATTTCAAGCCGAATTTGTAGTAGTGATGACTTTTTTTTTGTAACATTTTTGTAACATTTTTGTAACATTTTTATAAAACATTGGATCATATTTTTAATGAAAGAAATTTTTGAATGGAACTTGAAAATAATGGTGACAATTGAGGTATATTCTCTTTCGAGACATTTGGGTTGGCCCTGATAAGGGCCGTTGTTTTTTCACAGAGTAGTGGTTACTCTATTTGTCTATGAGTTTTCTTCAGCAGGTATTCAACATGTTCTATGGTGATGAAATGTGCTTCAATGATATTTAAGATATCATCGTAGTATAGTTCATGAAAGTAACATGCACTCAATTTGTCTATGATACTCCTGAGTGTTGTTGTTATTTTAAGCGTACGTTGGTATCGGGCTTGTAGTTTAAGCGAACGTCGGTGTCGGGCTTCTATTTTGTCCATGTCAGATATGCAGTCGATAGTTATATGTGACTTATCCATAGCACAGTCTGAAAACGAATGGCATGAATTCATTTCGTTTGATACTTTTATTTACTTGGTTTGACAATTGTAAAAATATGTCCTTTCGAGACATCTGGGTTTGGCCCTGAAAAGGGCCGTTGTTTTTTTCTCTCTCTACTTCTTACTCTTTTTGCTATTTTGTATGTCTTTACAATGGGCTCCAAGTCCATTCTTAGAATGGGATCCGGCATCAAGTGGACGTTTGTTGGATGCTTCCACATTTTCTGGAATGAAAGTGATAGGCACCACCAGCTTGTCTGTTTTCATTTTGATACGGCATTCCACTTCTACCATTCTCTTTTGCAATTTGATGAGGTTGTTGTTCACCTCTTTGAGTTCCCTCAGAATAGATTGTCCAACATTATTTACTGGCTGCACTGCCGGTTGGTGTTGCATTGGTTGTTGCACTGGTTGTTGTTGTTGCTGTACTGGTTGCTGCTGGTGTGGTGGAGGCTGAGGTTGATACGTTGGTTGGTAGCTGGGTTGGTATATCGGAGTCGGAGTGTACGACACTGATGCCTGGTTAGCAGCTGTAGTCAGCTCATACAAATCAGCAGCCTGTATGGCGTTGTTAACGATATCAGAAGTTACGTAGCTTTCCATGGTTGGATAGTAGGATTATGATACGATGCAGTGTGCTTTTATAGTCTTGAGGCGGATTGACCTACTTTCTACTGTTAGCGTACACCAATCAGAGAATGTAATTTCCATCCAATGAATCAAGTTCGACCTTGACCTAAGTTGGATAGCATTGTCTTCGGCCTTGACATTTGGGGATGGATTGACCTACTGACCTACTTTTTTCATAACTATATAAGTGTTTTTTTTTAAAAAAAGAAGGATGAAATCACAATGTCCGAACAAAAACTCTGGTTCGAAAAGTGTGGTGTGTGTTTAGAGGAGAGGGAGGAGGATATATATCACATAAACCAGTGTCAATGTCAGGACATTGTATGCGTCAGATGCTTCGCACGGCTTCAGAAGTGCCCGTTTTGTAGGGCACCCTATCAAGTGTATGCCTGGCCTGCCTGTGTTTTCGCTAAACATGGGCCTACAGTGCGTTCAGCCTATTATGGCATATGGTTTGACCCTGATTATTCAGAGTTAGTAGGGTGACTCCGAGTAATTCAGGATCACAAAAACCAAAAACGGCCCTTTTCAGGGCCATCAAACTATATTCGAGAGGGAATATATCACAATTGTTAATGTGTAAGATAAACAACAAGAAATCAAATCAGTTTTAGCCTTTTATTGAACTCTATGAACATTGCAAACAAAATATGAACAAACAATATGAACAAACAATATGAACAATGCAAACACTATGAACAACAAGTACATAACACTTTAATGAAAGTAGAATGGGTCCAAACTATTCGTCAGTAATTCAAAACACGCACGACCATCTCCAAACTTTGGTGGATGTTTAGCTGTGCATGTTTGTTGGTGGTGATTACACACTTGTCTTCTTGCACGTTTGTACAGTTCTGAATAGTTCTGGTAAAACCAACATCCCACATTGGAATCGTTCAAATTGAAGTGAGGTTGATCCTCTGTCCGGAATTTAGCTCTAAACACCCGTGTTAAATCACATCCTCGAACAAGAAAATGCAAAGCAAACAAACAATATGCTCCACATACAAACGTGTTGTATCCTTGAAGTCTCATGAGATTCCATGTATAGGGTCCATGTCTTTCCAAGAAACGTTGAATGTCACAATGGAGTGGTTTTTGTCCATACGAATCAAAGTAGTAAGTCGATTTATCGTTGAAAAACACAACCACCCAATGTTCACCAGGTTGAGTCGAATTGTGGGTATTCACTATGTAAGCTTTTACAGTCTCTGGTCTACGTTGTGGTAGTTGATCTTTAGCACATACTACGGCATTCAAGGGAGCTAGAATTGGTGAATGATCCAAAATATACTGCAACTCAATCGTTTCCATTTTCCCAATCTTGTTTAATGCGTCCTGCCCATTCGCACTCAAAAGTTTCCAATGGTGTGATCTTGTTCGTATCTACACTAGCCTTTATATTTGCCCACATCTGATAAGCATCAGCTTTCTCAGCGCGTGTGAGATCCATGTTTTGTAGTTCAGCGTACCATCTTTCCATCACTTGATACATGTCCAGTTTTTTTAATGCACTGTTCAGAAACATCTCGACCCACTCACTTTTGCTGCTAAACAAACATATGGGATGTTGGGTCTGACTGGGATGATCAACAATGCAACCATAACAGTTTTCTTTCGCGATATCAAAGAGGTGTGTCTGCAGTTCATGCACCACATGCTGGTTCAAACTCTTTACCATATCGTTTCGCCTATTCAAGTTGTAGATTTCTTCGTACAGTTGTTTGGCCAGCTGTTGTCCTGATTTGCTCATGGTTAATAGTCTGTGATGACTTCTCTGAACCCGTTAATCTCTATCTGACTGTCATATTCGGCATACACAATCACATTGATGGGGTCACCAAGAGCTACACGAAACTGAACCTCGATTCGCAAGTTTCCCGTTTTTATAGGATGCAGCTGTCCCTCTTCTGATCCTTGATCTGGCGTTAAGTCAATGCCCCACAGTGTGTACCCCTGCATGTAATCGTCCATTGTCAGACCCATGGAGCGGTTTAAACCGAGTGATCCCGTGGCTTGATGCAGGGACATGTATGATCTCAAAATTTCTCCTGTGGGAAAGTTAGGCTGGAACGGCAAGTTGTGTGTCGTCTTTCCGTCTACACTGACTTCTAACTTAGACAAGTTGAAATGTTGAAAATCAAATGGGTTGGTTGCCAGATCACCGTTCATGTCTGTATTCTTTACCAGGCCTAGAATGATACGTTTGGGTAACTGTCCTTGAAATAAATGATCTTCGATCTTTGATCGTTGGCCTGCAGGAATGGTGAAAGTTTTTACCTCAGCTCGGCGAATTGGGATCTTCATGCCATGTTGAGCGATGGTCTGGTTTAAGTTGTTGGCCACTACGGGTAACAGGTCAACAGTCCGAACATTGAATCCAGCTTGAAGTAACTGGATTTTTGCCTCTGTTCCAAAAAGGCAAAAACTGACTGGGGTTCTGTTGAGTCGCAGCCGTATCTCTACACCATTGGGAAGGTACTTGTCTTGCAAACACAGATCTAAATGCAGACGTCCGCACATTTCCAGAACACGACTCCTGTGGATACGTGTTCTTCTTTTAGTAAATCCTTCATTAGCTTCCGCAATTGTATGCTCTTGCATATGACCCGCCGTGTCAGGACTCCACATTTCCGTAGCGTAGAGCTGTGTTGATTTACTGTCCGTAGAATAAGACAGCAAATTCTCAATGTAGGCCCTGTACGCATATGTGTCAGCATTATTGGTGATCAGTTTGTTGTTCAGGTACACATCAATACTGCTAAACAAGCTGTGGAAGAAATTATTTACTGTGGATGTTTCTCCATCGGCAGCCAGATTAGTGCCATCCGGTTTGACTACTTTGACTTTCAGGTACAAGTAGCTCTGGTTGATATCAGTCCACTTTTCTGATTGAGCAGGAATTACAAATTCAATGGGAGATGAATTGCTCAGTGCTGACACAGGATAATGTTCTGTCCACTGTGCATCTTGCATTGCTGTCATGGTAGGTGGAACATGTGACACATCAAGTTCAGTTTTGCTACACTCACAAGAGCCGTGTTGCATCATGTTGTTCAATCAAAAATATCTGACGGTCGCGATGAGATTTTTCTTTTTTTGTTGCGTCTCCTTGCCGCGATGAAAGCAGAATGATGTCGACGTTTGAAATCTCGAAGCTTTATACCTCTCAGAGTTTTCAGACCCACATCTTTCAACAATGTTTTACCCCGTTTCTTGATCACTGTCTTTACATTTTGGCCAGACAGAATATCTTTTACGGCTCCTAAACCTTGTTTAAAGCCCTCTCTTTTCAGAGTCTTTAGTCCTGAGGTCACGATGGGTTTCATCATGGGTAAGATGTTGCTGGCCATTTTCTTGAACATGGAACCCAAACCATATCCGACTTGTCGAGCTTGACCACGGTAAACTGGAATCATCGTGTCTTTCTTTTAAAATGAAGCTTCACCATCGACTTCCCGTGAGTGAAATGAACTGATTCCCCTGTGTCACCGGTTATATTGATACTGATCTCACTGAAATATGATCTGCTGACAGGTATGTAGTGTAGATTTAGAAATTCAAAGTGCATGTGTGGATTAGCCCCTGCTTTTGTTTTTGTGGCAAATGGGACAACGCGTAAAATGGGTGCTTCGACATCCCCTATCAAAGTGTGTTCTGCCAAATCGGTATATACAAACAAATGGTTCATCTTCGTGAAGAGGTCCACACCGTACTTGAAGCTGTTGTTTTCTCTGTCCGGAAACACCACAGTACTTCCCTCTCCTCCAAGTTTCGTAAGGAGGATTGGATGAAGTTCCAAGCCGATCTTTGATCCAGTATTACCGGTAAACTTGACACGTTTTGACAAGCCGGAAAAATCAAGTCCAAATGTGAGGTTTCTTTGAGTTAAAATTGTTTTAGTGGCTTGTTTAATAGCTTTGTCCAATTCGTCAGTGAGATGTTGTGGTGACGCATAGATGCCTGCAGGAATAAAAAGGCTGCCGCCAGTTCTGGATCTTTAGTCACGATGTAGAATTTTCCTTCCTCCTCTTCAATGTTTTTGACTTGTGTGGGAACGATCATTTCCACGAGAGCCACTTCCCAATTTTGTTTGTCGACATCAATGGTTTTTGTCAGCTTGGTTCTAAAACAGCATTGTGTGTTGTTTGGGTACAATGCCATCGAACTATCACTGATTAGAGTGATGTAGAAAGAGTTCATGGTTTCTTAAATTTTAAACTTGGGTTTGGAAGAATGTATCCGATAGAAGTACTCATCAGCAGCAACCACAGTTCACGATCTGGACTGTTGAGACACAGGTTCACTAATGACACGATGACAATGATAAAGATGATCACAATCTGTGTCAAGAAAGTGATTCTGTTGTTTGGTACCTCACTTTTTCCTGTCTGTATACTGTTGTCTACCTGAACACTGCTGGTATCGGACTGAGACATGGTGTTCACGACGTTTATACTTTATACTAAATGTGATTTTGGAATCCAACTGTTAAACTTTTTAGGATATCCAAGCCACTTGACTTTCACTTCTTGAAAAGTTTTACCGCCTACACGCCTTGTACGCCGATCAAGAACTGATTCCACTTCGTATAGCTCATCATCTTTTATATGTTGAATTTCATCCCTGTAGAAGGATCCGGCGATAGTTTCTCCAGCCAAGTCTTCCAGTTTTACGGTCAATGGATGTGTTCTGTTGATGCGAACCACTTTGAACAATTCCACTGTCCAGTTGGGTAGATAGCCTTTGGCAAATGTTTGCTTGGTTTTATTGATGCGCACTATATCACCCACTTTCAAATCAGTTGATTTCTTTTTTTTCTTTTGATGGTTGCCATACAATGTCTTGGTGACTTCATGCTCATTTTCTCTAGACACAGATGCAGGGGTACGTCCGATGCTTCGATGAAAACGATGATTGTAGCCATGTACCAATAGTTGCAGTACATCCACATAATGACGGGTCTTGTGATGAGTAAAATATTTCCACATTCTTGATTTAAGCGTACGTTGAAAACGTTCAACAATACTCGCTTTAGTTTCTGGGTTTTCAGACGTGAAGAAATGAATGTCATGCTTGTCTAGAAACTTCTGAAAGTCTTTGTTCAAAAATTCTCGGCCTTTGTCTGTTTGCAAAGAGAGTGGTTTTCGGCCTTCTTTTAGAATAGACTGAAAGGCTTGGATGAGCGTCTTTCCAGTTTTGTCAATGATGGGTATTACCCAAGCATATTTTGAAAACACATCAATGACACATAGTAAGTAGCGATATGGTGAATTCTCTTTGTACATACGTTGCATATCTGCGAGATCAGCTTGCCATTGATGATCGATACCTCCTACCACAGTCTGTCGACGTCGAAATTTTCGTCGTATTGTTTTATGCAACGTGTAGGTTCTTTGACTTCTCAACCAGTCTCGTACATCCTCTAAAGTGATAGATTTCAACTGTTTTTTCGCTGCCTTGTAGAGTCCCTGAATTCCTCCAAAACTCGTAGGATTATCAGTATCATAGTACAGGTGACGAAGTAACGTGTCCTTCTTTAGTAGGCGTCCCATGACGAATGGGCTAATATCTCCTCGGGTTCTTCCTTTTTAATAGGTCTTCGTTTCTTTGATGTAGGTGCGTGGGCAAAACTATCATAAAATTCATCCTCCTCCTCTTCTTCTTCATCATCATCTGGTGTTTGTATGAAATTCCATCGACGTTTATTGCCCACAACTTCTTGTGGGATGTTGACCTCTTTCAGTCCTCTAGAAAATTGTTCCCATCCTCGTGGATTTGACCCTTTCCGCTGCCGAAGTACATCATTGACCAGATCAATAATATTTGAACCTTCAACGGGTTTTCCATCATATTCTAACAGGCCATGTTCATCCCAACTTAAGTGAGGATGGTCTTTCAACATGTTTAACAAAAGAGTAGCCTTTCGTCGCATGGTCGTAGGAACACTGTCTAGAATTTGATCTTTCAAGGTCATCGGTTTTTCCTCTTTCTTTTCAGTCACTGTACTTGTTGTTTTCTCAGCCATGTGTGGTCTGAAGGGTTTGAGTGCTTTTTTATGTGACACTTGAAAGCGATGTAATACTTCCAAATTGTTGTGCTTTTTCTGACTCAGACAATTGATTGTCGTCAAGAACTTGATTCATTTCTTTCTGTAATGATGAAGTCTGACTCACTTGAGGGGATGGGGGTAACCGAGGTCGTTGTTCCTTCTTCCAACGATTCATCTCTTCCAACAACCGAACTGGAACATAGGCCATCTTCTTCATATTTTCCGAATGAGTTCACCAGCAAGAGGTATAATTGTTTTGGCTAAGAGTGGTGCAAGTGCCAGCAGGGGTAGAAAACCACCTTTCTGATTGAGAATGATTTTCTTTTTTCGAACTGATACTTTCTTGGTCGCTAACTGTCGGAGCTGTTGTCTCTTAGAATGCAATCGACGCTTCTGAGCCTCCGACAGTGGTACATTGCCTTTTAAAATGTTTTGACAACATTCAGCAATACAATCTACCAATTCTTTTGGTGCTTCTTGAATAATCTTCTTTCGAAATTTGGGCGAGGCTTCTGTCAAAGCAAGCAACATTTTGCCATGTTTACGAACGAGTGGTTGTTTGCGCTTCATGATGACAAATGATGATGAAATGTTTGGTCTCTTTTATTTATACCACTGTTGAAGGGCTTGTAAAGCGATATTGCCAGCACTACTCAGTGGTCCTGAATTTCTCATCGCAGTAATGGCAGTAGGTAATGGGGAATGGAGACTTGGGATTGGTGAAAATCTTGATGATGATGATGATGAGGAACGCCCACTTGAAGAATTGGAAAGGTCAAACAATTGTCGTCGAGCTGTAGGGTTTGGTGAAACTGTCATTGATCCTTGTGGTGTAGCCAACCCAGACCTCATCGAACTTCTATTAGAACGGGGAGTAGATGAGGTCAGTGGAGAGAATGGGGCCACAAGTGGTGATGCTTTGGATGATGTCCCTGATGTAACATCACGTCGAATCAGTATGGGGGACACTTTTGGTGTTCCAGTTGTTACAGAGCGTTTTCTTCTTACAGTGACAAATCGATCATGAGGCAATGTCTGCTTCTTCCTTGTTTGTTTCCTTACTGGTGACTTGCGTTTGGTTGGCTGTTTTCGTGGTTGTTGTCGTGACCGTTTCCTGGCTGGTGACTTTCGTTTGGGTGGTTGTTTTCTTGCTACTGGACCAAATTTTCTCACAGCTTTGGTCCCGTTCCATCGAAGCAGTGTACGAATGATGGTGCCCCCAAGGAAACCTCCACCACCAGGTTTTAAAATAAGTTGTCGTTTTGTGGCCAGATCCACATGTTGATCAGCTAACTGTCTTAAAATGTCTTTGTTGCGTTCCATAAAATTCATCGTCTGTTTTGCCACGGTTACTTTTTTCTCTAAGATGAGTCGTGCAGCTAAGGTGAACCATTTTACCATCTCTGTTAATCCTGATTCTACCAGCTCTTGTCGTTTCGTTGGGTTCTTTTCCCGACTCAACGATTCTAGAGCTTTGATCACTGTATGTGGTGTGTTTTCCATGGTAGGTGTATCCTTAATGATGATCGGGTGTCATGTTCCTATCATTTTATACTGTAGTGTAGACGGTCGGTCCTCGATCTTCACCTGTTACCCACCGATGGAACACATCTGTTCTTAAACGATTCTGGTCGGGTGTTCTTGGGTGAAAGTCAATGATAAGATATCCATGAGGTGTAGAGGTTGCATCTTGATACGCCATCACCAAATGGGGTAGTTGTATTTGGTTCGCAAGTGTTTTGATCTGGCCTTTATCTCTTGTGTTTTGAAATAATACCATGTAGTGTGCATTCAAGCTGATGGTACGACTAGCCTTGGATTGTTGGAACATGTTTTGTGTGATGTAAATGACAGTGGCATTTCTATGGTGTCCCTTTCGCGTGAACCATAATTTAATTTTCTCCTCATCTTTTTCTCCTAACATATCATCAAATATGACGAGGTGTGGTAAGGTTGTATCGTCTACTATCTCTTCATCATCCTCAGGGATACCCTGAATGAATTTGATAGCTTCACGTTCTTGTAACTGTGCGTAGGCACTTTGCCATTCTTTGTAACACCAGACGATGCGTTGTGGTACCGCATGAAATAATTCGGTTTTGTACTCAATAAGTTTTTTTACAAATTGAGTTTTTCCTGAACCACTTGGCCCTGAGATGAAAATGTTACTAGGATGTTGAAAAAGTAAACTACTTTCCATGATGGTCCAAGAAATAATAACAGCATTGACATGACAACATTTTATTTTATACATCATAGCAAATAAAACACTTGAACAAACATCAGTCAAAAATGTAAACTATGACACACATCATGAATCAGTCTTTCTTTATACATCATCCATTCCGGCAATATCATGGTATATCCCATAGCATTTAAAGCCATGCACACTTCGTCAAACAGTTCCTCCGATTGTCTTAACGCCTGTTCTGATTGAATTCCAAGTACACGCACAGCCAACAACACAGCTCTACGCCATGGATTCCGAATTGGAGTTATGTTTTTTTCCTGTAGTGAAGTATTTCCCATGTTTTGACTTCTCATTCGTCTTGCAAGTACTCTGCGTAGTATCTTATTTTGTAGGTGTCCCAGAGGGATTCGTCTCCCAACTCAAACCTTTCTAAGTTGTTGAAATCGGGATCTTGAAAGAACTGTTCACTAGGATTTGGCCTCGTTTGTTTGAATATTGCGCTGCACTGTTTACCAAAAATGTTAAACACTTGCTCACAAGTGATAGGTTCTGGAGTCAGTAAAATAGCACGTATATCCTCTGGTGTGTCGTTCCGGTGGTTAATCGCAAATCTGAGATACATACGCTCATCAAAACGGTTCAGTTTCTCCACTGTATCAATGTTTAGGGTCTCAATGTATATGTACCACACGTCAGAGATCAGGTTGCGTAGCAGGTTGTAAATGGTAAAAAATCCGTTGAAAGACCACACTTTTATAGCTGATTGGAAGATTACGCCCTCGTACATCATGAAACATATCATAAACTTGGTTTAAACAAGAGGAATCCTTCATCGTCTGGTGAATTATTCTGTTTCCAACGCGCTGTGCCCAAGTAAAAAATAACTCGTTGCAAAATGCAGCAGGTTTCTTATTAGCTTCAACGAGATGTCTGTAGATCATCTGTTGTATTTCTACTGGTAGAGTGTTCATCGTGAATCTCCGTATGTTTCCACCACCGTTCAGGCTATGCAACACGACTACAAGCCAACTGGTTATGACGGTCGGTAACCGTACGGCACTGTCTTATATTTGTCCACGACCACGCGCTTTGTATACACTGAGCGGAACGTCTTGGTCTGTGTCTCACTGATCACTTTGCGATTTCTATGTCTCTTGATTCGGGATTCATATTCGATGACTGTCTTGTAATGTTTGCGATCTTGTACACAGTTGACCATAGTCTTAAAATTGACTTTTTGACTAGCATTGTAATCCAAAGTGATGCCTTTTACTTTGCATTTCTGATGTCGGTTTCCTTTTTCATCGATATATTCATACCCATAGTTTTTTGGCCCTAATGCCACGAATTTGACAATGCGTCCATGTGGTACTTCATCTGTCCACTTTCCCAACTGGCTCTCTTCAATTGGAATGTTGTACTGGTCAGGGTCATAGATGTACATACAACTGTCTGTGTCAAAATACAGTACCCGATCTCCAAGTTTTTCCAACTGGGTGTAAAGTTCAAGTCGAGCATAGGACGTAACGAAGGCAGCTACCACTGGATTTGAAGATGAATGGGGCTGTGTTGCGTCTGTTTCATCCGAGTAATTCACCAACATGAAGTTGTCATGATCGAAAATCTCGGCAAACTGCACAGTGACATGACGGTCGGAGAGTAGGTCATACAACCGGTTCACCTCAGTCACATACTCGGTTTTGGTTTGAACATTGTTTTGTGCATTCTTACCCCACAAGCAGTTCAACATGGTTTTGGCAAACGCTCTTTTTCCTTTGTTCTTTTTCACGTTGTCGAGCCAGATACCCTCTATCTGAAAGTAATTCTGTTTAAAGTGGGCTTCATCATCTTCTGTTTTTACCCAATTAGGGTAACCACTTGCTTCTTGTTTCAATTTCAAGTATTTGTTAATATACTGTTTATACACATCTTTACTCCATGCGTCCCAGTGCCAGATGTGGAAGACGTCTACCAATTGGTATCCTACCTCAAGAGCTTTGGCTATTTCCACATGGGTCCAGGTACCTGTCAACATGCGTTTGTACAGAGTGTGATTGCATTTTTCACACTCTTCCTCAGCACAGGTACGGCACAGTGTAAAGATCATTTTCTTGTTACAGTGAATAGGTAGGACTGGTAGCCACAGGTCTTGGGGTGGCAATACACGACATTTGATGAGTCCCTTGTACATTCCAATGTTGTTACTATCAATCATCTCTTGACTTAAGATGTTGGGATGTCCCACGGGGTATGTTTTGTACTTGTTCACGAATGGATACAGTGAGCAAATGTCAGCATACTTAATTTCTTCCTTGGTGGTTGTATCCACTTCATGGTATAATTGAATGGCATTGGTTCGTCCACCAAACAAAGCATCCCGAGGTAAAATAGGTTCTTGGAAGGGAAAGAAACGGTTCACAGCATCTCTGTATTCTGGTTCAATCTTGCATTTCTGATCAAAGTCACATTCCCACATTACAACTGTGTTGTAACCTTGTTGAGACAAGTCTTTCAACCGAAAAGTTGTGGCATTGTATAACTGCTCCATAGTTTGAAGTGTGTAACCGTTCACACTGTCTCTCCTTGGGTAACATTTTGGACATCCGTGTGTCCAGCACCCCATGAATTCGTATACGGTGTTCGTCTCTTTGTGGAATCCGTCAACGTAATAGGGTCCAATTTGTACTTCACCTCCATTTAATGCATGGCGAATGTGCTTATTCTCAATGGAAGCAGTTGTTTCTATCCAACGAATCCCTTTGATTGAGTATCGAGTTTTGTTTGGATACCCGGCATCAAGATTACAGCCAAGGTCTTTGGAGGCATTGAATTTTTACGCCAAGCTTTGTTGCACACTTGAGCTAGAGTGGTCGCTTCCAGGAACGGATCAATTTGGTCACTGACCAACAGTTCTTTCCTAAACTCTCCACAACCTCGTCTCAAGATGTCCACATCTGATTTGCAGTACTTTTGCATTTCTAACTGAAAGTGAAACACAGCCTTTTGTGCCACTTTTGCATTGTACCATTTCAGAAACGCTTCTCTCTTGTCAGGTTTCATGCTGTCGGGTCTGTAAAAATGTACGGGGAGATAGTCTCCAATGTAGTCTTGGTATTCATCCGTGTTGGCATAAAATGGAAACCATCCTTTTGCCATCTCAGTCAATCCAAACGTGTCGGGGAAATCGGACAAAGGCATGTTGAGAAAACTCAGTGAGTCGATGAATCTCACTTGATGGGCTTTCATCATTAGAATTTTGCTTCCATTCATGATCAATTTTGGTTTGGCTGTATCATGTGTCAGTAAGTGCCTCAAAATAAACTGTGCATCATATCCTTGTGAGTTGTGAGCAATCACTGTGGTACCTTTGTGACTGGGTTGAAACAGCCATGTACAAAATTCTGACAAAGTGTTGTTACCACGAAATATTTTTTCTCTAGGCTCATCCACAGCTTCGCATTTCTGACACGGGTTTTTCATGGATTGACACATACAGTCTCCACAAGCACGTTGAGCAACACAAAAGTTTGGTATATGTTCACCCGAATCAAATCGACACTCAAAGTCAAAGAAGATGAAAGGTACAGTCGGTGACTTCATGTTCTCTGGTTCTTTGTACGTGGGGATATAACACTGATGTTCTGCATCCACAACTTTCTTGCAATACTTGCATTTTTTAGTGCCAGGACAGAGATGGTTCTTCTTTGTACCCACAACCATTTGACCACAGGTCTTGCATTGCCATACACTTTCACAGATGTTTTTTGTAGATTTTCCTGGTTTCGCTTTGTGCTGATCAAAACATTTCTGACTATGAAATGTTCTACCACAGTGACCACATGGAAAGAATCCTTCTTTTGGGCATAGTGTCAAGGCGTAACACCGACAAATATTCTTACACCAGTGAGCTTCTCTGTTGTTATAACCGTAGTTACAGTGTTCACAGAAGTAGCTGCATCCCAGGAAACCAGTGATTGATGTAATGCAATCATAATGTTTATCATGATGATAAATGTGAATCACTTTGCTTTTGTCTGTCAGAGGTGGGTGATTGAACAACACGTCCATTTTCTCAAATTGGGGCCACACTTTGATCACATAGTCTGGATAAAGGTGGGCTTGAATCTTCTTGTATTCTTCTATACCACAAGGCTGATTTGGACTAATGCCCACACTATCTAACAATGTCTTGGCTTCTTGGCTTTGAAGAAATTTTGCAGATTGTCTCATCAAATTCCATCGCTTCTTCCAGGCTGTATCGTCCGTTTTATTGAGTTTACATATCCCTACCACAATTGATCGTGCCAAACACATACTGTCGTGAACATTGTCTATCTTTATCATACTTCGTTTGACTTTGGACATGTTCTCAATGCTTAGGTGCGATCCAAACGTTCTTTTTGTTCTTCCACCTCCCTCGGGCATAATGACATGTGTCATTTCTAACTGGAGATCCCCGTCATGAATCTCAAACTTGTGGTTGCTTTGTGATACTTTCTCTATTTCGTTCAACAGCGTATCTCCTGAAATGTGTGTTGCATTCCCGAATGGAATGTGGATACCAAATGCTAGGTCAGGATGATTTATGGAGATACGAATTTGATCGTTGTCATTGACCCGTGCTTCTCTGTATAACTGTTTCACCATGTCATTGAAAAGTTGATGTGTAAATTCAAACGGTTTTTTATATCTTTCAAATGTAACATCGTACACGTGGCCCTTCGTTTTAAACTTTCTTGAAGTTCTCTGTGACCGTGGCTGTATGGAATAATATTCCCGTATATCACTCTTGGTCTTTTTTGCAGGTGGCTCATCATCATCGCTGCTTTCTTCACTACTCGACATCGTTGTGATTATAAGTAAGTGAGCAAAGCTTTTTTATACCTCTAAGCTCCGCCCACCTGATCTCAGGCCTATAAAGTGCGGTGTGACCCGTCCACTTCATCACTCTCAAACCTGATTCAGACTGCTCTGTTCAGAATGACCTGCAATACATTTGAGTTCTGGGTGAAAGGACAACTACAAGCTATCAGTGACAAGCTGATCAGACTAGAAACAGAAAGACAAGTGACATGCTACCGCTGTCAGGAAAAGGGGCATTATGCATCGGCATGTACGAAGAAAGCTTCAACACCTCAAACAGCACGGGTGTGCTACCGTTGTCATGAACCGGGACATTTTGTTTCTAATTGCCCAAAACCTACAGTGTGCTACAGTTGTCACGAACTAGGCCACTTTGCATCCGCTTGTCCTAAGAAAGGGATGAATAGTACTGTACCTACAGTAAACGCACAGGTGGACAGTGAAATGCAGAAAATGGACGTAGTTGAGACAGTGCCACAGACGGACAGTGATGTTGAGCTACTAGAGACTGTCTCTGAGTTGGAGAAACCTACCGTAAAACCCAAGAAACGCAAGAGAAGCGTCAACACATGCATCGTGTGTCCTGAGCCTCACCCATCAACAAGCAATACAGAGTGTAACCGATCAGCTAAGAAGCGAAAAATGACATTTGAACACTAGACTTGAAAAAAAAACAAAGTTGTGTTATGTTCATTATTTGCTGTATGACGCACGTTTAATTCATTGTTACTGACACATGTTTGTTGTTAAACACAATAAAAAAATCATATGACAATTGTATTAGTTATCCTTTCTACATCATTGTAATGGTCCTGAAAAGGACCGTTATTTATTGAGAAGTGTCTAGCACTCACTCAAATACAAATACCGCCAGTAATGCCTGCTGGCTTCTGGATATGCCAGGTAAAACCCTGACAAATCCGGGTACAATGGCAAAGGGGGTAAACTCGGGTATAAGTTGACACCCTCTTCCTTTATACCCTCTTCCTTGACTTCTACTTTCTTCTCCTTTCGTAACGCCTTCCTTGCACGTCGGAATAACTTACGAAGGAAATTCATGGTGAAGAATGAATACATACACAGCATTACACAATTTATAGTCAAGAAAAAAGTAGGTTAGTAGGTCAATCCACCCCAAAATGTCAAGGCCGAAGACAATGCTATCTAACTCAGGTCAAGGTCGAACTTGATTTATTGGATGAAAAAATAACGTTCTTGGTGTGCGCCAACACAAGAAAGTAGGTCAATCCGGTACTATAAAACAGTGCACATACTCTATACTTTATTATTCATGATTGAAACATGAGACCGCACACACGTAGCTCCACCCCAGACTTGCTAAAATTGTTCCTCGACAGTCCCAGCTATGAGGAACGAGAGAGCGACCCAGACAGCTATCACGACCAAGTTGATGTGTATGATCTATATATCACTCTTACAAAAAGGGGAGATCTCCCTAATTACCTGTCAGTTACCTTTGAAGATGTACCATCTACCCTACTACAGGGATCGGGAGACAGCCTGAACTTCATAGGTGACAAGGATCTAACCCGTTGTCATTTGCATCTCCTTGCAGGATGGATGAAGAGATATGTCATGGGATGGGACTGTCAAACGTGTGGTATAGACCACAATATGTGATGGGACTGTACAACATGTGGTATGGACCACAATTCATAAGAAACAAAACGGCCCTTTTCAGGGCCAACCCCAATGTCTCGAAAGGACATTTTTACAATTGTCATTTTTACAATTTTACATAAATCTGTTTTCATATAGAGTACCATTCGGTACTATAGATTCTGTTTTTCATATAGAGTACCATTCGGTACTATAGATTCTGTTTTCATATAGAGTACCATTCGGTACTATAGATTTGGTACCATAAATACCAAAAAAAAAAAAAAATTTATGGTACCACGGTACCATAAAAAAAAAAATTTATGGTACCTTGGTACCATAGTGCCACCCTATACTACTTGCGTAGACAATAAATAGAGCAAACATAAATTAACACATTATTGATAGATTCTTATTAATTTACAACTCTCTTTTTAGAAAAAATAAGAGTTGATTATCATCATCCATAGCATTCATGATCTCACAAAATCGCTGCTTCATGACACTGCTCTCGGCATCTTGGGTCATTCATAAAAGGATTAGTTATCCTCCCAATTTACTTACCATGGATGATTTACTGCTTTCGACGAAACATCTACAATCAACGTATTGTAACTTCACTTAAACCAGAAACTAGAGATTTTGGGAAAACATCTAAATGGGTCTCGTGCCCTGATTCATCTTCCTGACACGTCATGTTAGTCATAAATCCAAATTACTTACAGGACTTTGAATTTAACAATAAGGCAGGACTTCATGTATAAAACATTAAAACAGATATTATGTTACTGTTTGTTTGTTGGTTTCCAATTCACACTGACAGCATATCAGTCAAGTGGAGATTATGTCAAGTTAAGACAGATATAGTACTCCCACACTGCAGTATATATACGGTAAACAAGTTACAAGACCTATACTATGGAGGCTATTCGTTGCCAAAAATCCAGTCTTGTAATCATGACAATATATACTTCGGTTCAACTAAACAAATTTGTAAAAGTATAAACGTTTATCCGAGAGGTACATATTGTGCTCGTATTGTGCGTTTTGATTATCTCGATTTAACTAGTAATGTTTTTACTTCGAGAATGTAATTTGGTAACATGCAGCTCAGATAAAATGCAAATAATATTTATAATTTTTCAAACTCAAATTTACGAAATGTACAACGACATACACGACACGTTTTACGCCGTACATCACGATGTTCGAGAATGGAGCCGCATCAGATAACACTCTCAGGTTTACAATTGCATACTTGACTTTTACATTTCTACGCGATTAACATTTGTAGACGATTTTGCAACTTCCATATATGGCAGTATCACGGAAATAGGCGAAGATTTAAAAGGCCCGATACTTTGTAGATACAATATTTTTATATACATCAATTGTTAATCATTATACTTACCTTTGGACTCTTTTAATATATACATGGTAAAATGAAAACGACAAAAAATATGGTTGAAAAAACCTTATTGTAGATCTATGAAAGGGAAGTTGCTATGTACAGACATTTAAGCTTCATAATTTTGGTTTTAATTTTACTAACGTTATAAGTGAATATTAAGAAATGAAAGCTCTACATTAGAAACTGCATAGATTTTTTTTCTCTTTTTTCTTATCCAGTCATACCCTAGTATTAAGGTTATATTTGTGATATAGTAATTAAATGTTACTTAAAATTACTGGGAAAGGCAGCAGCCAGAATTTGGCCTGTAAAAATTATTGTATAGATCTATATGTAGCAAATCTTCCATCTGTTTTGACTTGAAATTTGGACAATAGTAAAGCAGCAACTCAACTGAACCTTAAATATCAATTGACTTATTCCTTCTATAAATATATTTGTTTTGCATAAAAAATCTTGATTTATAGTCAAGCAGTAATTTTTACTGTCTGGAAAAAAACCCATTAAGAGTTGGATTAAGACACAGACAGTTAATGGCATGTAATTTTTGTGTATTTTCTTAAAGAAATTAATCAATCTGCAGGTATGTATATGAACAAACACAGAGATTCAAAATAATATTGGAAGTCACACACTTTTTTTATTGCATTTAAAACATTAGTATACTAGGTGACAAGCAAAGGAGCAATCTTTATTAAAGCAGGAGATATCTTATATCTTTATAGAACATCTCCTGATTAAAGACATAATGAATACTTCAACTTGAACTTTAAACTGCCAAAAGTCAATATTGACTACTTAAGGCACCTTAATATTGGACGTGTTCTTGAATTGTTATTCAAAAAATGAGTCCGGTACACCTCAGCTCTGTTTGTGAAAATTATGCATTGTTTTTCTGAAATTTGTGAATAAAAATCGACCTTTTTATGAAAGTGGCATTGAGCGCGAATTCACAACACCAGTAATGGCAGTGGCTAGATATTAAATTTTGAAAAAAAAAGCTCAATTGTGGTGAAGTGGGTTCTCATATCATGTGGCTTTGGTAGCTCGACTAAAAAAAAATCAAAGTTAAAAGCCTGGCCAGGGATATCAAAATCTAAATATAAATATACGCCATGCTGCGCTTATATTGCTGGCTTTACAATGTAGATGGGGTACGTTTCAAAAACTAATCTTTTTTATATCTTCTGATGTTGATTCAATACCTGCATACAATGGCACTCATGCAACTGAAACACATGATGCTTAGTAAATAATTGTGATACTGTTTAATTCTCATAATGCATTTACCTTGAATGTGTAGACCTACACGCTGCAACACTTCCCTTATTCGTACATGGGAGATAACTGCGTGGAGATTTGCCAGTCGTTTTCGGAAAATACCGAAAGTGAGCGGACAATTAAGTTTATTTACGATGATGTAGTGGGCGGGGAAATGGGCGGAGCTTATTTATCAACATTGCAAACGTGTAAACCTGGATTAAGCTGAGCCGAATCATGATGGTCGGACAATGTAAAGTTGCGAGCGTTAAAGTAAGAAGGCGTTTTGTAGTTTATCAAAATGCATTTTGTTGAAATAGATGTGCATCGGCAAATTCAGTCCAAGAATGTATCTCTGGAGTTTAAATACTAAAAAATTCAAATGAATTGTGTATTTTGTCGGAAAATAAACTGTTCAACTCAGATCAACAAGGCTGGATTTTTGGCAACGAATAGCTTCCATACTAAACCCGGTCACATTATCCTAAGACATATTAAACAAAAGATAGGAAACTCCTGTTAAAGCCAGTGGAAAATTTTTTAATTGAGTATTTCAAATATTAAAAAAGTATGGAAAGATCACAGAGCAAAATGTAACAATACTATAAAATAATCGTTTCTCTACTGCAAGGAATTGTTTTAGTTTGATTTATTTGAAAAAGTCTGTTAGATAATGATTTAAAATCAACCACTGTAGCAGAAAAACAACACGTTTGATATAGTACCATGCAGGTACTTCTTTATTTATGATAAAACATGTTTATCTCTTGACTTATTTTACTACAGAAGGTATCATTTTGATGGTAATGTATATTCTATTGTGAAAAACAATTTACTTTCACATATTTTCAGAAGAAAAGGTTTGAAAACGTGAATATGCGAGAAATGAACAATTTGTTACTTGCTTTTGAGAAATTTAGACTAGTTGCCAATCTGGGTGTAATCGGTCTTTGCATTATCCTAACACCGGGCCAGCTAGCTCTGAAACAACCCATATAATGAGCGGCAGGCATAAAAAGAGTTCCAGACGTGTAATGTTTAAAGTTCAAGTAAATCTGGTCCACTGTTGATTTATATATCGATTTTTATACTTGGTGGATTTTCTGTGTAATTTTCCAAGAGAAGTATTACACGTTTAAATCATGACATTTTTTGTGGAAACTTTCCATAGCATTTAAAAAAAACAAAAACAAAAAAAACAAAAAAAACAACAACAACAACAACAAGGGTCAGGACTGCCACAAATACGCCATCATGTATGGGACTCTCAGAAATAGCTCAGAGAAACAAGCTACTGTCAATAAATAAGCAAAATAATTCCAAAATCCCATTAGTTAATGATGTTAATCATAAAAAAAAAAATGTTTATACATTTCTATTAATTAACTGCAAGATCTGACAACACCTCATAGGTCTAAAGGACTAGGGACAAGCAAATTTTCAAGTATGTTGTGTACATCAAGGGCCATAACTTCAAAGTCATTCACATGAGAAATGCTTGTTATCGAACTCAGCCAAGATATTATGGCAATGCACATGTGTGGAAAGTTTGAAGAGGATTGGGCAAACGGTATTGAAGTTAGAGCCCAGACAATCACAATTTCAAGTATTTTGTGTACGTCAAGGGCCACAACTTCTAAGTCATTCACGCGATAATGCTGGATATCGAACTCATCCGAGATATTATGGCCATGCACATGTGTGGAAAGTTTGAAAAAGATTGGGCAAACGGTATTGAAGTTAGAGCCCGGACAACAAATGTTCCACGCCCGCCCGCCCGCCGTGAGTGTTCACATAATACGCCCCATCTTAAGATGGGCGTATAAAAAACTATAAGCTCTTTGAGAATTTTTCATTTGCCTCCGCTTCATACAAACATTTTAAATGCTATAATTTCTTTTTCAGATTGCAATCTTTCATATACACAAATATTTTAGTATCTACACCTTCAGGCAGAAATATTTCATATACAAATGTACTATTATCCTTTAAATCTTAAAAATACCCATAGAAAATACTTAAAATGAGAATAATTTACATCGCATAAATCATGACAGGTTTTAAGCATATTCGTAATCTTGTCAGAAATCTGAAGTAATATAACACCCAAATCTCCTTGCTTGCTATTTTCAGATTCATAGCCTTGTAAATTAACGGATTAATCTGCAGGGATTTAGCAAAATCTTTCTGCAATAATTATTCTAACACATGTCGAGGAACAAAGCCCATATGAAATATGTCTTGCCATGTGTTAAAACGTTTTTTAATGATATGAAAAAGAAAACTAAAACCAAGAGGCGTTTTTACACTCTAGTAGAAGGAACTTAGATACATAATGTCTTGAAAAGAGCAAATGGTTCCATTTGCAATATAAGGGTTTCAAAAATCAATTCCTAGCTAACATTACTAAAGTTCTTAGATGCACTCCGTCTGTGAAGATTCCTGTAACAACAGCTAAAACACATATCTATTTAATTTTATAACCTACCACGGTAAGGGAATGATACTTATTGTGTAGGCTGTTATTTGCGGTTATTTAGAATTGGCCAGAACATAGTTCCAGATAAGCTGCTTTCGTGCGTTTCAAGATAATAATTGCAATAAACAGAGCCGTTTCATGATCAGTACCAAAATGACTTCTGCATTACAATAAACCAGACTGCACCAGAAAGAATATATCGTATACTAGTGTTATGAGTTATCCGAAATGGCTTGTCATAAATTCAGAAACAAAACTAGCCCTTTTTGTAAAGGTTCGCATGCTCTTGCCTGAAATCAAAATCAACACTATAAAATAGTACAATATGGCCGTAAGTCGTGCCGATCTGCAGTTATAGACCATCTGTCAAAATGTATATGTGCAAAATTGCTTTGCTGTGCAAGACATCGCCAAATATTGTTATCTTAGTAAAGCGGGACGTGGACCTCACGCGTGATCCCCTGATAACTACCACTTCACTTTATGAAGCGTAGGTATAATAGAAATCTCCCGAACGCGGCAGTACTAATGATTAAGTGCCAAAATTGTGACCCGGCAGACCGACCACATCTGCAGCAGTCAGGAATCGTTCATTGCTTGAAGTTGCTTCGTCTGCAATACTGTTTCATCCAGAAACAGGAATCTAGGATAAGTCACTGTCTTTAAAATGCCTAATCCATCCATCACTAATTTGTAATGATGTTCCCTGCAGAAATAATCTGGAAAAAGGGAAAATAGCCTTATTTAACCATATTGTTTTGGTTAAATTTGATATTATACATAATACCTATAACATGAATGAACAAATGACATGGCGTGTGTACAACAAAATGACACAGAAACGGTCCAGAGGTTTTTATTCACATTAGAATGAAAATCATAACCGTCGTCACTGACAACAGTGTACACAATGGGATGTAAAGAACAATATAAATATAGAGAAGGACGTTAAAGCAGTACATGTATGACAATATTTAGTTTTGTACTATTTTTTATAACATAATCCATTTTAACAGAGTGTCTGAGTCATAAAAACGCAGAAATTCATTGAACTAAGGAGAGAAAATACATAAAAAGGTAAATATATTCTGCATTGTAGGAAAATACGTTATCATTTGAATTACATGTATACATTATGGCGCCGGTGTATAACATAAAAGATATGGGAAGTAAATGTTCGCCTCGGCATTAAGAATAGTTTTGCACAAGTTCTTGTAGTTGCACATGCACGCACCATGGATCAGATACGAAAGTAGATCTATCATTCCCATTGAATGTCGATATAAGACGTTTCCTAGCAAACTTTTGTATAGCAACCGTGGAAGGTTTTAACCCTTGTAGAGATGAAAAGTCTCCGAGTAATGAGATTTGTACCGAACAATATATAAAAAAAACGATGATTTTCGTTGACGTGAGATTGAGAAGGAAACGTCAGAACTTCAGCTTTTGACGAATCGATTTACACTGCAAAATCGCTGCATGCAAATCAGTGTTTCGCTGAGCAGGATTTTAATAAAAGTGTTCTACTATTTACCGATGTAGACGTCAACCTTGGCAAAGGATATCAATACTTTGACCCTGTCAGGAGTAATAAAATGCTTCATGGAATTTCAAGTTTCTTGGATGAAAATGTATTGAAATGAAGCAGCTTAGCAACAAAGATTTTTTTCTAAAACTGTTTAAATGAAAAGGCCACGGGCTTCATGTTTAGGCATTACCTTAAGTACCCCCCATGTCTAGTGCCGCCTAATGCTCAATGTCATGTATTTCAAATCAGGTCGAACAATAGTTAAATGATAGTATATTACATTTTCCAAACCATTTATCGGAACCTTTTATATATGGTCGTTAATCTCAGGAATCTGTTTCAGACAATAGTTTGTCAGTAATTTACATGTCTGGTGATATGTTCATGTTGTAAATGAATTAAATATTTGACAACAAAGCCACTCAGCCATGGATATACATCGTATAACTTATCTGTGGTAAACATAGGGTTGGAACGTTTGTGTCATATAAATCGTAGTCCCAACCGCAGTTTAAGGCTTTCTGTATATTAGAATTCAAAGGACCGGAGAAACATGACAATCCAGGCTTTGTGAATTAGTAATCATATATGCTAAGGATGATCAAAAGCTACGAAATTTCTAGGAACAACCCTTGTCAGTTAAATGAGCAAAGTTCTTTTAAACAATGAACACTTTAATAACAATATCTTTTTTTGTCCTTTTAAATGCAGAGACTTTGTTCAAAAAGCTGAAAAACAGACCAAAATGACAATACCAATTCATCTTCGTAAGTTCCTACTCCCCATAAACTCTTCAAATTAAAAATAAAAGTATTTCTTCTCTTTTTCCAAAAGAAACCTTACGTTAAAAAGGAATCGATCGTCCTGTCAGAACTGAGTGTTCGCAGAAGTAGTATTCCAAGCTTGTGAAACTCGTCAGATCATCAAATTCCACTTAACGTATCACTGTGTCTATAATTTACCCTAACGCAAACATAGCTCTATAGGAAGTAATCATGATTTGAGTCAAACCTGCCAATTATAATTGTGTAGTCAAATAATCAACGGAGATGATACAGTCCTCTAACTTCGAGGCTTTAATATAGCAACATCTGAATACGGAACATGCATACAGGTGCTATTCCCCATATTGTAAAATGTTTTCAAATCTAATAAAAGCAATGTGTTTGTAACACGTAAATGTTAATCATAGAATATATCAATGGCAGTCTACACAAAATGATTGGAGTAAGATGATTTCAGTGTTAAAACCTTCCTCAAGGCTTACTCTTTTCCTTTATCCAGACTGACAAATATACACAAAGGAAAATCGGATCCTCAACAGTAAAGAGATCAACTTTCTCACATCTAAAAAAGGATGAACCTTTATCAATATAGAGAAACATGGGGAACTCGAAGAGGAAGAAAGTATGAAATAAATGGAACATGCAATTATTTCTATTGTGAGTTAAGGTATATTAACTGTCATTGTTAGTCTTAGAAAACGTGAAAGGAAATATAATCTTACGCGAACACACGTACACACGAGAATCATCAATTATCTTTTTCTTCCTTCTAAGTCGTACATATAATCCGCACCCTGTCTTTGATCAGGTTATGAGGTATTAGAGGTATAAAGCAAACTAATCTGATTTTTCCACAACGACACTGTTTCAAACTGACGCATCGTGTTATTTGTTCTATTGTGCTAGTGCTTTGCATTAAATCGCTCAATGTCAAGTACTGTCGTAAGTGCCTTTGCCAACCAAGCATCATATTTTAAATATGAATATTAGCATATAATATTTGAAATGCAGATTTGTTACATAAATTTTAATGGTATGTTGGTATATATTTAAAATCACAGACGCATTATGTTTATTTTACACGCTTCCGTGATGAGGTATGAATGTTTTATTTAAATGCAAAATGCCTTATGCATGGCCTCAGACTAAAAGTGAATAAATTTCAAGGCATACATTCAGATTAGCCTTGATCAGCCTTGTTCATCTCTGAACATGTGTATGTAACTCCATAAGACGCTGGTTTAAATTTCTACTTTCCTGGTATACGTAGTGATGCATAATAAACAAGAGTGTCGACGCACACATAAAAAATAAAAGAAATAGTATAAACAGGCATATCTTGATCATACGAAGTGAATGCGCATTTTTATTTTTCAACCATTTAGGAACTTCTGATACTACAATCTGATCTATAAAAGCAGACGGAGGCCCGATTGACCATTTCAATCCGAAATAGACAAAAAACCTACGTAAATTAACAAGCACTCTTCGAACTCCAAATCTAGTATATAATTGAATACATTGTTCAGTGGGAAACAAATATACATTTGATAATTTTCACTGATTGGTCAATTTAATTCAGCGAATAATATCGGGAATCGCCGATCCTATGATGAAATGGTGTATTTGATAAACAAGTTACACCAATACTACGAGTAGTAGTAGTAAGTGTGTATTGCAACAAGATTAACGATCCCCGTGGCTCCTATGCAGTCAATGTATTCCAACAGCACTAGTGTCTGTAGCAAGTGTTTATTCCAACCACACTAATGATCCCCATTGCTCCTATGTAGCACGTTTGTGCTCCAACATCATTAAACAAAACGGAACAAGAAGAGTAAAAATGATAACATAACTCTGCCTAGTAGAAAATAATGTCAGTATAAATAAATGAAATGCATTTTTAAGTAAACCATTGGTGGGGTCCTGTTTTATTTATTTAAATAGTTAAATGGGTCGAATAAACTGTTGATTACTTTAAATCTCGATTTTCAATTTAGATTTTACAACGTATAGTTCCTCGTCTCAAATGTCACGGGATTTGACTATATCGTGTCCCTGAAAAACATCTTGAAAATCATCTTATCTTTTGTACGGATCCATCAAAATGCATTCGGATACATGAACATGTACTTTGTGAATGAACGCTGACCACAGCCTCTGTTTGAAATAAACTTAAATCAAATGAAGTGGGTATTGAGTATACCTAACTGAATAGACGTTCCTAATAATGTGATAGTATTCCTATTATGTTTTCTTTAATTAGACACATTGTTAACTCACAGCTGGGATATGCAGAAAGTTCAAGATATTTTCAAACTACCATGTAGCAAAACATCAAACAACGATTGACGTTTAACCTGGAAAATCAGACGTGTCTTATACTAGAGATTTCAGCTGCTGCTAGTTTCCGCGAGAAATTTCGAATAAATACAGATTTTGTAGGCTAGACATGTGTGTAATTTTCTCATTTTAACTCTTGGCTATACCGTGCGGAGGCAAAGTAACAGTAAAATAATACTTTTATTTCCTAGTCGACAGACATATTTTTTAATCATGTGTTGAACTCTGAAAATTGTTGACTATAAATGTTGTTCTATGAAACTTATATCAGACTTTTCACCAACAGCTCCAGACTAATTTTGTTCCTATATTTCGTGCATGGAAGCATCTTAAGGTGAATATTTCCAGTTATATGTAACACTTGAATCGATTGTTTTCAGTGTATTTTTGGAGAAGCATAATCACTGATATGACTTTTGTATGTCCTTGGCTGTTCGAGTTTACAATTTCCCTATTTCTTGAATGATGTACGACAGAAATCCGTAATGTCAAAACACAAAGACGCTTTTTGGTTTTGGATAAAGAATAGCTAAATGAATGATATTTTCCTCTCATGTTTGGTGTGCCGAGGCAAATTCCTGTAATAGAATCTTGTACAGTCGCTAGCAATGTAGACAAAATCTCATTTCGCCATTTCAATATGGACATGCTTTGCGTCTGATTCCAAAGGTCGTGTATCAAAAACAAATTGGACGTTAAGATAAGCTGACAAGGGAACTCTAGCTGTCTTTGATTTTTTACAAGCCGTCGATAATAATGGCAATTTCTTTATGTTCTTGAACGAGACATATAAGGACAATAAGCCATCGCTCACAGCAGAGATTTAAGATAGTAAGGCATGTTTCTTCTATGGAAATAATATGTAGTCTAGATGTTACCTCAGTCTCTCCTTCTCGTGTTGGAAGAAGGACAAACCGTTAGTGGTTTCCTCGCCGATACACTGTATATATTGCTATAATCAACTGATTCATCTTCTCGAATGTTAGATATATGTGAACGTTCACAAAATGTGACCAAGAATTAAAATTCATCGTGTTCAGTGGAAAAAATGCCGTCATTAAAAATGGAATGTGAGAAGAAAGATGCGCGTTTCTGCATTTAGAGAGACAGAATTTCAGCAGATAAGTAACATATTTACTTGCCAATATTAAACATTAAAAAGAAACAAGGGCTGTTAGCAACGTGAAATGCCTCAGTGTACACACGAACGCCTACAATTTTGGATACTTATTATTGACCTTTGGGATCTGAAGCTGGCAGCATTATTTCAGTTAATATTTGGATTTTTAATTTGCAATATTTAACCAAAATCAATGTAGTATACATGAAAAAAATCCAAAACATTTTATGTCGATGAAACACTACTAACCTGTAACCCGAAGATGTCGATAGAATCTCCACACTGTTAAATGATTCGCCTCTCCCGATATTTAAGCCAGTGGCGTAGCTAGTATTAGGCCCTGTAGGCCCGGGCCAATGGGTTGGTTAAGAAAATGACATTTTCAAAAGTTTAAAAATACAATAAAACCGGAAGGAGAAGGGGTTAACGCCTTATTTTGAATCACAGTGTGCATATAATAATTTTGCATCGAATCAATCCATTGTTTAAAATGTATTTTTCTTTCTTTTTTTTAGCTCACCTGAGCACGTGTGCTCAGGATGAGCTTTTAGGATCGATGAATGTCCGTCGTCCGTCCGTCCGTCCGTCCGTCCGTCCGTCGTCCGTCGTCCACAATTTGTTCGTTTGCACTCTAGCATCTTCATTTTATGAGCAATTATCTTCAAACTTTAAAACAGTGTTTATGACCATAAAATCTCGGCCAAGTTCGATTATGGCTGATATCGGAACATTAGGTCAGGAGTTATGCCCCTTTTAAAATTCAAAAAAGCTAGATTTCACATTGTTTGCACTCTAGCATCTTCATTTCATGAGCAATTATCTTCAAACTTTATATCAATGTTTATGACCATAAAATCTCGGCCAAGTTCGATTATGGCTGATATCGGAACATTAGGTCAGGAGTTATGCCCCTTTTAAAATTAAAAAAAGCCAGATTTCACATTGTTTGCACTCTAGCATCTTCATTTCATGAGCAATTATCTTCAAACTTTATATCAATGTTTATGACCATAAAATCTCGATTGAGTTCGATTATGGCTGACATTCATCAATTAGGTCAGGAGTAATGCCCCTTTTAATATTCAAAAAATGCCATATTTCACATTGTTTACACTCTAGCATCTTCATCTTTTGAGCAATCATCTTCAAACTTTATGGCAATGCTTATGACTATAAGGTCTCGATTGAGTTTGATTATGGCTGAGATCCGTCAATTAGGTCAGGAGTTATGCCCCTTTTAATATAAAAAAGCCATATTTCACGTTTACACTCTAGCATCTTCCTTTTTTTAGCAATCATCTTCAAACTTTATGACATTGTTAATGACCATAATGTCTCGATTGAGTTCAATTGTGGCTGAGATGGGTCATTTAGGTCAGGAGTTATGCCCCTTTTAATACAAAAAATGCAAGATTTCACTTTGTTTATTCTCTACCAACTTCATTTTTTTAACAATCATTTTTAAACTTTAAGGCAATGTTTATGCCCATAATCTCACAATCGGGTTCAATTATAACTGATATTGACTTATATTTAGGAGTTATGCCCATTTCACCATAAAAAAAGCCAGATTTCACTTTTACACTCAAGCATCTTTATTTCTTAAGCAATCATCTTTCTCAGGTGAGCGACCAAGGGCCATCTTGGCCCTCTTGTTTTCTTTTTTTTTTTAGCTGAACATATTTCGGAACGCGCATTTTGCTCTTTATGTTTGTTTCCCATACTCCTTACCAATGGGCAACCCGTTCTATAAGTCTACTAGTTTAAAAAACAGCTGACTACGACCCTGTTAGCAGTTTCCGAAGCCGAATCGATGGCCATGAAATTTCGTAATAGTTGCTCCGATTCTTGTATCACAAATAATCCGCAATTAAGATGCAGTCAGGTTTTTAGTAACCTTTTCTTTACTGAAGGTCCACCGTGAAATGTCTGTGATTTGTTATCATCTTAAGACTTTCAAAATATTCGAGCTTAAATGGTGTATCTGTGGTATTGCATTTCACGAATTAATAAGCTAGGTAATATTTAAGGTTGTAATGCATGCGCATGATCTTACCCTTGTACATGACCACAAGTCGATGTCCTGAAATGCTCTCAAGTGAACGTTTTGCAAAGTAAAAGGACTTTGAAAACGCACGCTTTCGATAAAGGTGTTTTTACGACGAAGGCACTTAATCTATGATTATATTCATACATATTTCAACACTTTTGAATATTTTCCGTTGTTAACTTTTCGTTTCTAAGTAAATATGTGATATACATCTGACTAAAACCTTCGTATTTCGTTTTCATATAAAAAGACATATAATATAGACCTCAAGTATATGAGCTACTTATACCACGTGACTGCAAAGCAGAAGAGACAAGTTTAGACCTTACGCAGCTTGACCTATGATATTTGTCCAAGGTCATGGAACACCCTTGGTTCATAAGCAACGTTTTGCGTTAAACACGATAATCTTTGGTCAAAAATACAAGTTGACACGAATGTTCAATTAACAAGTTACGCTACAGCTTTTGAGGATCTAGT
>CM037781.1:55595931-55645931 GCA_021229015.1 Solen grandis | reverse complement strand
TGCATGCCGCCGAATATATTTTTGAAGATATTTCTTGTTTTATTTAATTTTTTTATTATCATTTTTAAAGATATATAACATAAATGACATGTTTTATTTCTCGGCTGAGTAAACAGCCCTTTCGTGTGTAGGCGTGAATTGTTGACAAGACTGCAAGCTGGTGAACTATTCCACTTATTTTCTTTCACATGTTGTGCATTAGCGGTCGACATTATATCTTGTTTTAGAGTGAAAAAAAACATTTACATCTGATGGGCTATGGAATCTTTCATTGTCCTACAACAATACGTAAAATAAGCAACTAAATAAATGTTTTCTGACGTGTGTTCTCATTTTGTTCGCGTCAAAATGTCGGACATTTAAATGTATATATGTACAAACATTTCTCTGCGTGCCAGGAACATCGTATGTGGGAGTTGCATTATTAGACCATGGTCCATGGATACAATATACAAGATATTTTATTGTAAATATAGGCCACCGGCCCACAATGCAGTACTACATTATGTTACAAATGAAAAATACAAACCTGCATTTTTCAAGCCGTCTTTAACCTTAATAATGATAATAAGGAATATCATGTGATTGCTTACAACAGGAAAAGACTCAAGCATCATATTAAAGTATAAAAGAAGAAAATATTTAAGTATTTTACTATATACAGTCGATCACCTAGCAGTGTCATTATCTGATCTTTCTGTTTGCTATGATATAAATCTCTAATTTCATGATTGTATTAATATTTTCACTATTTAACAAATTTTGCAAATTATCAAGTTGTCCCCATTATACCAACAGAATAATAAATTGTTTCTACTAGTGTCATCTCATCAAACCTTTTTTTTTTTTTTTAATGAAATTTACTTTCTACCAGATTGGCCTTCAGTTAAGTCAAACAGAATTTACATGTTTTGTAATCTCTGTCAATTCTAACATGGCGTCAATTTTCAATATAAAACTTATGGCCTGAACATTTAAAATGTGTTCAACTTCTTTTAACTTAAAAGAAATCATTATTATTATTAATATTATGTAAATCGAAAGATATTTTCCAGGTTCTAATAAACTTTTTATGTTTTTGTAAAAATCACACCCAGAAGAAATCTCAATATCTTTGTGCCACGTTTGACTAATATATTCCTCTTTTCTTTGTCTGAACTGAAAAATAAATTAGTAAACATTTCCTAAAGGTAATTCCAACAGGTGATTTCTGCAATAAGAAAGTACTCAACAGCAGGGATTGCAATTCCCTTAACACCATTGACATAAAAATTAAATTCAGGTGTATCATACTTAAATAACTCACAACGTACCAACGACAACTCAACCGAACACATGTCTTCCTTAATTGCTTTATAGCCTAGTAACAATCAAGCATCATTTAATGTCATGGAAAACATTCCTAACAAAGAAAAATCAACAGAAAGAATTGCAAAAAAGACACCTACAACCTCCCTATTTCAAAATTTAACTCCCCTTACAAAAAAGGCGGAAGGAAAAAAACAAGAGGTGTGGGCGTGTACCTTATACAATAGACAATCAATCGTTCCTTAAAACTTGGAGTACAAACAATAACTCAAACAATACACTGGCACTAAATGTCGCGGTTTTTTAAGCATGCATAAATTTACAAATTATGTTTAGTTCTTTTGGTAAAGACACGTTGGATAGCCTAGGAACGCCGTCAAAGGGCGTATTTATACTATTTAGTGATGGCAATTCAAATTTCCCCGCAAAAAAAAAACAACAACTTTTTTTCCGGAAACCATAAGTTTTTGTCTTGTTTGATATTTTAATAGGAAGCAAGACATGCATATGAAATTGACATTTCTATGGCATTATTGTTTAAGTGTCCTAATTCTAGGACAAGGTTTCGGAGAGATTAAACGTATGATGTTGATGTTCTGCTTTACAGTGTATATTCAAAATGAACAAAGACCAGAAGGATGTTCAAGAAATGATAAAATGGAGATGGAGACAAGACATTTCATAAAAGAGAAATTCTCGTACAAGTAGTCACCGCTTTGGAACGGTAATTCGGCAAAAAGACCAGTTGGGATGCTTACACCAGTTTTCAGGAGGCCCAAAAGTATTTCTCTCAAACGAACAGTGTAAATCAAAATATCTTTTACATCATATGTTAAACAATCTCTAACACAGAGGATTTTGCATAGATCTCTGCTACATTGAGTTGAAAATAGCGTAAATTCAGCTATAACAACAAACAATATCGTTGTAAGAGGGGTACACATCATATATACCAGAATAATATTCTGTGTCTCAACTAGCTTTTTATATTGCTTATTATCAAAGGCAAAGGAGCAAGCATACAGCTGGCCGTTTAAAAAGCTTTTTCATATTTTATTTATGTATGATTTATTATATACTTAATATAAATTGATAATGTTTAACATAGCAAAAATATTTTAAAATTATACAATTACATACATATTTAACATTGCATTTTTTTAATGTAATCCTCGAGCGGGATTTGAATCTGCGACATTCCCATGCAATGCAATGATTTTAACTTTTTCGTAGCAATCCTAACAACTGAGCTATCGGGGGCATCCGTGTCGAGAGGGTAAAGTCGCTGACTTTAACACTCACTCAGTCCCTCACCGCGTAGGTTCGAATCCCGACAGGGTCATTCGGATTTTCATGTGAGGAAGCCTTCCAGCTGGCTTGCGGTAGGTCGGTGGTTCTACCTGGATGCCTCCGTGCATTCGGGGTCTTCCTCCACCTGTAATTAGCTGGACGTCGCTATATGACTGAAATACCGTCGAAGCGACGGTAAACTCAAATAGTCAAAGTCAAGTCAACTGTTGTAGTGTTGTCCGATGCAGGAATGTGTGCTACCATAGAACCGAGTTTCAAGCAACCATGTTCAAAAACTATGTTGCCCTTTTGACATTACCAATGTCGGAAAATATAATCTCTTTATGAAGTATCACTCGGGCACATTTCTGGTCAAGCGTCTAACATCTGCAACATGACCGCATACCGCTTTCCTGTCACATCAAAGCTTATAATTATAATAACTGGTCTGAGGTCACAAGTAGCGGAGTGAATCACGCAGAAACTACATGGGTGTAATAACGAGAGGGCCATGAAATCCAGCTGACCCGGTCATCTGTCTGCACTTAGATGCTTTACATATTTTTTCATTGGAAAATAAAACTTTGCAGCGTTTCGAAATGAGTCGCCTTCCCAACGCAACACTGATAATTCTCTATTTTGGTAAGGGAAATGGGTTACGCGCTGTATAAGAATCACGCTGTCGCGTTTTTTTTTTAGGGGGGGGTGTTTTGTTTTTTGGTTTTTTTTGTTGTTGTTTTTTTCGGGGTTTTTTTGTTGTTGTTTTTTTAAGTGCTGGTAAATGAATCACATTCACAATCTTACCTTGCAAATCATTCGTCTCACTCTAATCTGTACTTCAGTGCTTCTTTTAAGTGTGTGTGTGTGTGTGTGTGTGCTTTTGTATGCCTCACATTGTGAGGTAAAAAGCTCGTACCTTGGTATGTATAATTATTTCTGTGTTTTGATCAGGGTAAGGGTTTTGGGTTAGGGTTAGGATTACTATTTGTGGGTAGTGTTTGTGTTTTGTTTGGTTTTAGTTTCAATGTTAAATTACATTACGAGGTACACCTCGGAAAAAATATGACACAATATGTTATGGCCACACTCGGACAAATTAAATGTGTAAAACACCGTATCTTTTTTATTTATGGATGGATTTTCTTAAAGATACTTTTTTTTTTTTTTTTTTGGAATCTGGAAACTATGCTCTTTCAGAATATATATGGGTAATAGTGTAAAGGCATTAGTGTCGCTTAAAGTTTATAAAAAAAACGACGTTCAATAAATTCACCGACGCGGGCTATAGGTTATATATTGGCATTTTTTCAAAGTTTGGCAGCATTTTATGAATTAATGCTTTATCAACTTGTGCACAAAAAAGTAATTTCCCACCCACACTCTAAAGAAACTAGGCCATTTGTGACATGTGCTGACGTTAGTGCAAGCTGCTGATGAGAAGAAGGATGGTCACTGGGTCAAATGACGCGCACCCGTCTGTCTTACTTGTATGAAGAGTTGTTTAGTGTATGGGGTTACCGCGCGCGATATATCTCAAAGCGAGTCCCTAATTACGTGAGAAGACCGGGTACACAAGTACCGGTAGAACCACGCTACGCAAGCAGCTGGAAGGCTTCTCCAAAATCGAAGTCCTACCGGATTCGACCACGCGTGGGTGAAGTTATGAGCCCCACGAACGCTCGGCCACGCGCCGTATGCAGTGATACGTTTACAGCATATATCGAGGGGTGAGAGCGAAACTACGCTTAGTGCATATAAGCACTATGTCTAGTTTCGCTCTCAGCCCTCGATATATAATACATTGTCTCGGAAAATAATTATAGACAGGGATGATGGGTTAAACACTGTTTTAATAGTCTGTATCATCCAGGCGTTTGCAAAACGCAAACGCCTGGATGATACAGACAATGTTTTTATTGAAGAGTAATTGGGTCAATAAATTTTCTTCCAACTTGAAAGAGGTTTATTATTTTTACAGAATATGAATATGATTAAAAATGGTTTATCACGCAACATGAAGTCACGTTTTAATCGATAAGGCCGTTATTTCTTAGGGACAAAAGACAGGTCAGGAGACATTTAATTTTTTAGAAACATTTTAATACTAGACGATTGTAAGAATATCATATTTTGAATGAATTATGATATTGATCATCATATAAGAAACAAAGCAAACAGGTTTGTTTGTTTGTTTGTTTGTTTGTTTGTTTGTTTGTTTGTTTGTTTGTTTGTTTGTTTGTTTGTTTGTTTGTTTGTTTGTTTTTTAGTGTTCTGTATCTCAGTCGTTAAAGACAGATATAGTGCTGCCACACTGCAGTATCACACGTAAACATGTCGCATGATTCCACACCCAGTAACAATATCCTGACACCGGGCCAACCATTCCTGGAACTTCATTGCATAATTGCTAATCGCCAAGCAGGGAACTACCAGAACCATATTTAAATACATTGATATATCGTGGTCGAGGATCGAAACAACAATCTCTCGTTAAAACGTTATTGTCCGCGTTTACACGGAATGCATATTTCTAAGATTAAATAGGAAGCAATTTATATACATGTATAACGCCATTACTCAGCCCCTCACCGCGTGGGGTCGAGTCCAGGCAGGGTCATTCAGATTTTCATGTGAAGAAGCCTTCCAGCTGGCTTGCGGTAGGTCGGTGGTTCTACCCGGATGCCTCCGTGCATTCGGGGTCTTCTCCCTCCTGAAATTAGCTGGACGTCAGTGTGACTGAAATACTGTCGAAGCGACGGTAAACTCATATAGTCAATCAATCAAATTCTTAAAAAGATTTCAGTGCAGATGTAAGCATCCATTGACTTGGAGTTATAGTCTCTTTTGCTCAAAGTCTATAAATGCTTGCATTTACTATAAAATTTCCACGATCACTTGATGGATCATGATAATAACTTAATGATGGGTGGATAATCTTAACTGGCAATGTCAGACTAGTTTATTTTTCCATTTTAGATCCCCCTACCTCTATACACCGTCTAAATGACTAAAGGGTAAAAATCTACTACAGAAGATACATGTAACCGTTGACGATGTCTCCATCTTTTATGTGATTGATAGAGAAGGTCTACTTAAAAATAACTTAAAACGTGTCCGAATGACTCTGGCGTTAACGTCACATCTCCTCTTGACGAGCTAAAGCTGTGAAGGCGTAAGATAGAAGTTTGACTTTCATAGACGTTCCTAGAACCAAGCGTCCTAGATCAGTGACAGCTCATGTATGACTGGCCATTGTTCTTTCCGTTAACTAGGTCAGTGGTTACTTTAGTTACTAACTCTTCCGTGTTGTCTGGTATAGAGGTCAACATGTAGCTTATAACATATATTTGTTTAAGCATTTCGTGAAGAATAGCGAGATATATGTGTGTGTGTGATACCCCGCACATATACAGACGCACATACATTTACACACACACATACAGACATGCATCCTTATGAATATTAATTTGTTAAATATTTATTCACAACTTTCTATTAGAGCGTTAAAAAGATTCAAACATAGTGTTTTTATCTTACTTTAAATATAACGGTTAATTATTTTTTATTTAAACATATCCAGTGTTCTGTAAGGTTGTAGAGTTGTCTCTCCTTGTTTAAACCAGTGACACATTTTTAGAATGTTGCGTCAAGTATAAACTACGGTTTTCGAGATAAGATAACTGGACATCTTCAATTAACACTATGCATTATTCTGCGATATATAGCACTCAAAACGAAGCATTTAAGACCAGCGGTGACAAATAGGGTTAGACCATCATATTTGTGGTATGGCCTTTGTTCTGTCAATCATCTAGTTACCAGTTTACTAAGCAATACTTAATGCTTTTCTCCTACTTACATACCTCACAAATTAAATGACTTAAATTAAAAACCCCTATAAAAAATACCGGTATTAAATTGCATGTCAAGTTATATATATATATATATATATATATATATATATATATATATATTGAACAATATCACCTCCAATCTGTTGTGTTATAACAAAGACCTAAACCCAAAGATAAGCAACTCATATCAGCGTGTGAAGGAAATCTCGTATACCCTCGTCGCCACCGCTATATTGTGAGAAAAGGCCGGTGCGCTTGTACTGAAATAACTACTGTTCTGTTCCGACGCCATTCGAAAACCTACGATGATCACCTACAACATAAGGTGCATGTGAAGAACATGGTAAACTCCAGCTGACTGTAACTGGCATAACAGCGGATACAAAGTAAAATAATGACTGTTTAAATCCGAGAGTAATCAATATAAGATCTTATTGATTGATTAAGGACTGAAAGGAAAATATTCCAGGAATGAAATAGTTCAATTAAATGAAAAAAGATAATATTTGCTAATATTTCGGCAAATATTGCCTGTATGGCGAAAATGTGAAAATTATGCTCTAGCGTTTATGTTTGTACTGTCGCAATATTTTTTAAATGTATTTTTCCTCTTCATAAAGGCAATATTTTTTTGTAGGGAGTTACTTTATTTATTTACTAGTATTTCAATGGTTAGAGCGTCCGCCCTGGACTTGACTATTTGAGTTTACCGTCGCTTCGACGGTATTTCAGTCATATGGCGACGTCCAGCTAATTACAGGTGGAGGAAGACCCCGAATGCTCGGAGGCATCTGGGTAGAACCGCAAGCCAGCTGGAAGGCTTCCTCACATGAAAATCCGAATTGAACATAATATGTCACAGTTGCTATATTCAAATGACATGACAATGTCACGTTGTTCTCAAGATTCGGTAACAAATGGGATGGGGTCTAAACTTATTGATTTCTGCAAATCAAATGATTTAGTTATATTAAATGGTAGAGCCTTTGAAGATAAAAATATAGGTAAATTTACATGTAAAAATGCATCAGTTATAGACTATGTCTTAATATCTAAAAATATGATAGAACATATTTCACATTTCAAGGTTGATGATTACTGTCCGCTAATGTCAGATATTCATAGCCCAATTAACTTTAAAGTTTCGTATGTGAGTAAAGTGACACTATCCCAGAATGATTCTGAAGACAAAATTAAACCATGGGACAACAACAAGAGGGACGAATTCATAAATAATATCCATATGAACGATATAGATGCATTACATAATATTCTAGACAGTAATGATGAGTCTGATAAAGAAACGTTATTTTTGATAAAGCCGAAAATCAACATTTGGCACCTTTAATAATACTGTGAATAAAAAGCGTTTTAAAATGAATAATAAAAAGTGGTTTGATTATAATTGTAAAAATGCACGTTATAATTATCATAAATGTAGGAAACAATTTAGATCATGTAAGACCGAAGAAAACAAGAGTAAGATGAAAGATGCTAGTAAAAAATATAAGAAGACTATAAGTACTACACTAAGCAATTACAAACGGTCTTTTAAAAACGATATTAGAAACATGAGATCAAAATCACCAAAACATTACTGGAAATATATAAATAGCTTAAATAAGAAAACACGACAGTCTAAAGTAGATATAAATGAATTTTTCAATTTCTTTAAAAGTCTCAATACTGACGATCTAGACGATAACCCACCTAGCCCAGAGTTTCCGGACATTAACATAGATAACACCTTAGATGATGATTTTACTGCTGAAGAAATAAGAAATACTATACAAAAATTGAAAAATGGTAAATCTAGTGGAATAGACAAAATTGTTAATGAATATATCATATCAACATATGAACTGCTATTACCGGTGTATGTTAAGCTCTTTAATAAAGTATTATCATGCGGATCTATGCCAGAAACATGGCTGATAGGTACAATAATTCCTATTTATAAAAAAGGAGATGAAAGTAAACCAGAAAACTATAGGCCTATCACTTTGCTCAGTTGTCTTGGTAAATTATTTACTGCGGTTATCAACAATAGATTGACTAAATATTTGGAAAACAATGATCTTCTAAACAAAAATCAGGCGGGATTTCGTAAAAATCACAGCACCATTGACAATATTTTTATTCTTTATACACTATCTGAATATTGTAAAGTTAAAAAGTTAAAACTATTTTGTGCTTTTATTGATTTCAGAAAGGCATTTGATTCAGTATGGCGAGCTGGTTTATGGTCAAAGGTTGTAAAGTATAATATTAATGGTAAACTGTTAAATGTAATAAAACAAATGTATAAAGATATTAAATCATGTCTTCTTATTAATAATACACGAAGTGAATATTTTCCATGTTGTAAGGGCTTGAGGCAGGGTGAAAATCTCTCACCGATACTTTTTTCTCTTTATTTGAATGATTTAGAAAATTATATGCTGACTCATAATGTTTCAAGTATTGATATATCTGATGAAGATCTTTTTATATACCTTAAACTTGTTGTACTGCTGTATGCAGATGATACGGTGATATTTGCAAAAAGTGAACAAGAACTAACATCATTATTACATACATTCATTAACTATTGTGACTTATGGAAACTAGAAGTTAATGTTGATAAATCAAAAATACAAAAACTTTTGAAATTGTTGTTAAATTTTGGTAATTTTTTCAAAATATAGAAAGTTTACTGCTGCAAAAAAACACGCGTGTGAGCAAGCCAGAAAAGCCCTTATGAGTTTACTTACTAAAATTAGAAATTTATACTTACCTGTTGATTGCCAGTTGAAGCTTTTTGATAGCACTGTAGTACCTGTTTTATTGTATGGTTGTGAAGTATGGAATATTGGAGATATCAGTTTGATTGAAAAGGTTCACACAGATTGTCTTAAGTATATTTTGAATGTTAAAAAAAGTACACCACATATAATGTTATATGGAGAATTAGGGCGATACCCTTTAAATATACAAATAAAGAAACGAGTTATTGGGTTTTGGTATAAACTTGTTAATAGTAATTATCAACTATCTTCTCTTCTCTATAAAGTTACTTTGAAACACTCAAATGAAAACAATATTCCATATCCCTGGTTAACAATGGTAAAAAGAATATTTGATGAATGTGGTTTAAGCTATATTTGGCACGATCAATATTTTAATGGATCTTGTAATATGTTGCTCCAGAAGATTGAAACTTCACTTAAGAATCAGTTTGTTCAAAATTGGAGTAGCCAAATTAACGAATCCCAAAAGTGTTTTAACTATAGACTTTATAAAACAGAATTTAAATATGAAACCTATTTGAATGTTTTACCTGAAATGTATGTTAAACCTCTTGTTGATTTCAGATTATGTAATAACCACCTACCAGTTGAAAAAGGAAGATGGCAAAATATTGAAAGAAATGAACGTAACTGTAATTTGTGTAACATAAATGATATAGGAGATGAATTCCATTATATATTCAGTTGTCCATATTTTAGTAGTCAAAGAAATTTGCTTATCCCTCATGTAAGAGTTCAAAACAATAATATTTTACATTTTAAATCTGTTATGTGCGAGAATGATGTTAGTAAATTAATCAAACTCAGTAAATTCATTAAAACTGTTTTAGTAACATTAAAAAATCCACCTGGCATATTATAATTGTATATCACTATATTCTCTCTCTCTCTCTCTCTCTCTCTCTCTCTGACCTCGTTATCGCATGTACATGTAGATTGCTACGTAAAAGCGTCTTGTTCTTTTTATGTGATAGTTTTAGTTCAATATTAACATTGTATAATTTTATGTTCATTGTTTTTTGTTTTTTTCTTTCTTTTTTCTGCTACAGTATTTAGTTGTCTATTGATGTTATTCTGTTTATATTACTTTAAATCGACCAATCACAGCCTGGTCAAAGTAATTATGTTATAATTATGTTTATCACCTCATATCACATGTATATGTGCTGAGAGTAATAAATGAACTTGAACTTGAATGACCCTGCCGGGATTCGAACCCACGCGATGAGGGGCTGAGTGAGTATTAAAGTCAGCGACTTTACCCTCTCGGCCACGGAGGCCCCCTGTCCGCCCTGGAATCGAAAAGTGAATTTGATCCCCGGCCGCGACATACCAAAGTCGTAAAAAATTAGGATCCCTTGCTTGACGCTCATCATATATTTTAGTATTTCCAGGAATGGTTTACCCGGTGTCAGAATAGTGTGACTAGGTGTCTACGGCGTGATGCTGCAGTGTGACAGCACTGAATCTGTTTCAAGCAGACATAGTCTCAAAATGACTTAAATACCGTCGGTGGGACGTTAGGCCCAACAATCAAACAAACTAGCATTTATTTATTTTTATGGGATTATTTTCTGTAACAAAACAAAAGTGCTTTACAAGTTTAACTATCATTCTATTTCAGCCACGCTTTTACCCATGTGAGTAACGGTATTTTTTCTATAACAATGGTTATCTTTATATTTTGAACAAGCGCTACGTTCGAATGCTCCGCAAGGGTTAGGGTCAAGGTCATTTGATGAAGGTCAGGGTACCTGGATGGTAGAGCTTATCAAGTACATGCACCTGTAAAGTTTGAAGGCTGTAGGTGGAAGGATTTCCGTGTTATGGCCAAGGTTAAGTTTTGTGACAGACAAACATCAGACAAAAAGACAGACAGACCAAAACAATATGCATCGATCTATCGATGCGGTGGCAAAAAATAAATGTTAAAAGAAACCAAAGGATAGGACAAAAAACACCATTTTAATTTTTCAGTTAAATAATATACGACCAGACAAAAATGACGAATCGTATTGACCGGTGTTTTGCTATCGCTTAGTTACACAGAATTGGATTTTCCGCGGAATACACCTGCCCCACTCTCGTTCTTGCACGAGAATATACGGTATTTCGCCGAGTTTCTTATCTTTGGGTTTAGGTCTTTGATTATAACAAAGCCGTACTTGACGGCGTCCATCACCCAACTGGCGGCATTGTGTTGATCCACGGCAAGTTGTGAAGTAACACACTGCCTTGTTTTATTGGGTTTAACGTTCCACCGACAGTATTTCATTCATTTTGAGATTACCGGTACGTAAACTTGAGACGCAATTAAACAGTGCTGCCACACTGCAGTATCACGCCGTAGACGTGTGACATCATACCACATCCAGTCACATCCTTACACCGGACTGTCCCCGGTGGCCGAGTGGTTAGAGCGTCCGCCTCGGGAGCGGGAGGTTGTGGGTTCGATCCCCGGCCGCGACATACCAAGTAGTTGCAGGACTGGTTGACCTGGTGTCAGGATAATGTGACTGGGTGTGGTATGCCACATGTCTACGGCGTGATACTGCAATGTGGCAGCACTATATCTGTCTCAAGTAAACATCGTCTCAAAATGACTGAAATACTGTCGGTGGTACGTTAAACCCAACAAACAAACAAACAAACCTAGAAATATAGATATATATATTCATACATTCATCCATCTAAGTAAGAATTAAATAACGGCTGAACATGTAGCATAATTTATTAAATGCTTTTCGGTGGATTATTGGGAAATACCAGTGATTAAAAATGGTTATTTCACTGTTTCAAACCGTGAATATTGCCATATTATACTTTTTCACTGTTCCGTAACGGGTCTACAAAAATCGTATATTTTCGTGACATTTCAATATTGATTTCTACATTGAAATAAAAATTCTTCAAGAAATACTTGAAACGAAGATACACCTGCCCCACTTTCATTCTGGCACAAAAATATACGGTATTTCGGCGAGTTTCTTATCTTTTGGTTTAGATCTTTGCTTGAAAGATATGTTGATAACACGATTTCTTTATGTACACATATTAGACTATTTTTAGAAGAGTAATGGTTCGTGCTACTTCGGGAATTTGGGACTTCCGGCATGGTTTTATAGTGAACTCAGTAACTAAATGTAGGTGTAAAGTGTCACAGAGCGCATAATATAAAAAGAAAAATGCAGGTTTCAGTGGAATATTATTTTTAGTTCATCTCATGAAATGGAAAATCAATTTTTCACGAGTAGCACAACCATAGGTGAAAATATTGATTTTTTTTCTCTCAATAAATTAAAAATGATATTTCACTGAAACAACAATTATCAACTATATATTCCAAACAAGACACAAACACCCTAGGATCCTGGTAAGTGAACTAGTGACGAAGGCAAGTGAGTATTAATGTCGTCTGTGTGACAAACATTTCGTTCTCACAATGCACATGGCCACACTCATAGGTAACGCTTGTTTCACCACGATAAAGCTGTCATCTCTTAACGCTTTATGCTAAGATAGGTCTCTTTTATATGTTTTAGTTTAAATTAATTTTTAACGTCGTTTGGGAAACAAGTTCATATAACTCATACTTCCTTGTTTTTACCTTCCATATGACAATCATAAAAACATACTAAAATGGTCGTTATTTTTTTTTCTAATTTCATTGATTAGACTACCTATATGTCTGAAACATAACTTCGAAAACTACCAGTGTAAGGGCTAAATACAGTTAATTTTGCATTCTAATCTGTGAGGTAAATATCAAAATTAAAAAAAAAAAAATTGAAGAAAATTAGTAAGGATGACAATATATTTAGGGTCGTGGATTATTACCGCTTCAAGTTTCGGGTGGCTTAAGCCAAATGTGCAAACATGTAAAGTTCTTGATATTAGTTTGTTTATTGGGTTTAGCGTATTTCAGTCATTTAGAGACATGTCTATTTTAGACATAGTGCTGCCACACTGCAAGATACCACACCCAGTCACATTATTACTGGGCCAACCGATCCTAGAACTGTCCTTATAAGCTAAACTAAGCGCTTAGCAAGGGAGCGCTTGATATTAGAATATCTCAATAATTATTAAGTGAGTATATGTATTTCTTAATTATTTCAAGTAAGTTTCTTTTAATATGAATTAAGTTTTCCGTTTTATGTTAAAAAGAAAAGAAAAGACTGTTTTCATAAATTAATTTAATCAAAATATATAATGATAGAAGTGGGGTGTATTACAGATGCATTAATTTGCACAAGGAAAGAAAGACATAAGATTGTATTTGCACTTTACGAATAATCATTCCACGGAAACTGATAAACATATATATTACCCACAATAACGAACATATTCAACATTTTAAAAGAAACCATGATGTGCGTGACAAATTTATATCATAAAAACAACTGTTAAAGCAATAAAAATCAAAGCAAGACCATGTCTCGTCGTAACAGCGGCTCCATAAATGTTCGGTTTGGATGTTTGAGCACTTTTGAAATAAGCATAGCTAGGTTCGTGCACGAATGCGCGCCAGATTCTAAAGTTAATTGTGTCGTTTCGGAGTTTTTGATTAAAGTAAAGTTGCAGGCGACTCGTTGTAAACCAAAGGTATCCGAATGAATCCAAGGCCAGCGAGTCTACCCATTCCATGGATGGGTCGTTTGCCTCCATAGTCAATGATTCCATTTTCACCTTCCCTTCAGATCCGTATTTTTTAATGTCTTTGTGAATTTCCCACATTGCAACAGCGTTATTAGACAACACAGAGAAATAAAGGCTATTTTTTGTGCTCATGATCATTCCGTCACCCTGTGATGGTTTGTCCCCCACTTTTCGCACATGCGCAGTGAAATTCGAACTTGAATTCCGAAGTGTGGCAGTTGGAACTTGATACAGAGCTGTTCCTGCTATTGGACTGTAGTATACGTAATCGAAATTAGCAGAAATAGCGATTCCATTTACGCCGTTTTCGACCTTAATTATATCATTCATTACTTTAACGTCCGTTTTGCCCGGCTCTGGGCGCATTGAAATGTCACTGAATGAATATGACCGATCTGCTTTAATGTCGTATACAACAATAGTGAAGTCCCGGGTGTTTGTGATATATAAATATTCAACTTTTCCGTTCACGTAATCCATGACTAAGTCATTTAGATAATTTGTGCCACGTGAAACGACTTCTTCTGGGAAAATGTAACGGTGGATTTCGACGTCTTTCTTGACGTCATAAATAACTAACTTTGCTGGGCAATTCCTATCTCTCCCTCCGGTATCAATGACGTACATTCGACCTTGTTTTGGATCAACTTCAATATTTTGAACTTTCTGAAATGCACTACAGTTTCCTTCCTTTTGCATAGCCCAGTTTGGATACGGCTTGAGGACTGTCCTGCTAGACAGATACCGCTTAGAAGGATGGGCGTTTATGAGAGTGTTCAACGTGGAAGGAACACCATTCGTGAATCTTGGAACGGTGACAAAGATTTTATTGTCGTAAACGCGAATGCCGTTGATAGCATTATGAAGCGGTACATACCTTCCTTGGATTAAAGCGTTGTCCCTGGCTAACCTTGAAGGCCAGTTGTAGTCTATTGTAGCCCACTGGAAAAGGGATTCTGCGTCACCATGGTCTCCATGGCAACAAACTAATCCCAGGTGTCCAATCATCAAAACTAAGAAATATTCAGTCAAATGTAACATTTTTATGTCTAGTTTTTTGTCGCTCAAAATGTTTTATATACAAAAATCAGCTATCAGTAATATCCACTAAATCACCGTTGGTGCATTTGTGTCTTCACTAAAAAGATGTATAAAAACCATAACTTCTTCCGCAGATCACATCACTTTTGCATTTATTTCTTCCTGTTAAACAATTGATTAAAAGTAAGCAAAATCCGTACACACTACATATAGCTGTTTTGATTGTCACTAAGACGAATTATTGTCACAAACGCGAAATAAATATTAAAAAGATATTTCTTGAATATTTCGCCAAATACGACAAAATAGTATGTGTTCACTACGTGCTGCACGAACCTGTAATGAACCACTCGTGCTAATAAAGACGATAGCTGACTGCGCATGTCACGTTCAGCTGCGACTGAGGATACAGTGTAACTGACGGTCCACTTGGCTGCAGGCTACACGTTAACGAGGCCGCTGACGTTACGTTCACCTCGGACAATGAGGCGCTGCCTCGCACTTAATAATGTTACAGTTTTCTCCGCAGATTATGATACACGCGTCCCTTAACATTACAACATATGACTCAACAAGTATCGCTTGCTGTTCGTGATGTTAGTACTTTTCCTCCTTGTATGAAATGTTTTGATGAATGTGTGTTTTAACCAGAGATATCTGGGGAATGTACGGGCTACGTCACGGTGTCGTTAGCATTGAATACGCGATATTGTTCATTTATATATTACAATCTGTGTTTTAATTCATTTTATTTCGTTTTTTTTTTATTCATATAAATCATGAATATATTTCTTAATTGAAATCAGTGTCGATTTCTTTTTCAATCGTTCATTTCATGTCATTTCATTTTATCCGTTTAAATTTCTTTTATTTAATTCACGTTTTTTAATTATACATTTTCGCTCTACCCCTTATTTCTTATTAGATCTTCATCAATTTTAGTCTAGGGAGGAACCAGGTGGGAAAAAGGTACTATAGGGGCTCGATATGAGACTTGATATGACAAATTAACGGTTACAAAAAAAAAAAAAAAAAAAAAACGATTATTATCCGAGACTTGTGAGGCCAGTTTCAGCGTACAATGTGACAAAGTGTGTTCTCATGCCACTGTCTATGGCATGGTGTCGCATTGTAGAGGGACTACATGTATACCAGTTTCATGTATAAAAGTCCTCAAATGATTTTGATACTGGGGCATTAAACCCATGCCAAGATATATGTTTGCATTTTCATAATACTGACCATAGGGAAATCCATCATCGCCTGAAGTCTTGAATACAAATGATGAAATAGCTCCAGATTAAATGTTTCAAAACGATGCTATCAATCATTACAACAGCCTTAATGTTAGCTATATTTTAACATATATGTATGTACAGTAAGTATATACACGTGACCTTTATGTAAACATATAGTGGCGAAATTGATTTGAAAGAAAACCCTGTGCCTTGGATATGCTCCGCATCAATTATTACTATACTAAATTACTACGTGTCCAATAACTCAGTAATCGAGTGACCACTTTGCGTTCGGGAAGTCTGAGGCTCTAATCCCAGCCGGAGCACTTCCTCCGGTGACCGCGTCAAAACCAAAGACGTTTTAAATTGGTTCTAGATGCACCCTTACCTTGCCCTCGGCAAAATGGGGTTGCTGTGGGAACTAGGAGAACTAAAACCTGATTCAACCTAGATCTTGTCTTCCGTGTGTCGGTGCTATACAAGGGGCTTATCGCAAAACAAGCTAGGGTATCGGACTCCCTTATATCCAACTACTGTCTCTTTCGAGCTGTCTCTTCAGCAAAAAAAAGGACCCACACGTGGGAAATCCTTGACCGTAAGGTCTAAAATATGGCCATAACAATCAAAAAATGGTTGCTAGCCATTAAAATTAAAGAAGAAGAAGACCATAGTGTGTACAAAAGGTCACGCTATTGATTATATGTGATTAGCTATAACTCAGCTATTTTCCAACTCACTGTGGCAGAGATCTGTGCGAGATCTCCTGCGTTGGAGACTGGATCTGTAACCAGTAAATGATGATGTCTTTGTCACGTAACAGTTTCGCTGCGTTATATCTATACGCTTTTGTAAGTTATCCACGTAGTTTATTTCTTAACTCTTCACCTTAACAAAGTGCATTTCCACTCTACATAGTGGCGGATCCACAAATGTACAAGCTTAAGGCTAAAGGCTCCCTCCTCAACCATCTATTAAGGTTATCCATACATTATTAAATCATATTCATGGTCTTTCAAAAGCTCTAAAAGACTTCAAGCAGCTGCAAGCATCCGCTGACCTTGAGTTATAAGCTATTTTGCTCAAAGTCTTTCAAGGCAAACGTCACAGTCTCTATTCATAGATTGCTATAAAGACTTGTATTTTCTATGAAATTCTTACGATCCTTTGAAGGACCATGAACACGGTTTAATGATTACGTAATAGTTTTGTCCAAAAAAACTTGCGACAAATTCATCGTATCTATAAGTTTAAGCATTATGTCCATAAAATTTTCTTTCACGTCCGTTGAAAGTCAGGAGGGCTCAAATAAAGGCTGATAAAGCATTTTGGCTTTCAATGGATGGAATTCAAAGGTGGCTCTGAAAATACTACTGACTTAATTTCCTATTTTTTCTGTCTTAAACACATTACTGTTAACAGTGGCAGAAAGTCAAAAACTTCGCTAAAATTGCCATTAATTAATTGATTTAATTAAATAATGATTGCACAGTATATTCATATAACATTTAAACTCTGATGACAATTAAAAGGCACGGTAATTACAAATTTTGATTTGTTTATAAAGTATAGATTAAAAATATACCTAAGTAAATTTTTTATCAGGGACTCTATATACACATGGGTACACGTGTATATAGAGTCCTTGATTTATATTACATATAAGTTTAAATGATTATCATTTAACATATTTAGGTGTGAATCGATTTTTGTTTACACTCTCGCTTTGCTATTGTAATGTTTGTTTGTTTGTTTTGGGGGTTTAACGTCCCACCGACAGTATTTCACTCATTTGGAGCCGATGTCTGCTTGAGACAGATATAGTGCTGCCACATTGCAGTATCACGCCGTAGACATGTGGCATGATACCACACCCAGACACATGATCCTGCAACTACCCATATATGCTGAGCGCCAAGCAAGGGAGCTATAATAGTATCATTTTTTACGATTTTGGTATGACGTGGCCGGGGATCGAACCCACGACCTCCCGCTCCCGAGGCAGACGCTGTAACCACTCGGCCACCGGGGACGGTGCTATTGTAATGACTTTGAACGTTATATAACGATGAACTGTATATGATATGCCAATAAATTTCTGTTCTTTTCTGTTCAGTATAATTCAATATTTGCATGGTTTCATTTCAGATGAAGCTCGCTGCCCCCACGCCTTTCAGTTTCGATTAATGACCATGTCAAATGATGAAATTGACATATCAGTCAGCACCTACACACTGTAGTCACGTGGTCAGTGTCAAACTGTCATCTTGGCGGCATAGATCAAAGGGAACTTAAGTGATACAGTAATTATTATTTTCCTCTGATAATTACTGCCTTCAACAAAATGCCATATATAAACTTCTGCATAAACATTTTCAACACGACCACTACATTCTGCCTGCGTTTCCGGGAACATCTCAAACTGATATAATTGCAGAATTAACTTTGATGCACAATGTGCCAGTCTCTATAGATTGCGTTCATGCATGCATGTTACTTTTGCATGCCCAAACAGGAGTCTTCAAAATTTCAAACCGATTTGATAGATTTATTTTTAACTTAGGAAAATCATCATGACGTCATTCGTTCACACTCTGACGTAATCAGCGATAATCTCCGAAATCAATGACGAGGATTCCGGAATTAAACGAAGACAATCGAATTATTTCAAACTCTGGTCGTATTGAGTGAGCATTTCCTGCTGACTGAAGATATATATAATTCGAAATTGCATTTAAATTGTCAAAATTACTTTTCGATTTAATTCAATGATGTATGGTCAAATTGACATAACAAAAGTGCAACGTATCTTAATGTAGAAGTTGCTCTTGAAAGATTTGGTATATGCTATGATATTACTGTCGCTGATTTTATTTCTTGTTGCTGTTGTTGTTTTTGTTCTCGAGACTAAGTATATAATGAGTTATAAAGACGACCGCGACAGTTTCATCACTTTTTCCAAACATTCAGAATTTCCTGATTCTTTGTATATTGATAGCATATTACCTGATCTACTAAAATATGAAATAAAACAAGGGCCTACCAGCTCTAGAAAACAACTAAAAATCGGTGTTTTTATCAGTATACCCTATATAGCAGCAGTTTAAGGTGTAATTTCACCTCTGAAATTTACGTCTTTTTCTCTATTTTTTTTCTTCAAATTAATTACAAATATTATTAAATATTATGTCATTATATTGGTGAGACATCAAATGTAATTAAACAAAATGAATTTAGGGTTTAATATTTATACAACTATTATTAAACACCCTTACATATGGCTAAAACACACTTTTATTTTGAAAAAAAAAGTACAAACCAACAGTATTTGTTTTACACTTTATTTTTTCTAACGTTCAAACATTTAGATTTTTTTTCAATGAATATTTTTAGGTACTTATCTATAAGATAAAAGCTTTAAAACAAAAGGTCACCAGGCTTTTTTTTAAGAATATGCATTTGAAGTTTGTATGTGGCGAATAACTTAAAGTCCCAGTATCTTATAGATGTTAGACCTAAATCCGAATGCACTTACAACATATATAATTCAGTTTTAATTTCATCACTGAAAGACCTTGGGAAATGCCTAATTTACAGGAAAGATTCTATTTGAAAAAAATGCAAATTGTGACTGTCTCGTTCTATATTTAGCTCAGAACAATGACAGCATAAAAATAACATACAAGGGATTTTTCAGAAGTTCATGGATTTTCTTCCTATCTCCTCTACTACCGTGTATCAATATTTATTCAGTCTATAGAAAAAGTCCATGAACTTCTGAAACACCCCATGTACACCGAGACATCCGTGGTTTTACTGAATAGTGTGTTTCAGAACAAGCTCCGCCCATCTTCCTCACTATTTTGCCCTGTCTGAACAACTAAGACTTCCGGGCGAATATTTCATTATGTGGGCTTAATTAAACATTAAGAGGTTAATCAAACATCATTTGAGGCTTTGCTAATTAGAAATTTTGAAAAATATATTTTTCCAGCTAAAACGCACTGGAGCTTTAAGGGAAAAATTTTAAAATATTTGGCCTTCCGAAATCCAGTATACATTTCACACAGGAATAACACGTATCCGGAACAGTGTCTTTTACTATCAATCACTTTTAAACATTTATCTCAGTCGGCATGATACGTACATATGTACAATACAGTAGACAATTAGGGCAATATCTATCCTAACACCGATTAAAATTTGCGGTTGGTAACAGAACTTAAACTTCTGCATTTGAAATATAAGACGCAATCCTTTTCCGATATTGATTTTTCTTTCACCTAACGTTTAATTTTTCAAACAAAAGATGTTGTATATGCATTACCCGTGATAGTGTAAAAAATACTTGTATTTGTTACCTAAGCTACCTTCTATAAATACAGATTTTATTATTATTATTATTATTATTATTATTATTATTATTATACGTGGAAATGAAACCGTAAACGTTACCATTTCAATAGAATCGTCGACGCGTGTTGCATCCTGAGTTAAAAATCAATAACGCTTGTAACGTCAAACGTCAACCTACGGTCGAATCTAATGTATTACACAAAATATAGTGATGGGTTCTTCCATTCGGCCCTTGTAGTAAACGGACCAATTAAGGTAAAGTCACTGTATTGGTTCCGCTACATTTCGGACCTCATGGCTTTTCACGGCGATAACCAAGGTTTTTTAAATGTTTCATTATGGTCTTTGGTTATCTTGGTAGAAGTTAAATGGTCCAAGACATAGCGGAACCCTTTCAGAGACTTTACCTTAACTAACTATATATATATATATACAATCGATTGTTTTAGCTCTCCACACCTGTGTGTGTAACGGTGCCATTTTAAGTCGTGTCTGTCAAGTGACGCGTCGAGTAAACTTCATGTGTAACAAATGCGATCGTTTACGGTTTTATTTCCTTGGCTGTAGAAACTGTCGCGAACGTCTTAAAATATGATACAGTAAGACTGTCACAACAAAGGAGAGAGATTCAGCAAAGTGTGTTTTTATTTTATATGGATTTTGCCAGAACTTCACAAAAAACATCCATGTGACCGTGTTTAGAGCATCCGACCCCTAACCGGATCACCCGTGTGTCCGATCTCAAGCCGCACCATTCCACATTAGCAGTTCCAAATCGATTTGACAAATAACATATAGTGAGGATTGAAGTACACTATGACCAAGGAGTGGTGGCTCAGCGAAAGTTTCTGGGTCACTTTTTAGTGTTCCTCGCCTAATTAGAAGCCTAGCGCTGGTTCATCCAGGCAGTGGTTAAGGGGCTTTCGTGTATATCGTTGCTATACTCCGCATAGGTTAAAGAACCAGAGGGTATATTCAAAACAAGCCAGGGTAGTGAACCCGGATCCCTTGTATCCGCATCTGTCTCCGTGTGTAGGTGCACCTGTGTAAAGGTGTTAAGGGAATGTTTACCTTGACAGAAAATGCCCTAGAGAACCGAAGTTAGAGGTGCTGGGCCTTAAAGGGTGTCAAAAATTGCACAATACGCCTGAGCGCGAATGCAAACAACAACTAAGGCCAAGACTGCGCGAAGACCACACTCAAAACTGATAGTTTATCAAAATCGCTTTTCTTAAACATAATACATGTATTTTATATTTAATTTTGAAGATATGCCGTTGAGTGCCCTCATAAACATCGTACAAAGGCAGATGACAGATGTTCACATTTTATCTCAGTGTGTGCTTCAAAGATATGAGATAAGTTTAAACACTTCAGATACTGATCTACACGAAAATCACAGACCTTATAACCATGCGGCTTTTGAGATTTATTCTGGTTTTAACTCTGTTTGGAATTACGTGTGGAATTGGTATTTTTGGACCAGACCTTTTGGATGCAAAAACAATAAATGTGAAATTTGAAATACTGTTTCAGAGAATTGCTGAACTCGAAGAGAAAGATGCACAAAATAGAAAAGAAATACAAGAATTGACAGCAAAGCATCATTCCGAAATCTCAAAATTGCAGTATCAGCTTAGTGAATTAAAAGAGGAGATATCTGATCTCAGAAATGAAGCACATGTTGAAAAGGATATTTCTGCAGAGGATGCTGACGGTGACGTCATATCTAATGTTGTGACGAAACGCCAAATTCGAAATATTTCAAAGACAGACTTCAATCTGGACTCAAAAAAATATAACTCGAAAAGTAAGTTATTCATTTATCTATTTTTTTATATTTCAAATGTAGTCATTTATAAATTGATTTATAGGTTAATCAATGTGAAATTCAATTCAGAATACAGAAACATAGAAGACGTCACTTTTAAGTGACACGTTTTTAGATGTTCTGTGCATTCTTTTATTATTATATCCAATAAGACTTAAAGGCAGTACAATCTAGTTGCATTGTATTTAATACAGTTCAACTTTTAATACAGCGTTGTTTATGACATATAATACAGCATGAGTTTTTATTATCTTCAGACCAGTACATTCGACAAGCAGCAGCCACCGAAAACCGTGTCGCATTCTTTGCATACGTGACGCCACATGACGTCACACATCTCGGTGTAGGACAACACATTGTATTTGACCATTCTGTCACTAACATAGGGAATGCCTATAACGAGAGACACGGTATCTTCACAGCGCCGGTTGCTGGTACTTACGTGTTTAGTGCGACAGTTGCTGGCATTCATACAAGTGGTAATGGCGCCAACCATCTGTATTCCGGCGTCGTCGTCAACGGCGTCACCGTTGCCAGGTTGTTAACTGACCAATATGACCAGAGCACGCAGACACTGGTACTGAATCTGAACGCTAATGATGACGTCACGGTCAGTAACTTAGGGCCCGATGAGCACATCCTTGGTAATGATTATACGTCATTCTCCGGGTTTCTCCTGTACGAGGACTTCTCTGGATCTCAGATTGTTGGTTGAGGTATATATCATGTGCATGATAAATAAACCTGGGAAACAAATATCTTGTGTTTGCTGTTACTGATCGTTGTTCTTTGAATTTTTAAAGACTGTCATTTGTATCCCTATTTTCTTCACTTGAAACTACAATGAATCTACGAAATAGGCGTTAACTAACCTCGATACATGGCTATGAGTTGGAAGCAACGTCTTTGAATCTCTGAGACATACTTCCAAAAAATGAATAAGGTTGTTAAATCCAACCCTATTCCCTATATGCCATCATGCATTAAAGATGCTTTAAAAAGAAAAATAAACATAACCATTCAAAAACAAAACATTGAAAGTGGCCATCAAGTTATAAAAGAGTGCAATATTGGGATAGATAATTATGCAAAAAGCTGAAAAAGTTTTTCAGGCAGTTAAAGTATCATACCACCAAGATCTTTGTCAGATTTTGTGAAATGTCATCCTACAGTCATGTGTTTTGTTGTTGTTTCCTTTGTCAAAGTACTCATGCACAGATCCAGCCATTGGGTGGGGAGGGGGGGGGTCCGACAGAGATATGTTGGCAAAATATGAAAATGGCCATGCATAGATAACTATGAAATTCTGAAAATGACTGTACGTGGAGGGTGTGGGGGTCCGTGCCCTCTTCCATACTTTCCTCTTTGGTTTTTACAGAGGCCTTATCCCCTCTGGATCCGCGTATGGTATGGTATTTTCCTTTGTCAAATATGTTGTAAATGTACTGTTCATTTGCCTGAAGAGCCAAGCAAACACAAACGTGACCTGGAAAATGAACGTATTTTTTACAGAATCGCTGGACAATGGCTCGATCCACAACCGAAAATGTTACTTACCATACTTTCTTTCCTGAGATATTCATAAATGAGGCAGAATAGTGCAGAGTCACAAGAGGTAATTTCAAAATTGGGTTAATTATCTCTTCAGCTGCATAAATCTCCTTTCACAAACTTTTGTCGACCTCTCTTGACAGTTGAGGAGAGCAGGAACATTTTTCATTTATCAGTCCGTATATGTGTGACAGTCAGGCTTTCGTCGCTATTAGTACCATCACCTTCATATGTCACTGACACGCATGCATTAAGCCTCTGGTCAAGCTAGGGGAGCGTGAAAAATGACAGGGACACGTCACACAAATTATTAGGCTTAACCTTTTTTTGTCACCCCTACTTGTTTGTACGTCTAAAAAAATACGGGATGGCTAATCGTCAAACACTTGTACCGGGCCTTGAAACTGGGATCATTATTGATGTCCATCCGTCCGACTGTTGTTGTTTTTCTTTATTGTTGTTGTTGTTGTTGCTCTTGTTCTTCTTCTTCTTCTTCTTCTTCTTCTAAATACTTAAATGAATAGGGGAAAATGAATTGAATAAAGGTTCCAACTTTGTGTTTCCTTAGATACACACACGGTGTCTCCTTTGATCCACACTTGGGCGTTCTTAGATCTACACTTGATGTTTCCTTAGAAACACAATTTGGGTCATCTAAGATCCACACTGTGGGTCTCCTTAGATCCACACTTAGGATCTCCTAAGAATTCCACGTGAAGGGGGTCTCCTTAGATTCACATTTCGGGTCCTCTCAGAACCACACTTGCGGTCTCCATAGGCATACACTCGGGGTTTCCTAAGATTCATACTTGGTGTTATCTTAGAACCACAATTGGGGTTGCCTTTGATCCTTTTTCGGATCTCCTTAGATCTCCATTTGGGATCACTTTAGATCCACACTTAGGTTAACCTTAGATCCCTACTTTGAGTTCCTTAGATCCCCACTTTGTGTTCCTTAGATCCCCACTTTGTGTTCCTTAGATCCCCACTTTGGTTCCTTAGATCCCCACTATGTGTTCCTTAGATCCCCACTTTGTGTTCCTTAGATCCCCACTTTTAGATCCCTACTTTGAATTTATTAGATCCCTACTTTGAGTTCCTTAAATCCCTACTTTGAGTTCCTTAGGGTTTCCTATATCTACAGAGACTCCCTCCCATATCATTTCTCGATCTGCACGCGGCAAAGCTTTTGCATACATTTCTGGAATTAATCCCTCAATGATAAATGTCACTCATATATGTACCAATGTGTTTATATCTGAACATCCTATTAACCTAATTGTTTAGTGGGACATTCGGTCAGATGTGAGCAGAAAAAATGAGATAATACATTTTTCAAGAGAAATTATCAGGGTTAATAATTGGGTATCTTCCTTTACCCATTCTTTTAGTGTGCCGTGTATGAGACAGAAACAATTTGAAAACCTGATAAATTGTTGAATGACAAACGTACAACACGACTGAATATATATATTGTTCTAATTTTTTATCATGTATTAAGCTTGACGTGGCACTGTCGCAGCGACGGTAAACTCCAAAGCAAAAACAACTTATCATCATCATCATCACCTGCACCATTATTAATATTATTATTATTATTATTATTATTCCCCTGCTGGAAAAACCGTCATTGTCATTCGGATTTTCATGTGAGGAAGCCTGCCAGCTGGCTTGCGGTAGGTCGGTGGATCTACCTGGATGCCTCCGTAGATTCGGGATCTTCCTCCACCTGTTATTAGCTGGACGTCGCTATATGACTGAAATACTGTCGAAGCGACGGTAAACTCAAATAATCAAGTCAAGTACTACTCGAAAAACATAAAACAAAGTTGTATTATAAGCTTTAACAATAAGATGATTTACAGCACACATATAAATGACTTCCCCAAAGTGTCCAATAAAATAATATATTAAAAGTACTAACATTTATTAGAGTTGTTTACTACATATATATACATGTTGTTGTTTTTTGTGTTTTTTTTGTGTGTTTTTTGTTGTTTTTTTGTTGTTGTTTTTTTCAGTATACTTTTTTGCATGAAATAAAGATAAAAATTCATTTTTCCTTCTTACTTTTTTTCTATAACATTCCCCATTGTTTTCAGATCTGTATAAAGAATGCGACTGAAAAAAAAGATTGTAGTAGTGCCTTGCTTTACTCGTTCAAAGACATATCAGGATAAGAGGAAAGTTATATTCTCGATGATACGAGTCTTGCGATTTTCCGAACTGTTCGTGTGTTTCCCATTAGTCATCGAATAATCGCAATTCATCGGTAAATCGCTCTTTATCGTCCATTTAAGCTAGGAGAACTTGTCAGCATATATAAAAACAAAGCTGATGCCCCCTTCTAGCTGTCTTGGGACGATTTATGAAATAGTATGCATGTTTTTATTTTTATTTTTTGAATGTCTCAAAAGTATCTAAGATACAGCTATTTAACATTTAAATGTTTCTTGAAAGCTTGTATTGACATTAGAATCGAACTCATTTATAAACAAATTATAAATCCGCCTAATCAACACATCAATAATTACGGTGTTTCGACCGGACAAAATAACCGCCTGTTGTTATTATAGAAAATTGATTTATAAAACTGACATTATATTCAACACAAAATTAACGTGGAGACCGATCCATCAAAATTAGATTCATACCTATCGATCATACAACTGTCGGCAATATGTAGATTCAAAATGTCAGCGAATGATTAGTCAGCAAAGATACGTCATACAACACGAGATTCTAAATGACCTTGAAATGTCAAAAGTCATAAAAATTGAATTTACTTTAAGTTAGTTAAACAATAACAAAAATACACGGTGGCTTTAGTTGATCTGTGTAAAAACGACGTTTTTTTTTACTATTTCCCCCAAAGTTTGGTGTTATTAAGTGAAATCGGGGTTTCCGACGATGACTTGTGCCTTGCAATAAATTTGATACTCTTATTCGCTAATATTTGAAGTACTTACGTTGTGTCTTTCTCTCCATGGATTTCAACTAACATGACGAATTGTAACTTGAAGAAAAAAATCACTGATAAAAACTTATGCAGACAAAAAATTATAGTTTTTAAGGCAGCAGAAACATTCTTAATGGCTACCATGAAGTGACAGCTGACATACACAATAAAATGGCGTATTAAACGAAACGTTCCGTTAGAACATTAGAAGAAAATTGCGATTCTTTTTTAATTTAGTACCCATCAATGTATATATATGGCTGTAAATTTAAGGTAAAGTCACTGCAGTGGTTCCGCTACATTTCGGACCTCATGGCCTTTCACGGAGATACCAAGTTTCCTAATGTTTCATGAGGTACCTTGATTATCTTAGTAGAGGTTAAGTGGCCCAAGATGTAGCGGAACCATTACAGGGACTTTACTTTAAAAAAATAAAACAATTTCCTGTTACGCTATTGAAACTTTTGACCAAAATGTATTCAATAATATTTTTTATAATAACCAATAATAATTTTGATCGAATGCCTTTAATTTATGAAATTTGTTGTTGTTGCTGTTTGTTGTTATTGTCTTTTGAGTTCTAACTTCGGACGACTAGGTTTTGGGGGTTTTTTTGTTGTTGTTTTTTTTTGGGGGGGTGGGGTTCGATCCCGTGGAACTGGACATTACGAATGAATTGGAAATTACATAAAACTTGCCTTACATCTTTGAAAACAATATTTTAAAAAAATCTAATTTATCTATTATCTATCTATCTTTCTTCATTTTTTTCAGGTTTGTTCCCTGTTTTTCCAAGAGAGGAAACTCGCTAGAGTAATGAGCTGGATATATTGAGGCGAATAAACATTTTTCATTCTTATTGAGAACCGTTAAACGTCTAACTTAAAAAGTATTTTAATACATCCAATGAAATCTAATACTAATCGGTACGGGTAGCCGAGTTGTATGAGGTCGTATGTTTGATTCCCGGCGTACCAAACAGTACTGGTATATCTCATTGCCTTTTGCTCAGTCTTTTAAGAGAAGTTCCAGGACTGGTTGGCCCGGTGTCAGGATAATGTGATTGGGTGTGGTATCATGCTACAAGTCAACGGCGTGATACTGCACACGCATCTTCCTCGTGTATGGACACTTCTTCTGCCGATGGGGCGCTGCAAGTAAAACAAAACCATCTGACTTGTTATTTATATATAAGTACCCGCAAAGTCTCTTTTACTACAGAAAACAGCACGAAACACGAAGGTCTTATGTTGGAACAGGGTGGATGATTGACATTCTATCCTCATTGCTTGAACCGTCATATCACTGTCGGTGTAATCCCGGGAGATTCCGGGGGATTCCGGAGATGTGCGGAGTAACACGATTGTGTCATTGCCTGTGGTTACTTATATCCGTGGGTTCGACGTATCGTCTGCGGTAAACCATTTACCTCCCAAGTATATCATTATACAGGTTATTATGTGTGTACGTATCTTTATGAGCAGTACGGTCTGGCGAAGAAAAAGGAAATCCAAGGACAGGATCTAGGATCAAACCCGAGGAAAATCCGAAATCTTGACTAGTGGGGTGGGGTCCGATCTTCTCTCTCTCTCTCTCTCTCTCTCTATGCTCATATACTTAATTATGCCTTAAATATGAAATGAATCCAAAGCTTATCATGTTATCTTACGTCGATTGTTTTTACATCTAATTACTTTCGACATTTCCTTGGTTAGACTAGTACTCTGGGTGTTCATGAACATTCCTTGCCCCGCCCCCCACCCCGACGGGATTCGAAACCACAACCTTGGGATCTACAGTCAAGTTAACCACCCCTGGCCTACAAACCACGACGCCCTTAATGGATCTATCAAGCTACAGTTTTGAATATATCCTGCGTTCATGCAATTTGCCGTTTTAGAATACGATCATAAATAACACAAAAACCTTTTCTCAGTTAAAACAAAAAATGTGCATATCACATTGGTCATACAAAAACAAGGCAAACTTTTGGTTCAGTCTTTTCAGACCGAAATACGTATGTCAATATGGATAAGTTATTTAACAAAAAGAGAGGTTTGAAAAAATAATCTCTAAACACAGTTGTTATCCATCAACCAGTTAAAAACCTACATTTGTGTCAATACAACTGTTTGTGCTATAAATAGACGTCATTATCATTTTGCATTCTATTGTTTGACAGTTATATATTCCATATGCAGATACGTTTGTCTTTTTTTTTTCTTTTTTTTTTCTTTTTTTTACATTTTTCGTCAATTGTTTGATATGTCTTACGTAACGGTAGCGAAAACTCCCTCTCTATAACGACTCAACTCAGGTCCCTGTCTATAACGACTCAGCTCAGGACGAGCAAAACTAAAATGAATGGTTTTTAAAGGACACAAATAACAATCATTTTTTATATATTTTTCCAGTCTTCATTGTATGACACAACCATTGTACGATTATCTTGATGCTGTTGCTGTTTCTATGGTGTTGGTTGTTCTATTGTTGGTGGTGGTGGCCGTCGTTGTCGTCGTGGGGGAGGGGGTCGGCTACACGACTTTTTATTGTTTTTGTTACATGTATATATAGTTCATCATATTCATTGTAAATAAGTTATGATCGCCAACCTCCTCGTTAAACAAACCCCCACGTCAATATGTTAACAAACTTGATGGCCTTGATGACCCCCTGTTGTACACGGTACATGTGGGCGTGGTCCATGATCTACATGGTGTGGGGGGGAAGGTGACATTCAATGCTGACATAGAGATCGAGTGGTTATCCTTTCAATCGAGGGCAAAGAGAGAGATCGAGAGAGAGACTAAGCTTGACTTGACTATTTGAGTTTACCGTCGCTTCGACAGTATTTCAGTCATATAGCGACGTCCAGCTAATTACAGGTGGAGGAAGATCCCAAATGCACGGAGGCATCCGGGTAGAACCACTGACCTACCGCAAGCCAGCTGGAAGGCTTCCTCACATAAAAATCCGAATTTGTTTTAGTGTTTACAACAGTCTAAGACATGGTTATTCATAATTATAGACACAGACAAAGAAAAACAATACTTCATTGGTTTATTTTATTACATTATTTTGAAATCCTCCTGCCCCAATATGGTTTGGATCCGTCGTTAGAAGATACAACCAACATGTCATTTCGTCGTTTTGACATAAAAAGCTTAATGAAACACCCACGCTACACTGAAACAAGAGGGCCATGATGGCCCTGAATCGCTCACCTGAGTACCATTGCTTCAACTGATGTCAAGGTTTTTAAACAGACAAGGATTCTGATATAACTTAATCTAAAACATTTTACCCCTGACAATACTACACACCAAATATCTAAGCAATGGGCCATATGGTTTCAGAGAAGACTTGGGCGCAGGGTCATTTATCACCATTGGGCTATGATTTGTACAATCTTGTAGTGGCCATAAGATGATGCTACATACCAATATCTAAGCTCTAGGCCTTATGGATTCATAGAAGAAGATTTTTTAAGATTTTCCTATATAACTCTGTGTAAACAAGTGACCCTGGTGCGGGGTCATTTATCACCATAGGGCTATGATTTGTACAATCTTGGTAGTGGCCATAAGATGATGCTTCATACCAAATATCTAAGCTCTAGGCCTTATGCATTCATGGAAGAAGATTTTTTAAGATTTTCCTATATAACTCTATGTAAAACAAGTGACCCCTGGTACGGGGTCATTTATCACCATAGGGCTATGATTTGTACAATCTTGGTAGTGGCCCATAAGATGATGCTCATACCAAATATCTAAGCTCTAGGCCTTATGCATTAATGGAAGAAGATTTTTTAAGATTTTCCTATATAACTCTGTGTAAAACAAGTGACCCCTGGTGCGGGGTCATTTATCACCATAGGGCTATGATTTGTACAATCTTGGTAGTGGCCCATAAGATGATGCTTCATACCAAATATCTAAGCTCTAGGCCTTATGGATTCATAGAAGAAGATTTTTTAAGATTTTTCTATATAACTCTATGTAAAACAAGTGACCCCTGGTGCGGGGTCATTTATCACCATAGGGCTATGATTTATACAATCTTGGTAGTGGCCCATAAGATGATGCTACATACCAAATATCTAAGCTCTAGGCCTTGCAGTTTTGCAGAAGAAGATTTTCAAAGTTTGCATTTTTAAAATCTATTTTTAGCTCCTGTGACCTAATTATGCAATGGACCAGAACCATTTATACAACTGTAGTAGAGCTTCATCCAAGGAACATTCCTGCAAAATATTTTTCAAATTGGCCAAGCCGTTTAGGAGGAGATGTTGTTTGAAGCAATTGTTGACGCCGGACGCACGCACGGACGCACGCACGGACGGACGACGGACGACGGACGCCGGACAAAAGGCGATCAGAAAAGCTCACCTTGAGCACGTTGTGCTCATGTGAGCTAAAAAGTAACCCTAGCATATTACGCAGTACGGCACTAGGAGGCAAGGCATATTTTTGACTAATTGATCAAACTAATTACTCTCATTAACATAGTGTTATGGTGACACATTGTTCTGGAGTACAAATCATGATCGAGGCGTCGGTGAACAGTTATTTACGGGGAGTCGTGTGTCACGGGACGCATGAAGTTCACGGGGGGGGGGGGGTCTGAACTGGACTGTACCTTTCTCTTTCCAAGGTTATGTTACCCCTCAACGAGCAGTATAAAATCTGATGAACTAAATCCATTATAAATAAATAACAAATTACAAGGCAATTTTAACAAGAAATATATTTTTGAAAAAATATGCGGCGTTGTTGAGGATTAAAGTAATAGAGACTGTAGAACTTTTATATGATGAACGAATCATTATCTGTTAAGCATTTCATCCTTGGTCAAGTCAAAATAAAGATGAAAACTCGGCATTAAACTGTCTCCGCAATCGGCGTTATGATAACGCGCACATAATGTAGATATTTATAGCGTTCGGTCCGAAACAAGTCTCAATGTGCATCAAAGAGGAGTGTTTTATATTTCTTCAAAGAAACTAATTCAGTCAGAAATCATTATTAATATTTCGTAAATACGAAGTGTTTGTTTCAGCTAGTTGTCATCTCAACAAACAATGGTGCTTAACTTTTTTTATCCGTGAGTACAGGAATATCTAACAATGAGGATCGTTAAATACTCATTCGACAGTCTTACGTCATCAGTATTAAGTAGGTCATCAGTGAAGTTACGCAGCTACGCAGAAAATGTCTTTTGAAAACTATGCATTTGGTCAACTGTTCTATTTTTATTGGCACATTTCAGTTCGATATATTCACGATGATGCCAATGATATATTGTAACAGCAATCAGTTTTAAATCTCTTTTCTTCCTTCACCTGTAAGGTTTTTATTTAGTTCCCTTAAAAAGTAACAGTAACCTGCTAGCTAATGGACAAAAAAAAACCTCCAAAGTAGCGACAACAAGGCATCTAATGGACAAAACAGAACAGACTAAAATGTAACTCTACTGAACAGATAAACTGGCAGCTAATGGACAAACGTACAAACTGGCAGCTAATGGACAAAATACTAGACTAATAAGTACCTCAACTGAATGCACACACTGACCGTTAATGGACAAAACAGACTCAAATTGCAATATTCAATCTTAAAATTGACTGGCAGTCAATTTGACGTACAGCTGTAACTTAAAACTTATAAGTGCTGCTGCACCTGAAATTATTCTTATGTTACAGCTACTGTTAACTACAGCTGTACTTTCTTAAACTACAGCCTATCAATACGTTCCATCTATTTTTATTTTATTTAATTTTTTTGGAGTGGGGAGGGTGCGTGAAAATAAAACAAAAACACATTCTCTAAAGACGCAGTAGACTTATTTATTATATAACAAAAACAAGGCTCATGAATATAAAAGTCATTCTGAATTCAATTCATGAATTAAATGAAAACTTAAAGATTAGGTAGATTTGTCCCATCACTATAATTCTTGTTTTTTAATAATATTTTGGATATAATTTCTTGCGTTGCGTTATTGTTTAGCATCCTACGATGTTCTTACAATAATGAAACATGTACAGTCAAGCCTGTATAAGCGGTCATCTCTGAATAGCAGCCAACCTGTGAACAAAGACCATCGACTTGATAGCCGGAGAATTTAATCTCTGTCACCTCCAGATAAAGGCACAGTAAATTGTATTGCAGGCATGATCAATTTTCAGTTGATTTACCAAAATATTTTAAGTTCCCATCAACTTATTCCATATATTGCAGTTTCTGGTAGTTTTGTTTTAACTTCATTTTTTACCATCCCTCTAGACACTTCCTGGGTTGGACCAGTACTTTGCGCCTGATTATGTCATGTAGTACGGACAATTTTACGACAGTCTCTTAAATTGTCCGGTTAATGGAAGCAGTAAATTGGCCGGTTCCCGGAAAGGTTGGCTTTTATAACAGGGAGCCGTTTATACATGCCTAATTGTATCAATTAGATGCTGGCAGTGAATCTATAGCATGTCATATATGTACAATACATTGAATAAATATGTATACCTTAAGATAATGTGTGATAGTAAACAAAGTACAATGTATGTTATATACTGTAGAATCATCAATTTTCGTGGAGGATTAATTTTCGCGGATTTCGTGGATGGTTTTATCTACGAATATTAATCCCCACGAAAACTGTTTCTTATTTCATAGACCTCGCGCTTTCGTGAATATGGTTCAACGAATATATGTACCAGCGAAATTGGCTTTAGTACAGATTCCACGAAATTTAATAACATAATTAATGATTTTACAGTACCCAAGCACTCTAGTGACTTAGAAATATGTGTGAGGTGACTGTCCCATTCTTGCAACACATTGCCACACTTGTATTATAATAAACAGGGTTGAGAACAGTATCAACGTCATAGTGGTTTATCCAATTAAAAATTTAGTCAGGAAAAAATGTTGATAATGATGATGATGAACGTGGTGTTGGTAGTGGCGGTCAAAAACTTCAAATTATGAATGAAAACATTCTCGTTCTTATAAATTAGTCTCAAGTCTGAAATAATACAAAATATTTTGGAAGAGAGGGAAATAAAAAGTAGGCAAGAGTACAATAAATGTTACAAAGTTACCCATGTAATAATGCATGTGAAGTGCAGTCAGTTGACAGCAAGGCGGTTGACACCCACAGTCTGTAGGACACTTGTTTAAAATTAATTAAATTGTCCTCAGACTCTGAAGAATTCATTAAATTTTCATCCCTGCAGGTGTTAGTTTGTTTACCGACTGTACCGTGTCGTACTTACTGACAAGTGTGTATCATCCCCGCTGTATTTCAGTGATATGTATTCATTGCAAGTTGATTTACTTTCCTGTGTAAGTACGATTAAATAAAAAAAAAACTAATATTTTTTTATATATATAAATTAATGAAATACATTGATGCAACTGGATGATTCATTTATTCTTTATACTAATAAATTATTCGAAGTAAACAATATATTATTCACTGTTTGCGTGTTGAACTTTTTAATTTTGAAGGAATGCACATATTCAAATAATATATTTATGATATGTGCGAATGTTCAACTAATGCATTTATTATATATGCAAATGTTCAGCTAATGCATTTATAATATACAGGTATAAGTAAATGGTTAATTTCTTAAATACAAGATCGTCTTCACAAGTGTCACGTGTAATTAATTTTTAAAGTAATTTGCATGCGTTTTTAATGCCAATGAATTAATTGTTTACTTAACATGGTACATGCCGCTTAAAGTTTAAATGGTTAAATTTTGCAGATTTGCATATTTCTAAGAACTTACAGGAAAGATAGAAGAAAGACATGAAATACAACTTGATATAATTAAAAAAATAGAGCAGGAATCGTTCACTGAAGTGGCAAAGTGGACGATATTTATCTTTTAGATTTAAAGTTGTCCTCAATTTATATAAATTACACGTACTCCTGATAATACAAAATAAAGAAAGAATAGGACATATCAAAACAACAAGGATTCAATGAAAAACTTTAATTTCAACGATTTTTTTTTATCATTTGAATAATATTGCTCAAAATTTACATTTTTAATTATGCTAAAAAGTTCAAATAAGCTACACAGTGTCCGGTGGTAGAGTTCATGACCGCGGATCCGACGGTTGTGGGTTCTAGCAATGAACGATCGACGTAAACAAGTTTAGACTAAATGAGTTAGGCACCACTAAGTTCGCCCATTTAATGGACAGGGATGCCTTTAAATGCTAGGTCTATTGTAACTCATACTTGAAAAACAAGACCGAAACAGAAACCAGTACTTAATTTTAATACCGACATATGTATACAACTTAATGGTGCTTTGTTTTTTTTACATTTGTAATGAAAATAAATTAAGCATGAAGATATGTTGTGTAGAAGATAATAATATGTATGTACATGTATAAACAAACAAAAACAAATCATAAACTTAACTACAAGGCAATCGTGAAAAAGGCATGAAGAACAATAAGAAACAACCAACTGGGGCATAATGGATTGATTCCGCATCAATCATCGCCACTGAATTACCACGTGACCATGGTGTGTACCAAAAGTGACGCTATTGTAATATGTGATTTAGCTGAAGCTCAGCTATTTTCATCTCACTGTGGCAGAGATCTGAGCGAGATCTCCTGCGTTAGAGATTGAGAAACATTATTTGTACTATGAGTAACAGCAAATCAATCGTTCTGACAATACTTTACTTGGTGTAGGGCTGAAACAAAATGATTGTTTTAATGCATTTAATGTCTAAATGATAATTCACATGAAAAAATAAAAATGTTTGCATTGCTATTCAAACACATTGACACAAACTCCGACGCAGTGGATTGGCACCTCATCACTGACACGTTGTATCACCATGTGACCACGGTGTGTACAAAAAGTTACGCTGTTGGTTATCTGTGACTTAGCTGAAACTTAGCTATTTTTAACTCACTGTGGCAGAGATCTGTGCGTGCAAGATCTCCTGCGTTGGAGGTTGACTTTGATAAGTACACATATTCACATTCGATTTTATTATCTTTTCTTATTTGAATGCCCGGATGATGACGTAACATTCTAGCCTCGTTTTGAATCTTCACAAATGCACTACGCATTGTAAATGCTTAAAAAAAACATCTCGATATATCTTGTATGTATAAATCATTAAAAGAAGCCACACTTATGATAAGAGGCGATGTGTTAAAGCATTTTGCTGGCTCGGCTGGATTGTCCTTTTAAATGTTGACCCATTCTGCCTGTCTGCAGCCATTGCTGTCGAAGATGTAATCTTGAAGATCACGTGATCACATATTGCCCCTTTCTGCTGCCCAAACAAAAGCTCATATGGCAATTTTCGGCAAGTCATAATGACCAAATGTCTATATACTTTTTACAATGTTTGTTTTTGCACAAGTGTCTTAATACATAGATGATCGATCGATATTCACCTTTCAGATTGAATATTGCAATTTGTTCTAAATCGTCTGAATTTAAACAGAATCGTGTATCCTCGTGTATTTCATTGTGGTAGAAAGAATTAAGTGTCTAAAACAATAGCAATAAAACAAATGCAATTAGGAAGGACTGAATCATATCATTTCATGACGGTTTGTTTCAACGCCTTGTCAATAAAAGCTATATGTTGTTGTTGTTGTTGCATTTCTGCCTCTATATTACCGAGTACGGTATGTTTGTTCAACTATGGTACGGTTGATCCCAATCCCTTAAATCTCTGTGGCAAGTGAGTCTGGAATAGAAGAATAGTCACGATAAATTGTTGAGTTCATCTGACTAGTTTGTTTGTTGGGTTTAACGTCCCACCGGCAGTATATTTCAGTCATTTGTAGAGACAAATATAGTGCTGCCACCTGTAGACATGTCACACCCAGTCAAATTATACTGACACCGGTCAAACCAGTCCTGAAACCACCAATATAATACATGCTGAGCAGCATGCAAGCGAACTATACCAGTACCATTTTTTTTTGAATTTGGTATGTCGCGGCCAGGGATCGAACCCACAACTTTCCGCTCCCGAGACGAATACTCTAACCATTCGGCCACTAGGGACGATCATCATCTTAATAAAAATCCTTCATATATCATTCATGTGATTTAATATGTCAAAAGAAACAAACCTTGAGATATGCGCTAGTTTAAATAAACAAATATTAACCCATTAAGATTGATTGATTGATTGATTGATTGATTGATTGATTGATTGATTGAATCGTTAATTTTCGACAATCTAAATATATTCAAGCATCTCCGAGATGACAGTAGTATAAACCTCTATTCAATTATTCTATAATACGCATTTTTTTTGCACAAATAAATGGGTTGGAGATTAAGAACATTATAATTTTATGAATATTTTATCCACGTTGGGGTTTAATTTTCAACATGCCTGCATTATAATAGCCCCTATCTATTTATTTATTATTTACTTATTTATTTCACTGTCATTCAGAACGTTTGCCTTTGCTTAAATAGGAATGATCGTATTCCAAAAGACTGCATTATTGTATGGTAGAAAATTAAACCCAAGCAAAGAAACAATCGCCTTTTTCAATTTAATTTATTTTATTTTAATATATTAATAATCTATCTATCTATCTATCTATCTATCTATCTATCTTTCTTTCTTTCTTTCTTTTTTTCTTTCTTTCTTTCTGTCTGTCTCTCTGTCTGTCTCTCTGTCTGTCTGTGTCTTCAAAATCTCTCCCTCTATTTCTGTATCCATCTATCTATCAATATATCCATCTGTCTAACTATCGATTTGTCTATCTACTATATATATATATATATATATATATATATATATGTGTGTGTGTGTGTGTGTGTGTGTGTGTGTGTGTGTGAAGCCATTCTAATTTGATATTATGTGAGAGACTATGCCACGTTTTGAAAACAATCCAAATGTCTAAAACACTAATTAGATCTATCAACACATAAATGAAAGTGTTAAACCTTGATCCCAAGATCTACCTAGATAAACCATGTTTAATGTTGTTTAACCCTTTCCCTCATAGAGGACACCATGAAAAGACCTATGCGAACAGCATAAAACCAGATCAGGTTTTATGCTGTTCGCTGCTCCTCAGTGGTCTGGAAATGAGTATTTTGTAATTAAATTTGGTAAGGTTTAACTGTGGTTTTCTGCAGATCAGGCTTTATGTGGTACCTATTGAGTGCGTCAAAATCAGTCTATATGAGGGAAAGGGTTAAAATGAGTCTATATGAGGGAAAGGGTTAAAGTGGTATTTCTATAATACAGAGAAATGAACGCGTTGTATTGGACATATTTGAATAGAAGGGATGTGTTTCTACCTATTTCAAGAAATGAAGTCTCACCTATCGCTGTGTAGTTGTTGGAAATTGAATCAGATTTGCTAATGTTGATGACGTCAAGAGATAGATATGTACTCTTTAATATATTATGAACTAATTTGCCTTTTATCGGAAGTTAATCTAGAAGTTCCAGACTGGCGGCGGCAGTTTTCATGAATGGTCTTCTTTTCCATTAATTATTTCTAGGCGAACAGTTTATTTGTTTGTTTGTTGAGTTTAACGTCCAACCGACAGTATTTCAGTTATTTTGGAGATTATGTCTACTTTAGACATATATAGTGCTGCAACACTACAGTATCACGCCGTTAGCATGATACCACACCCAGATACATTATCCTAACACCGAGCCTGGAACCACCCTGGTTATATGCTGGGCGCCAATCAGGGAGCTACCTGATTTTGCTTGGGGCACGAATCCATAACCTCCAACTCCCGAGGCGGACGCTCTAATTACTCGACCACCGGGAATGGGGCCTAGGTGAACAGACCGACAAAATCAACAGTAAAATATAATACTTACGAAATTAGCACCAAGTGTTAGATTCAAGTTTTGCTTCGATCATGCATCTGGTACGTCAGGGATGTATTCTTCCGCCATGTCATGCACGACTTCCAGTCGATTTTCTTCACCACTTCCGGCGTCATCGCTTGACCGCGATGCTGCACTTCCCGCTGAGCGACGCGCCCACATTAGTTCATCGCCTTCAGGAACGATTCTGATTTCTTTGACGTCATTAGAATTGCTTTTCCTCTGCAGGAAGTGCTTCTTGACGAACTTTTTAAACCGACCATCCTTCTTTCCCTGAAATTAAAGTAAAATTTATTACAGTAAATGATATGCAAAGCGCATTTGTTTTTCTTGAATATCATTACGCAGCTAAATATCCAATAACCTCATTTTTTAATTCAACTGCTGCTGATAAAATTGACGTCGACGATGATAATGATGATGATGATATTATTTTTTTTCTTGTTGTTGTTATTATTATTATTATTATTATTATTATTGCATATCTTGAAACAAATTTGCTATAAATCTTAAGATGAGCTTGCATTTCAAACTTCAGAAATAATTGTGTCCAGTCTTGACCACTACCACCCAGCCGTATAACCAAACAACAAGGGACGTTACCAAGGAACATAAATCAGTAGAATCTGACAACACTGTCGCAACGTCATATCCATTGACCGTTGTATACCCATCAGACCACAGCGTGATTATGTCCTTAAACGAGTGTTTCCTGATGTGGCCAAGGCCAATAAACCATCTGTTTGTTGCTTAACATGCAACATAGGCATAAATAGCCCTTGCAGCATGTATCTGAACACACATTGCGGTGATAATTAACAGCTCGTGTATTTTGATGCATTTAAAGAGACATCTTGTGTTAATAAATCAATGGCACATCGTACGGAAATATTTCGCAACTGTCACGATTTTTAGACACTTAAAATTTAAAACATAATTTAGCTATTAATTTGATACGCTAAATCATTATAAAGCTCGTTCAAAATTGTTCTTTGAAACTGACATACAATAAATATATATTCGTTTAATGAAAAATATGAGATGTTTCACAGCCGCTCATTTTTATATATCGAATACTCATGTTCTATATTAAACCCGAATTACGAAAACATCACGTGTTTCTGTGCAATATGACCCAACCTGCCGGGTTAATATGTCAGGAAACAAAGAATTCAGTGCAATTCACCAGCATAAACGAGGGGGCGGGGTAGAAACAAAATTAAAACTTTTTTTTATTTCTACCGATGATCTGTGAACGAGATGCTTTAAGCATATGCTAAGTCAAGTTTGATAGTACAGAAACTTAAATGATTTATAGAAATTACATTATTTTATCTTGTTATGTAACAGTTATTATCAAAACTACTGGTAATCATTACTCATGCGAAAGAAATGCAGTAATGCTTCCTTTGAAAACGTTGCATTTAGAAAGAAGAAATGTGATGAATTTATTTAACCGTAATGTATTTCTTTTGATATGAAAATTAAGCATATCATAAATGTATCGATACTGCAATGAAAGCGTGTTGATTGGTTTCCAAAGTAACGGTGCATACGGATCTGCATATGAAGTAGATTGAACTTCGATGTTGTAATGATTAGTTTACCACCTCGTGGCTTTTAAAACGTATCCTCAATGAATTCTTAATGCGACGACCCCCATCTTGATTAAATTACTCGGGTCGTGTTTTATTAAAGAAGGTAAGTAACGCAAAAGTATTGATTTTGATAACCCTTTTTTCAGTCTTGTCCTTAAATACTTTATCAAGGTGAGACAGGTAACTAAATGACCTTCAACGAAACGTAACTTATGTACTGACTTTAGTATGTGTACTGTACTTGATTGTTCATTTTATATGTTTTAGGTTTGTTTTATTTCAAGATATCTGCTAATCTATTCACTTTTAATTGGTTTAAAAGTGATCTACACTTTAATGATTATTTAAATATCTTAATAAATTAATTCTTCATAATTAAGATTACTTTAAACATCCTTAAAATTATATAATTAATACTCATACCACAGTTTTAATATTAGCAGATATGGTCTTTCATATACATGTATGTCGACATCTAGTATACATGTAGTTTTAAACCTGTGTAAAGTATTTACCTGTGACAAATGGTCGCTTATAATTCTCGTTAAAATGACTGTAATAATTTGTTTTATTACAATGTACATACATTGATATTGTTTGTTTGTTTGGTTGAACGCCACACCAATAGTTTTCAGTAATTTCGAAACTATGCCTACGTCAGACAGATTTAGTGCTGGCACACTGCAGTATCACGCCGGCATGTGGCATGATACCACACCCAGTCACATTATCCTGACAGTACAGGGATATTGTGCATAGATGAGACTGATATAAGTAAATAAATGTTAACTATATAGATCGATAAAAGTATACCCACCGACTGATCAACAGATCAAACATCGAGGGACTCTCCGATAGTTCGGAATACCGCGAATCAAGGTCATAACCGAATCAAAGATGTATGAGCGTTGCTGTGAACTATAACTGTAAAATATCTCACGTCATTGATTTAATGCGAAACATCGAGTGAGAAACCAACGTTTGTGGTAAAGTGAGATGAAATATACATCAAAATAGTAATAAAGCATTCCGTAGTCAGTGTCAATACCCCGTGATTTATATCAACACCGGGCAGTGGTCTTTACAAACTGTATATATTAAATCTCCGCTGGTATTAAAGACTTTGTGACTTGATTTACTTTAACCCTTTCCCTCATATAGACTCATTTTGACGCACTCAATAGGTACCACATAAAGCCTGATCTGCAGAAAACCACAATTAAACCTTACCAAATTTAATTACAAAATCCTCATTTCCAGACCACTGAGGAGCAGCGAACAGCATAAAACCTGATCAGCCTGCGAGTTACTCGCAGGCTGATCTGGTTTTATGCTGTTCGCAAAGGTCTTTTCATGGTGTCCTCTATGAGGGAAAGGGTTAAGGGTATAACTCACTGACTTTACTTTTCATGACAATGAAATGATCAAAATGTATCATACATCGGGATTTATATTTTTCGTTAGTTACATAAAGCGTCTAAAGTTGTTCTAGTTGCTAAAGATGGGTTTGAATCTTCCTTGCTATATCTGTCTATTTTATTTATTTGTTTATTTATTTATTCATTCATTCATTTTACTTTTGTGTATGTTTTATGTTTGACTATGAATCTCTTCAATCCCACATCGTCTTAAATCTTGCCCCGTATTGCTAGAGTAACATCCTTTATCATCCGGCATTATCTCCGTAAAATAAACATGACTGGACGGTGCTACACCCACCAAGGCCGAACAACACTAAATTATTCCTGAACAAACGAAGTTATCTTGAGTCTCAGAGTTGTAATCTTAAATATAGTGTCTGATATTTATCATTTCGCTTTTTCATTTTCTATTTATTTATTTATTTTAATGAATTATTATTTTCTTAATTATATCGGGGATTCTGTAGAGTCATTGATTATATGTATAAAGTATGATGTTTATATGAAATCTCAAATCTAAACACGTAACGCGCGTATTCTATATTTTTATTTATCTGCAATTACAGTTGCTATGTTTCTAAATCACCCTCTTAAAATAAATTGGGATCAATTAATCGACCAGGCTGTGGGTGCTTGTCAATACTTTAGATTAAATTATTCAAACAATACACTGCGATTAGGAAAAGCAGGTGAAATGTGCAGCCAGTAATCTCAGGTTGCCCATGTATCCACATAGGGACACATCTTTCTCAAAAGCAGATGCTGCCACAGTGAGTTGAAAAAACAACTGTGTTTCAGCTAAATCACGGGTAATTTATGACTTTTGGTACACAATTCAGTATGACAGTGATTGATGTGGAGCCAATTCATTGCGCCGGAGTTTGTGGACATATATCTCACCGTATACAGTAAAGTACCATCACAAATGAAAAAAAAATGTCCATGTCATACCAAGTGACATATTAATCCATCAGTGTGCTGTTACAGGCTGTAGGTGATGGGTTTGCAGCAATTCCTCACCCTTTTTCTTAGAAATTGTAACACAATAACCGCAAAAAAAAGCGTGTCACATTTGTCATACAAAGAAATCTGTGACATCTGTGTCTTCCACTAATTATACATTTTGAAACTAACATAGAGTCTAAAACTACCTGTATTCATATATTAAGGTAACTCATCCATCATTAGATTATAATCATAGTGTTTGTTGTATATGTCATATGTATTCTTTAATATTTTATGGACTTATTTGCCTTTTCTCGGAAGTTAATCTAGAAGTTCCAGACTGGCGGCAGCGGTTTTCATGAATGGTCTTCTTTTCCATTAATTATTTCTAGGCGAACAGTTTATATGTTTGTTTGTTGAGTTTAACATCCCACCGACGATGTCTACTTAAGACAGATACAGTGCTGCCACACTGAAGTATCACGCCGTAGACATGTGGCATGATACCACACCCAGTCACATTATCCTGACACTGGGCCAACCAGTCCTGCAACTATATCTTTCTCAAATGACCGAAATACTGTCAGTAGGACGTTAAACCCAACAAACAAACTTTAAGATGGTGTATAGACTATTTCCAAAGAGTATCGACAAATTCTAAAGACGATAGCCCCAATAGCCATACCCGTCAATGCTATTCAATAATTATGTTAATTTCATTGTGAATGAATATAGTGTAAACATGTTATACATATTTATACATATACACGTGTTTGATATCATTAACATTATCATCGTCATCCTCAATTTCATCGCCATAATTATCACCATCGTTATCATCGATATCATCATCATAATCATCTCATAGATCAAAATGATCATTAAAATTATTATTACTGGGGTTTTTTATAGTAAATAGTAATAATATAGCAGTAGTATTTTTATTCACATCATCAGTTGCATTATATATTGTAGCCTATGGACTACATCACAATATGAATACACCATAATATAGTCAAGGCGACCGAACTCCTATTCCATCGACCTTACTTAGCATAGCGCCATGTAATACTTCAATACTTAATTCCCTAAAATTCATAAAAAAAGTACCATATTTCTAATAAAAAAAGCGTATCTATTCCTGTTATTTGTGTCATTTCGTCAAACAAGAAAGTAGAATTGCTATGTAAGATTTTAAGTAAAACTATAAAAAAAAAAAAAGGAAAAAAAAAGTAAGAAGGAATTCGACATATGTCCATATATATCAGCTAAGTTTAACTGCTAGGTCCGAACAAGAAGAAAATATTTTCTCTTTGTGAGTTATGTTAAAATTTTGAACTATTATACTTTTAAATTGAGTTTAGTTGAATCTGCAGTATGGTAATGTCATATCTTATTTTAAAATAATTTATTTTACAAAGTATTAAAATGTGTATAAAAAATGCAGATCGACGTAAAATCCGTCACTCACCCTTTTATTACGTTTGCTCTCATTTACATCTGCGGTATGTGCCGGGGCAGTGTCTGACATATCCTGAAACATATGAAATATAAAATGACCCGGTTACAGACTTTAGATATTTTGACCTATATACATCGCTATACATCAACCGAATTTCATACTTTGGTCACAAACTCCGCTGATTTACGTAAAGTAACAGAGGTACTAATAGCTGTAAAAACATTTCTTTTCGTTAATGTCATATTTCGTTGAATCTGTTATAAAGTCACATTCGCGGGTGCATATATTAGTTGAGTTGAGTTGAGTTATTGTTGTCTACCTAATAATAACTTCTCTAGAAATTAATTTTCGTGAAAACAAACTTTCTTCGAAAAGCAGTCCCATTCGAAAAATTTTGATTTTACAATGTGTCGGAGATAAAGCTAATATATCAAATATTCATAAGTCATTATTCATCAACAACAATATCATCATTATCATCATTATCATCGCCATCATCAGGGATAGCAGTTCAATGACATCGAATCATATCTTAACATGCAGAAACCACACAGAAATAAGAAATTATAACTATAATATTATTTTCTTCTTCTTTTTTCCTCTTAATCAACAGCAATACAATCATCATCTCCGCCTTCAGGTACATGTGTGTATACAATAAACAACATGCGCAACCCTTGATATACCATTTGGTAAAACATATAATTTATCTTAAACTCCAAACCGATATCAGAGCAGAACTGACACAGATATTTAAATTTCAACTCAGGTATCCATAAACCATCCTTTGAATTCATACATTTGAACATAAATAAAACGATATACTAACATATCTTAACTAAATCTTTATAAATTGTTTCCAGCATACGTAATAAGAAGTGTGATAAGAAAAATGAAATAATATTTACGTGAACACGTCTTCACACTTCATACACAAGTATCATAACACCAACAACACCAAATACACATTGATAAAAGACACATACCCGAAACAGTTTTAATATCTTCGTATACGCTTAAAACTCTCGATTGAAAATCGATCACGTGATAATCTGTAGGATTTATATGAGATACAACAAAGCGGAGATGTCTATTTTAAACACTTTGTAAATATTGCATGGTCAAGTGAGTGTTTACTAAACGAAGGATAAAATAAAATAAGTAATCCCTATTAATGGAGATATATCAATGGATATTGAGAAAATAGCGTTAATTTTGATATTGGTGTATGTTGTTTTGATGATAGGTCACTTTTAATGTTGTAGAAGTAAATTGTGTAAATAATATGGCTGTTGGTGAGTAGGAAAGAAAATGAAAATATTATTTGGCAGAGATCGGTAGCAAAAAGCCGGCTTATTTCAAAATACAATTATGCTACCGACAACGAACATGAGTAATATTATGCTTTATATTTTCTATCTGTTCGTAACGTTATACTCTAAACTTTCACGTCGATTGGGAAACAAGTTCTTACAACTGAAACTGATCCCTTTCGTCTGGCCAGAGAAAGTCAAGAAAACCATTGCCCCAACGGGGTTCGCGCCACAGGCTTCGGATCCACAGTCGAGAATGTTATCACTGAACGAGAGGGCCCTTAAAATATGAAAGTCATTAAGTTATCATGACCTACCATGTAGCTACCGAAAATGATGAAATATTCATGACTTTAGATTTTCTATAAGGAGACAACATGTAAATCATAAAGACAACTTGACAGACATGATCCTAATGTAACATGCCAGCGATCAATCCCTCCAGACAACTCGGGATGGGGAAATGTTTAATGGGTGAATCCGTTCAGTCAGAAATAAAACCTATTATGCTCGTGACATATTGGGAAATAACAGGCGATGTGCTGATTAGCGATGCTAATTGTGCCATTAATGTTATCATCGATAATTACAGCGAATTTGCTTAAAGAATATATAAACATTTGAACGGATTGTTATTGTCTGTCTCTCAGAGGCCGGTCTCACCATATCATCCGCAATATTTGACACCTTAGAAGGTTTAAATCACACACATGTGAGAGAAAATGCATTTCATACAAATGAAGAAAACAAAATTTATTTTCGTTTCAAGAGATTTTCATTCAAAGAAATAATTGAAAATTTTGCTTTTGATAAATGCCTGTAAGTCCGGAATGCATTTTTTTAAAGTGATTCTTGAATGTATTTCCTCCATGATTATATTGTATAACTAATACCATCAACGTATTTGATGTTATCAATCTGAGATTTTGTGAAAGGGAGAATTAAAAATGAAAAGCTCACTTTGATTTATTTTATAATATAAAAATAGTCAGTCTTATGGTCGACAGATATTGGTACGAAATGTGAACGCGATGTGGCAAGTTTCTGATACGGAAAGCAAATCCCTATTTCAGCCAACCTAGATATATTTTTGTCGTCGTCAATTATCTTTTAAAGGCTGTTCAATAAATTATAAATGTCAAAGCATGCGAGCGAGATGTTTACACACTCAAAGATTAATGGAATATGAAATCAACCTGAAAATTGGTTTCATATTAACAAAAGATTTTTGTTCTTTGTCGTGGAATTTTATAGTTTTATTATGTAATCTAAAGTATCTTCACATTATTATTCAATCCGACAAAACTTTGCAGATCCGTAAAACCTACAATTATAGTCGCCTTTACATTTGTTGATATGTTTACAAAGAATGCAAAACATTAAGCATTATAATTATGCTTTCAGTTTATCTATTTGATTAGATTTGTTTTAATTAAATATACTTGGTATACAAATTACTGTCTCGTTGCAATGACTTATTTTGAAGAATTGTATATGCAGACGATATATCGCTTACACCGTACGCAATTAACTCGTATTTGTGTTGTCTTTTTTTACTTCCCTTTATGATAACGTCTACAAATAAGGCTTTATTGTTTTATCTTTATGTTAAGCGTCCGCGTACACCTGTGTTTTGGTGATTGGTTATTGGTTGCGGGAAAAAACTTTCTTTTTTACTGATAGGTCGAAGAGGACTCTGTTATTTACATGCATTTGTAAATGCATTTCCGGTAGTTTCCCCGTTTGTCGCAGTATTCAAGGTATGCTGAAGAAAAGTAAAGATACATAACATTGTGAAAGCATTCCTTAGTCATCTTAATTAGTACTCATGATGTAAATATATGTTGTTGTTGTTGTCGTCGTCGTCGTCGTCGTCAGGTAGCTAGGATTGACACTTAACAGGGTCATTCGGATTTTCACGTGAGGAAGCCTTCAAGCTGGCTTGCGGTATGGATGCCTCCATGCATTCGGGGTCTTCCTGCACCTGTAATTAGCTGGACGTCGCTATATGACTGAAATACTGTCGAAGCGACGGTAAACTCAAATAGTCAAGTCAAATCAAATAAAATAGCATGATTGCACGCAGCCATGAAGACACGTGTATCATGCTGTGATGACAATTTAGAGCAGCATTTCCGTAGCTTATCCGAATTTTGTAAATTTATTTATTTATTTTCCAATAAAATCTGTCAATCAAACGAATCAAATATTAAACAATCACTACTACAAAAGCACGTGACTAGAAGTTTGAAGCACAACATGGCCCTATCTGTAGCTCACGTGATCATTATGTATCAGCTATAAATCTCAGCGTGATTAATAACCCTTTCTGCAACTCTCATTTGGAAGTCTGTATCATTGAAAAATGCAAAAAACACACGACATATTTTAAACATTAACCACTATAAGGACACGTGACGCATGCGTTGCAATGACAGGTCATTTGCATAATTTATTCATCTTGCTATCTCCATACGGTATGTTTTACATGAAGCCATTACATGCCAGCTGATCAGATACAGAATGCGGTTTAAGAAAAATTGAGTACAAACCTTTAAAACATGGTTAGACATAAATAATGTACTTAAGACAAGTCACTATTATAAAACTATATATATCTGTCTATCTACATGTTCTTGCATTTTGCGTATTAGATAAGACAAAAGGGAAAATAAAATAATAATAATAAAAATAGAAAAAAAAAACGATGTCTAAATTTATTACAACGGACAAAAAGTTGGCAAAAATAAGACAGCTAAACAAATGCCTTTTTGTGCATATTTATGATTAGGTCAGTTTGTCGCATTGATAAAGCAATCATTTGAAACAGAAAGCAAATGAAGTCCGGCAAATGAAATTCCGGTAATGAAAAGTGAAAATAAAAATCTTCGTATATTAAAGTTTTAATACTTTGCTTGTTTTAAACTACCAAAATAGTTATTATCACGGTAAGAGTAAGAACATCATAGCATTTGGATATATCGGTCTTTCAATTGTTATAGGTTTTTTTGTTTTTTTTTGTTTGTTTGTTTTTTTGTTGTTTTTAAATGTAATTTATCAAATTCATTGCTCTAATCCATATATTCTAGTCTGCTATGTATTAATTAATCATCATTAAATGTACTTAATTAAGTACTTGATGTAATATTTATGATTTATTTTTTAAACGATCTTAATTTATCATATAGAGTATCAGCTACATCTATTTTATCTTTGATGAAATATTTGACATGTGATAAAATGATGATGATAGTATCGACTATGTCAGGTAACACTATATTAAAGGACCACAGTGGAAATAAGAGTTTTCAGTAACTCTTTTTTGTGTCATCCTTACATATATTGTTTGATGACATGGCTATATTTATGCATACACTTGTTAATAGTTATTGTATGTTATGATATGTAAATGCCATGAAATTGTACATTATTATGTTGATTTCAGTAATTTGAATTTAAAAACATTTCTAAATTGTACTAAATATTTTGACGTTACTTTGACATTAAATATTTTGTCATGGTTATAAAATAAATCCTTTTTTTTTATATTTATTATTTTTTAATATGACTGTTTTTTCATTTATTATTTTTGTTAACATGTATATATTTTCAAAAGGCAGTTATACTGTCGTTTTGCAAATAGACATTGTGTGTTGAATTCTTGAGTTTTTCCATTACGAAGGAGACTTCAAACAGGTTTGCTCTATAAAACTATGAAACTATGTTTTGAACTCACTTTAATAGTCTCCAGATAACAGAAATAAAATAAGTGCAAAAATAAAGCAGGATAGATTAATCTGCCTTTAACATAAATTAAAAGTAACATTGAATCTGTAATATTTGAACACAAGCTAGGCGTTTCTTGTTGTAATAAGTCCTAATTATATAATATCTGTCACCATGATGTTTGCTGATTATGCAATTGTTGCCAGTGTGATTTGTAACTACATGTAGTTATCTATTTTGTGTATGTAGTTGCCGTGGCAGTGTTATCTTCTCCCGTGCTGCCTGCCTATATATTTTGGTAAGTTAAATTAGCTCGTTCACAGATGATCATTGGCAAAAAAAATGATTTTAACTGTATGTGTGTGTATTACGTCTACCAATACCCATCTACAGACGCCATGTTACCCAATATAACATCCGTGATCGTAAAAAATCAGTGGTTTCCCATTCACAGGCACAAACCTATATTCAGGTTCATTCACTTTTTCCGCATGCGCAATCTTCATAGGGTGATGAACTTACGAAATCGCTAACCTGAAACTGGTGAAGACGCCATGTTGGGGAACGTGTTCTTCGGGTTTATCGTATTCTAAATTTAACCCATTTCGTCGAAGTTGCGTTTACGAAAAAAGCGTTTTCCTGTGCAATGTGACCTACTCTTTTCCGGAAACAAAGAAGTAGAGAGAGAAGAGAGTCATGTTTCGTTATTTCAATCGATCATCTATGAACGAGCTGCTTTAAACGACGAATTTGCATCCGTAACTTTGCTATTTTATACACCTATTCGTAC
>CM037781.1:55545831-55595831 GCA_021229015.1 Solen grandis | reverse complement strand
TGAGTGAATGATGATAGGTTGAAATTACTATATGATTAGGACGGATCATAAAATGTATTGTTCTCTTTATTTTTTTGAACGATCATTTCTATCATCATCATTACTATTTTTTTTTCTTTGGTGTTGTTGTTTGTTGTTGTTTTTTATGTTTTGTTTAATTTTAAACAACAAACGGAGGGAAAAAAACTGGAATATGTTTTATTTTTTTCCTCCTCTCGTTCTTCTTCATTTTATTATTATTGTTATCGACAACAAGAACCGTCAAGATGAAAACGTTTAATATTTATATTTTTATCATTATTTGTGTACCACTGACAAACTATTAAACAGATAAAGATAAGATGACACATAGTTATTTTTTAATCAATGTATCTCTCCTTTTAATCGATAAACTGTGAAATAATTACATTTTTTGAGAGAAATACATTTACGTGTAGTTCGTACATACTCGTATCAATGAACAATTGTCTCAAATGCAAGACTTTAAATGATCATGACTCAAGACACGTCAATGATTGACAACTTCTTTGGATGCTGGTGCCATATTTAGAATGATACTCCTTTAATTAAGAAAGAGAGAGATGCTTAAACGGAAATTTAATTTCTCTTATTCACTGCGTGTTTACATGTATATGGGATATCTAGAGCAAACACTTTTCAAATATAGTGTGCCCAGAGATAAATCTCAGATTGATTCTAATCTGATAATTTAGTGTACTAATGCCATTTGAGATTTATCTTAGATAAATATGCTGCTGTTATCATTCACAGCTGTCAATAATAAAGATCTTTTATTAAAATACTTCTCTAAAATTCTCATCGAGACTTGTATCAGACGAACCTTTGTATACATATATTTGCATAATGGAAAGTATACTGTGAAATCATTAATTTTTGTAGGACACTAGGTTTTATCCACGAATATAAATCCCCACGAAAACTAGTCTTTTATACAGACCTTGCGTTTTCTAGAACATCAATCCACGAATAAATGTGCCCACGAAATTCCCTTATTAACATTATCAAGGAAATTTAATGTCAACAAAAATTAATGACTTAATACAGTATAATAGTCTCACTGTCCCTGTTTGACTGAAAGACGGATGTAGTCCGCTTCATTACAATATTGTTTAAGCCGATGATTACGATGGAGTGGTCGTTTTACTTATTTGACTTCCCAGTATGAAAAGCCTCACATATATTAATTCGTACATCATACAACCTTTAGACATTAACCATTCGTTCAATCGCCATTAATACAAAGCCAAATGTCTTATCTAAAATATATTGCTTGTTTATATTTGTGTCTGTTGACTCTTGAAATAACTTGATTTTTTCATTACACAAATAAGGGCCTCCGTGGCCGAGAGGGTGAAGTCGCTTACTTTAACATTCACTCAGCCCCTCACCGCGTGGGTTCGAATCCCGGCAGGGTCATTCGCAATTTCATGTGAGGAAGCTTTCCAGCTGGCTTACGGTACGTCGGTGGTTCTACCCGGATGTTTCCGTGCATTCGGGGTCTTCCTCCACCTGTAATTAGCTGGACGTCGCTATATGACTGAAACACTGTCGAGGCGACGGTAAACTCAAATAGTCAAGTCAAGTAATTACACAAAACTATATGATCAAAACAAAATAGCGTGTATCCCAATTTATTTAACCAACACACCTTTTGCATGACAATCAATCATTTTGATTTAATTATTCATAATAATATGAACACCCGAACATGATTAAATAAAACAACACATGTATAACATAATCTGAATTGATAGTTAAGCATCTACTACTGCTATCACAAATGATAAATGTATACTTAAACATGATTATCTTTGTGTCCATCGTGTTTTTGATATTTGCTATGACAGAAATATAAATATTTGAAATAAAGGGAATATTTTATTTTTGCTAAAATCGTTACAACTTTATATGTATTACGCAAGAGAGTGAATGAATAAATTATCCATGAAAATTCCAATGTGTTAAACCAAAAACATTTTTTCTCGTAGGAAATTTTTCACAAGCAAGTATTTGGAATAATCGCGCGGGAAGTTTTACCTGCAAAAAAAGCATCCAATAAGAAAACGTAAATTTAAAAAAAAAACGCAAAAAATGTTCTTGAGGACCTTTCCAAATCCTCAAAAACTATAAGAAATGTCTTCATTTGTGTTATATTAAACTACCGTAACACAATATTAGTTTGGGAAGTAACAATCTAACTATAAACTTATGTATATCTTGTTTTTATCGTGTATCCGTTTGTTTCTTGTTGTTGTTATTTTGTGGGTTGTTGTTTTTGTTGTTGTTTTGGGGTTGTTGTTGTTGTCTTTGTGGGTTGTTGTTGTTGCAGATGTTGTTTAATTTTGGGTTGGTGCTTGTTTGTTTCTTGTTTTTTTCAAGCTAAAATATATCTATCTGTATAATTATCCTTTCAAAAACTTAAAAGAAAATGGACAAAACGACTTACGACAGCAGTCCGTTCTTACGTGGATAACAACTGCTCCAATTCGTGCTACGTAGGGAAACTCAATAGCCCAGTATGAATAAGAAGTAGATGTGTGCATACATGACCCATGGGCGAAATTTGGATTTTGTGTTACCGTCGATGGCGAGCTCAGCATAGTCAGTTGCCCGTGTTGAGGATTGCCAAGCCGTCGCGCCGGACATCTGTATTGGGTCTTTAAAATTATATTGATATTAGTTTTCAGAATAAATCAAAGCATGCAACATTTATCAATACCTTAACACTTACGACTAAATGTACCATTGCCTTTTATACAAGGAGGAATGCATTTTGAAATTAAAAATTATCCTATCTGTCACGCGGAAGATTCTAGAAACCTATGGTATTGAGTTGGGTCTTGTAGCTAAAAAGTACCAGATTCCGCTTTGATTACAAAAGCTTTCGAAATTATTTATCTTTTTACAAGCTTCAAATCATTGTATTTGAATTATGAGAAAAAAATCAGTATGTTGCTTTGTATGCCAGGACTTAGTTGTGAGGTTTTTAATTAAAGTAGCTCATGCACAGATGATTGCGAAAAAAAACACACACACAGAGTTTTTCTAGTCTTCCTCGTCGATTTTGGTGAAGTCTTTATTCCCTAACAAATACACTAGGCACTGCGGGAAATCGATTAATAGATTAAATACAGAATAATATATCCCCGAAGCAGATGCGTGTTGTATCATGTACCACGTTCCGCGACATTAAGCCTTCATTAGTTACGGGTAGTGAATTCGAAAGGTTACCGTATGAATTGAGCGAACAATGAATGTGATAAACGGCACAATAAAATGGAAATTCTAAATATATTTTTTTCTATAATTCTTTATCTAGGCTCAATACCGGTCGTAACGCTGTTGCCTGTGATAAAAGCAACATAGTTGTTCTAACAATCATGTTGCATTTGGCTGGTCTTTAGGTGGGTATTTATAGACGTAATAACGCAGATATCTAAATACCAAGTACTTAGTCAATGACCATCTGTGAGCGAGCTGCTTTAACCTTAGAAACAATGTATACGACCGTAACACTTGTTCAGTTCTTGCTGATATTAGACGTGTAGTTAAGGTATTGCAGCCCTTTAGATATAAACATTTTAGAAAATTATAAATCATATTTAGCAATCAGAAACTTGGTCTAAGCAGTTATGTTTATCGAGGCAATATACTAAACGTTCGTTTTTTCAGTCATATCAGAATTGATATTAATGTATTACACTACTCAAAATGTGCTTGAAATCACCTATATTGCATATCAGAACGCTAAAATGATTAATACAAAGATTTATAAAGCAACCACTGAAACGTATTGCCCAGAACAACAAGATAAACCAACTAAAATTTATCTGTGATGGTGATCTAAATGATCAGAAACAGATAAAATACACAAGTAAATAGAATTTCACCGAGTGAACTTCAGCAAATTTACTATAAATGACTATAAATTTGTTCACAATACAGTTTGTACCTAAGCAATGTTTGAGTTTTGGTAATTAAACTTTTGCTAAAATAGCACATGACCTCATAGAATAAAATAAATTGATCAGCGACTGTAACACGTACTGGAATTTAAAATATCATACAGGACATCAATCAATTCCTAAACTAATATATTGTTTCAAGAAATTAAGCTTAATCATTAGCTTAATCAATAACAAATTTTTTTATCTTATTACAGATCTAATTGTATACATATGAGAGATGGTGAATTTATCAAATTCCAAATGCTCATGAAATGAGTATTGTTTGATGTTGATTTAAAAAAAACACACAACATATTTTTCGTCTATTGCATATAACACACATTTTAGTTTAGTACCTAGATACAATCCTATTATCACATCATCCTGCTTGTCTACAAGTTAATACATACATGTATTTCTATCCCACACATGTGTAATACATGAAAAAAGTACACGCGCCGCAAGTGAATGATTTACAACACATCACGTGTCACAAAAGAAGACGAATGTTGAAAGATGCATGTATTATATATTCAGATGAAAAGATGAGCCGGATGATTACAATAATCTTCTTTTTTTTCTCATGTTGTGTTTGAAAGAATATAATGTTCTGTTTACATGCAAATAAAACATTAAATGTTTTAGAGGAACTACTTTTTTACTCGCTTCGAATATGCTATGGGTGTAAAAATTGTACTTGTGGTTTCCCGCATAATCATAATAAGACACAGATGACAAGAAAATGTCCTTTTTGGTGTATTGTGATAAAACATAAAAAATGTATAAAACTATGGTTTAATATTTTGAACTATATATATCATTTTAAATATTAAAAACCATTAAATCATAGAACTCGTTTTATATTTTATATCACATAAATTCTCGGGTAAGATTCTCTTTATCTTACAAATCTGGTGGCTCTTTTATAGAATATTGCTTGTATTAAGAAGGAAATCAAGACAATGGTTCATCATGGAAAGCTAGAATACAAGAAAAAGATATGGAGTATACTAAGCATGGCTATTCTTACACAACAATTTATGTTACGATGCTGAAAATGAATACACAGTCTAATTAAATGAAATATTGCGATACACAAACGATAAAGTATTCAACATTTGGTGTAAAACACGGTCGCAGTTTCTAATGTTGAACTGAGTAACTGAGTATGCAGTATATGCAACTGTTTCATGTTGTTTTTTGTTGATGTTGTTGTTGCTATTGTTTTTCAGAAACATGTTTTCATTACTCTTGCTTACCTTTGAATCCAAATAGTACGAGAACCCAGTCCAGTACTGTTTCCAGTGATGTATTTGAATATATTACATGTTCCTTGTTCATTTCACACGTTTTTGAAGAAGGCTGGTAATTGGCTGAAATACATCCATCTGTTATATCACATAACACAGTACAGTGTATTGTTGAAGATGCTGTCGAAGAACGAAAGGAATTAGTTAAACGGGCATTTGCAAGTTGTCGGTATTTTTCATTTTGTTGCATAGCATCTACAATGCCGAGAAAAATAAAAATTCCGAGAAAAGAGCATCCTGAAATTATAACATTCATGTTTGGTAAAAGACATACATAATAAATCGTATTCTTTCAACTGATTGTATACGTCTTAAATTGACGACTTACACCATTACAGACTGATGCCTCCTCAGTGACAGCACCTTGTTTATAAATCGTAGCAATCTTTTGAACAATGAGGATAATAAACGTCTTTGTAATAACAGAATCATTTATAAGTCAATATTACTAACAGCTCATTGAACAGGACAATACCATTTCCTGTGCATAATGGCCGCAACACCAGAGAATTATTGTAATAAATATTTACAGAAAATTCAGAAAGTAACAGTGTTTCATTGCAATTTGGTCTCCTGAGTAAAATAAGACCACATTAATTTCCATTTCAAACATACCAAACTCAATTGATTCGAAATAGTTTTCACTAATTGGAAAATAACGTGCCAGGTAATTATACAAAAACGATGGCAAATGAAATATATATCGAAATACCGCATGAGATTATATATAGATTGTTCATATAGATTAGGAAAATTAATGAGCTCTTCCTCGTATGAATTACATTGATTTGTATATGTCTTTGTTTATAATTCACAATCTTTTACATATATATATTATTAATAAAGCTATGATTTTCAAACATAAAACTAAAAATTGCAACCACTGAAAGAAAAATAATAGGTTACAGTTTAATATTCCAGTCAACATAACATTGATATGATAATGGATATTACATAAATCTTTGTGGAACTTATGATTCGGTTTACAGGCATCACCAACGCAATAGTATTTGGAGATTAGTACTTACGTATGATTTTCATACTCATATTATGCTCATTAGTTTCAATAGGGATTAGGGTATGATATTCAAAACTAAGCCTAAAATGGTATTTAAATATTTCTGAAAACATGGGTCCTGATGTAATCAGATGATTCAACAGGAAAATATATTTCTTCAGAAAACTGATATGGAAATAACTCTAGCAATATATTAATTGATGAAATAATGTAGGTCTCCAAAAGATGTTTCTGGTGGCATGGCCAACATATTAGGGTCGTTAGGTAGTGTGTGTGTGTGTGTGTGTGTGTGTGTGTGTTATTACTTTGTGCAGATGGTGTTATAACAGTTAATACCTCTTTTCTTTTGTACCTAAAAACTTGTTGATAATTTCATGAGAACACTATATTGTAATATAATAAAACAAGGGCCCTGCATGCGGGTGCCAACGCTCGTCTGTTTTTGCCAACGTTACATATTTTTGTTAACCCATTTAAAATAGTTGACTTTGAAATTCACAACTAAAACTGTAAGCCTTTAAATGCAAAGTTGCAGTACCATACCCAATAAATTTAACCTTTGGCCTTGAAGGAAGACCTTGACTTATGCATGGAATAGAATGTATACAAAACAAAGATGTAAAATATGTAACCAAAAAATAATATTTGCTAATCAATTAAGTTTTTTATAATCAATACAAAACTTTAAAATTTGAAGACATTTAAAAAGAAAAGAAAAAAAAGGTATTTTTTTATTTGCCTAAAAATCATGACCAAAATCTTACCTGCACAGGTTCATATGATGACAATTCAGTATGCAAAGTTTTTAAAAAAAAAAAAAAAAAGACAAAGAAATATCTATTATAAAACTTGTCAAAAATTATGGCAAAATAAGGTCAAAAGGTCAAGGTTGATAGAAAAAATATTGAGGTATATCTGAATAACTCATGTCAAGATGAATATGCATACCAAATGTAAAAGATGCATGTAACATTGAAGGAAAAGTCTTGCCACAAGGAATTCACATGTGAAATATCAATGCCCTGTTGGTTACGGTTCTGAAATGACAGGGGTTAAATTTTTACCAAATTTAAAAGTTGTAGGTCAAATAGTTGAAAAGTTATAGCCAACCTTAAGATTTCGGTCGAGGACGCCTGACGACGACGCCTGACGACGACGAGAACGCGGACGCCGGAGTTACGACAATAGCTCGTACTTTTTCTTCGAAAAACAGACGAGCTAATAATACATTATCAATTTTCTTTAATATAAATCGATCCCCATCTATATGTAGATATAACTTATTATTATATAGACAATTTTCCTGTAATAAAAGAACATTCCCTAAACAGACACCATTTCAACATCATTTTTCTTTTAAATTAAGACGTTAAAAGGGGCTTCTGGTGGACTTGGTTTCAAGTATGACTTTTTAATGTGAAGATTTGAACCGTGCTGGTCGCTATGGCTAGTTATGGTTTGCTTGTCTTCAGAAACCCATGGCTTTGTTTATTTCGATCGACCTTGTCTGCAGCAAAGTTTGGAACAAGAAGATAGAACAAACAAACCATGCATATCCGTGATCTTATCTAGAGCTATAATTGAAATTGATTTTTACACTTCCTTGACTAAACAATATGAAAGTAGTGTAAAGCGGATCATAATTTTATTTTTAAGGTGAAAATAGAGAAGATTATATATAGAAAATGTAGAATTATGAAATATTTGGTCCCATTTTAGACATTTGTCTGCTAAATATCAAGCGTAAAGAAATTTAATCTGCACTGATTGATAATCAATATATCATCAAGTAAAAACTTAATTTAAAATATACCTCACCTCACTTGTTTTGGTGATATTTCATTTTAATTATCTCCCTTTTTCGGTAAAAATACGCATTTATGAATTTCACAAAACAATAGCTATATCATAATTTTACATTTATAGATTGTACTTCGTAAGCTCAGAGCCCGTCAAGACACGTTGGTTTTCTCCCGGTATTCCCACAATAACGACCAGATACGCCATCATACGAGCCAACGAGAATGATTTATTTAAGTTGTAAGAACTTGTTTCATTATCTATGTAAAAAAAATTAAGTTTAAAGAGCCAAATAAGGACTTAGTATCTTCCATTGCATCGTAGCAAATATAGATATGCAAAACAGAAATTGTATGAGTACCAAACACTATACGAAACACTGCGATTTTGAAAATATCGGAAAGGACATACGTGATAAAGTTGAGCAGTTTCTACTCCCGGATACTCCCTTAACGTATTTGGCCTCAAATTTTCACATTTTAAATTTTAAATCCCCGTATAAACCAAGCTCGCACTGCTTCACAACCCTTCGAAATCATAGGTTGCCTCATCATATATTAATAATGATGACATACACCGACAGGTACACACTGCATAACCTTGCTCTTTGATCAACCATTACATGGCATACCAATCTCTTTGAAATCAGATTAGTATGCTCACTGGATCTGACCACATCGTATAGATGGGCGTCTCAGATTTATCATTGTACAAGCCAATCAAATCAGCGGCTACAGATTCGTTCAGTATATCAGGGGGAAGTAACCGCATCAATCTCTTAAAAGGGTTGAAAGATGTGTAAGCGGCTGGGTAGCTCATTCGGTAAAGCATTCGCCCTGTAAGCAAAAGGCTCCGAGTTCGAGTCCCGGTCAGGCTGCACATTTTTTCGCCCTTTGACAAATGTTTTACCGAAATGCGCTGTTTAATTGGTTTAAAAGCGAGCACTTCTTTATGCATAAAAATACTTAAAACGTCAACTTGACGTGACCCCTATTGCGATGTTCTCAAATAGCAGCGAAAATTATGTTATGATTTAATGAGAATGATGACATACGAGAATATACGAAATATAACAAGAATTTTTCGACCAACAGGTGGTCAAAACATAAAATTTTAATATATAAGTATACATTAAAATCATAGGAATATATCATAATCTGATAACAGTTCTAAAGAGGACTTCGTTATTTTACATTATTATACGATAACAAAAAAATATTTTACCATCTTTAAACTCACATTGTTTGATAAGCATTGTCTTTGAAGCGATACTTAATCATTTTAGAAAGAGTCCGTAAATAATTCCTAAATATCTAAATACATGTAAATATTATTCATATTATTCTCATATTGACGGGTATGTTCAGCGGGACCAATCCCCAAAACAGCTTGCATTTGAAACGTTCTCCACATTATTATATTAAATAGTCATATATATATATTTGTTATTGTTGTTGTTTTTGTTATTTGTAATTTACTTTGAATTGAAATATTTTTTTTCAATGGATAAATGAACATTTCACACAGCAAAAGAAACTCAGTAAATCTGAAGATAAGAATATGTATTTTCATTTCTCTTGCTTACCTTTAAATCCAAAGAGTATGAGGACACAGTCCGATACTGTTTCCAGAGATGAATTAGAATATATGATGTGCTCCTTGCTCATTTCACAGGTTTCTGAATGAAACTCGTAATTTGCTGAAATACATCCCTCTGTTATATCACACAACACAGTGCAATAAATTGCTGAAGAGGCTGTCGTTGAATGAAAAGTATCAGTGAAACGGGCATTCGCCAGCTTTTGATATTTTTCATTTTGTAGCATTGAATCCACAATGTGGAGAATACTAAATATTGAAATGGAAATAAAAACATTCATATTAAAAACTGATAATTCATTTTCTCTTTAGCTAATATGTCTTTATTAAACTTATCCCGTACAAAACTGATTTCTCTAAGTGACAAATAAATCATCTTTGTATTCATAACAGTGAGAACTAAACTATAAAAGGTTTTTTATATGAAGACACTGTAAATACAAACCCATTAAACAGGACGAAACATTTTCCGCCAGATCATTGGGTTATGTATTTTAAAGATGTGTTAATTTGTTTTGTATTTTAAAAGAAAAATAAAACAAATATTTTGAAGAAACGCAAAAAGTGTTGCTGAATTAAAACCAATGCATTGGGAAAAGCTATAAAATCAGAAAGGAAGACTTTGAGATGTACTGATCAGACAGATCATTTTATATAAATGTCGTCTGTCATTGACAGACAAAAACAACAGTGGTTTTCTGTATACTATTTCAGCCAATATAATATTATTTCGATCGCAGATATTTTATGAGTCAAGATCGAACCTACGATTCCTTCATTTTTAGATTAGTTTAAACAACTAATGGACAGGAAGCGATATCGCTTATGAAAGGTTTATAGAACTTACATATGACGTTCGTGAAGTGCCAGATAAAAAAACACATTTGGCCTACTGAACGCACGCTTGGTTTGATTTGGCGGAACGCCAGCTCGTTAGCTTCAACGCTATTCGTATTCCAATTGCCCATCCACACAAAGAAACTAGTCCTTAGAGTTGAGAAAGCTGAGATTTATTAGATATGTCAATCGTTAAAAATATTTCTTTAACAAGACTATCCAGAAATACTCTAAATGAGTAAAAGAATACTTAAGGTTAAATGAAAAGATTGCAATTATTTGAATAATTGAACAATTAACTTAATTATGGCATTTATTGCCTTCAAAATGCACAATATTTAAAATAATAAACATTATGCATATACTCACAAAAATATATTATATACAGCATTTCTAATTACGTTTGCGGTGTAGCAATACTTTCCTTTAAAAGAAAGTATGAATAAAAAGAAATACCGATGGTGAAGGAAACTAAAAAAGTATATACTAGATCTAGCAGTTAAGTAGAAGAAATTTATTTCGGCGTCTATAAATTTTGCATATTTGGGTAACTCCATACTTTTAGCGAAAATAGATGATAGAGAAAAAGGTTACTTGGCCATTGGTGAAAGTGTTATAATCCTGATTACTGTAATCGTAAGCATTTAAGTTATGATGGTTTCCAGAAACATCATGAAATAATCAAGAAACAGTATTTCATAGCATACACCAAGAACATGATAAAAATTTACGTAAATTTTCTTTACTTGAAAAGTACAAAGTGCTGGTGAGCACAAGGTTGCCTTTTCAAAAAAAGGAAGTCATTAAGAGGTCAGAAGTAAAAAAATAAAAAAGCTGAGTAAATATACACAAAGATCAGAAAAAAAATATACTTTTGTTTCACAGATTGTAGGTAATGTGACTTTCAATAAGTAGGATCCAGATTTGCATATAGAACTCTAAGCGAAATTAATGAATTAACTAATTATTCCCCAAATATTATTGAGTAAAAATTGTATTAGTAATGAAAAATGCCTTGCAATAGAGTTAGTATAAATTACTTCTTTAATAAAAACTATGGAACTACAACGAAATTAGTTATTTTTATTAAAAGCTGAAAATTCAGGTTCTCAAGTCTTATGTACTTACATACTTACATATGTAGACTGCGTATGAATCATTGAAACGATTGCATATTGCTGCTGTTCCTTGAGAAAGTATCGGCAGCAACTACAGGTAAAATCCCTGTAATGGTTCCGTTACATTTCGGACCTCATGGCCTTTCATGGATATAACCAATGTTTCCTAATGTTTCATGGTTTTCTTGGTAGAGGTTAAGTGGTCCAAGACGTAGCGAAACTATTACAGGGACTTTACCCTAAACACAGTATTTTTGTAGACCTTCTTAAAAACATAATGTGTGTAATGTGCTTCTGTCCGAGTACTTCCTGTGTGCTCGCGCTTTCTTCTACCTGCTATATGTTTAAATATTTTTCCCCCTTATCGTGAAACAGTCATACCAGATTTTTACCCAACCTGAGTTCTATTTCACTGGGAAAAATTTTCCTAAGCGTCTTCTGTAATATTCTCTGTAACGGCCATTAATTGTAGGGGTTCACATAAAGTTCTGACACGGAGTTCCCCGGATGGTCCGGTTTATAATGCGGGTTTTATGCGGTGCCTCCCTACACCATCAGATTGGCATAATTTAGATTCACAACATCAAACAAAAATAAAACAATATATTCGTATAAAAATTAAATGAATGAGACTTTCATTTATTACAATATATAAACAACGGCCATTTCTTTTCACGGAGGAAGTATTATAATCTCACACACATTGAATGCCTCTCTATATTCATGATTGATTTTCAAAAATTTTCCAGACGTCCCTGTCTGACAAGGTAAGTATAGCGGGTTGTCTTCAACTGTAGCTGGTCCAGCATAAAAGTGGCAGAAAAGTCCGCTGTTGTTGTCAATATCTGTACGTGTTAACGCCGTGATGATACGGAAATTGGAGGCTCTGTCCACTGAAAGGAAAATGCATGGAGGTTGTGTAAAATAGTGTCATTATAGATTATTGTTTCTAATTAAAACATTTAATCTTTACTTTTCATGCAAAACGTATAACTATCCTCAGTTTTCGTTTACCAAACAATTTTTTGCACACTCAATATGCCTCAAATGTAGTATCGTAATACATGTTTGGTTGTTTCAAACACTAAAATATGTTAAAACAAATTAGAAGGATGGTTTAGAATAAATAGCATTCCCATCGGCAAATATGAAAAAAAAACACGAAAATAACATACTTAAGAAGAGCTAGATGTCACACATATCAATATGTTTTGTTTTATTATGTAGCGGTTTCAAAAGTAATAACCGGTCTCGCCCTCGAGATATAACAATATGCACCTGAACTCGAAACTGTAAAAGTCACATCAAAACGAAGGAATAAATGAATAATTTCTTAAACAACACAGATCATTTTTTAATAAAGCGCTTAATTAAGACACATTATTTTTCATCAAGAATGGTTCTTTTCAATGACTTTAATTTTGTGCGAAATGTTGTGATTGTTGTTCAATAACGTTATTCTTATTTTTAAGAGATGGCTGATTCTGAGTTGGTACGTTGTAGATTCCAATTCTGGGTTTTACACAACGGAATAAAAAGATCTGCTTTATTGCTGGCAGTGGATCTTCAAGGCATTTTAAAGGCCTCTACAGAACCAGCATGCACAACATTTTCAGTGACATTCAGTGTTCTGTCCAATATCGAAATCTGTTTGATGGCCATAAATTACAAATGTACTCCGTGTATTGTCTAAGAAAATAAAAAGTATATTATCGTTTGTTACTCTCTCTCTCTCTCTCTCTTGTCATTCAACACACGAGAACATTTTCTGTTTTAATGTTCTTTTAACAAAATGATAAAATGTCCAAAGGAATTCACAAAATGACTTACGACAGCAGTTCGTGTTCGCAGGTGGATAACAACTGTTCCTATTCGTGATACGAAGGGAAACTCAACAGCCCAATACGAATTAAAAGTTGATTGGTGCACATAAAAACCATGGCTGAAATCTGGATCTGTGTTGCCGTCGATTGCGAGCTCAGCATAGTCAGCATACCGTGTTGATGATTGCCAAGCCTTGGAGTCGGATATTCGAATTGGGTCTATAAAAATGTATAAATAAATATTTTCTGAATAATAATTTTAATCATGTAACAAATGTCAATATCTCTTAAATTTAACACGATTTTCTTTAATCAATAAAATGTGTACGACACAACAGATACTTAACACATTTGATATGTTAATTTTATGCTTCAAGTCATAACCATTTGATTGTTAGGAAATAATAATGTTCTATGTGCGACAAAGCATATTGATAACTTTATTCAAGCTTAGAAATAATATGAAAGACCGTAGTTCATGTATCTTGATGAAGATTGAATGTGGTTGATATCATACCTATAGTTTAAGTATTGCGATAAATCGTTTTATTTAATCTGATCACACTTCGTTTATCCAAGAGATATCGTGGTAGATAACAACTCAATGACATCGTTTTGGCTAAAGATTTATTGAGTATGGCATTTGGTCTTGACATAACATAGATTAAGGTTTATCGAAGCAAAACATTGGCCAACTACAATTTTTTAATGCACATCAAAAGCAGTAACTCGGGTTAGTTATTATTAATAGAAATCGGACTCAAAATATAAGGCAAACTGATCAGTAGCAGTAAACGCTTGACTTTAAAATGATAAGATAATCTATAGTACTTGAACTAGAACTCCTCTTCGTGAAATATATCAATGATTAGTAAATACACGTGTAGCTAAATTAGTTGTCCTATGGTAGATTACTTGGTGCGAACACGTAATTAGAAACTGAGTAACTAACAAATGATTTAAATTTTAATTTGAGTATCATATTTGTATAAATTTGAAATATGTGCATGTCCTATTTAAATATTTTTCAAATGTTCAAAAAAAATAGGATGGTTGTAGTTTTATTAAAAACAGTCAAGAGAATATTTGTCTGCTGCAATTAACACACAGTTTAGTATACGGATATAATTCTATTGGGCCATGTATAAGTTGATGCTTCTCTGACGTTATAAAGAAATGACAGTGTATTAGAAATAAACACAATATATACAAATGTTCATAATGGAAATTAAGAAAAAACAAATTGATGATAAAAGTATGTAACCTTTCTTTCGATATATTAACAATAAGACATTCAAGACAAGTACATGATTTTCCTCTGACATAGGTACACATTGTCCCGATTTCTTACAAAAATATGCTGGAAATGACACTGTTAATTTACTTAAAAAACAATAAATCTATAGATGCGTAAAACATTTTCATTACTCTTGCTTACCTTTAAATCCAAAGAGTATGAGTACCCAGTCGTATGCTGTTTCCAGAGATGAATAGAATATATTATATGTTCCATGCTCATTTCACAGATATTAGAGGAAGGTTGGAAAATGGCTGAAATACATCCCTCTGTTATATCACACAACACAGTGCAATGAATTACTGAAGAGGCTGTCGTTGAAAGAAATGTATCAGTTAAACGGGCGTTCGCCAGTTTTTTGTATTTTTCATTTTGTTGTATAGAATCCACAATGTGGAGAAAACTAATAAATGCAAAACAAGAGCAAGCTGAAATAAATAAGTCCATACTTAAAATTGTGAACTCAAAAATGTATTTGTCTTTTTGCTGATTTTAAAGGTCTTTATTAGTCTTGTCAATCTCAGACTAATATATCTTCAGTGACAATCAAATCATCTTAGCATTTATAACAATGTGAGAACTAAGCAAACTATAAAATCCTCTCATTCATAGGGCACTGTAAATACAAACCCATTAAACAGGACAAAAAAATTTCCTGTGTATGATGCCCGCCAGTGCGCTGGATTATTGATTTTGATGTTGCAAGTGATACCTTTTTATACACTTTGAAAACCAAAGCAAATATTTTACAGCAAACACAGAAAGAGTCATCACTGGATTAAAACCAATGAATTGGGAAAAGCTTTTAAATTATAATTGTAGCTTACTTTATTCGAAATGCTCATTCCATTGTCATTTTATGGAAATATGAACCAATTTATTATGTGTATAATCAAACTATTTTAAAATGAATTAAGTTGTACATGTATTGATCAAGCAGATCATTCTATATGAAGTCGGGGTGATGTTAAACAATATGAAAAAGCCTTCGTTTTTTTTTTTGTTTTTTTTTTTGTTTTTTTTTACAGAGGCCGTCGTGCATAATATATATTGAAATGTCGTACGAAATTATAAAATGCACTCCTCCTCGTGAAAAAAAAAATGTCATTATTTAATATTTATTCACATTTTGGTTTATTTTTCTTTTTATTTCAAGAGTTCAATAACTGACAAAAAACAGTTGGTTTCTGTATAATATTCCAATCAACATAATAGTCCCGAATCTTATTTTAAAGACCATGGCTGCCTGTGTGAACGGACTCAGTATCTCGGTAGAGTGAATACTAAGAAAACGACAATATGTTTTTCTTCCATTTATTATATATATATATATATATTTGATGGTGAACTCGTGAGAACAAAAGAAAGCTGACGAAAGCTAAAGAATTTCATTCCAAAAATCTATACAACACGGTAAAGATGCCATGTAGCCTTTGTGCTTTGAAAAAGTATGTCTGTCAGTGGTTGGTCAATCAGGTTAAACTCCCAAGTCAGAAATCAAAGCACCGAACAAGTTGAAAATAATATTTATCGCCAAGTTCGACTTTGTGCATAATCATTAAATATTATATACGGTTCTGGCCAATTTTCGATTTAGAATTTGCAAGAACGGGTTTACCGACATACATAATTTAAATGTACATATTTATCCTAATAAATTGAAGGCAAAGTTCGACTTTGGTCAAAATCTGTAAATCTTATACAGTTACGATTCCCTTTTCGAAATAAAATTTGCTGAAAAGATCCTGACCGCGCGATAATTTATGAACGGATAGACAGGCTGATAAATTACATCATTGGGTGCGGGGGAGGGCACGTTGTTTAAGTCGTGATCTAGAAATCTCTCAGTACCTCACCGCTTTGGATTCGAATCCCGGTCAGGACTTTAGATTTTTCATGTGAGGAAGGTTTCCAGCTGGCTTGCGGTAGATCGGGGATTCTACTCAAGTTCAAGGAACATTTATGAAAAAGGAACTTGCATTTCAACGCAATATTTTGAGTTTGAAGCAAGATATTGAAACAAAAAATCGGACCAAGGTCAAGTCACTTTTACTAAAAATAGAATTTTCATTTCTGCACAATAACTTTTGTTTGAAGCAAGATATTGACACCAAAATTTGCATGTTGGTAAGTGGTAAGAAGATAAAGGTTTGGATTGCATTTGAAGTCATGCGTCAATGCACCAATTCAGGCCAATTCTTTTCACGGGGGAAGTATTATAATCTCACACACATTGAGTACCTCTGCATATTCATGATTGATTTTCAAGAATTTCCCATACGTCCCTGTCTGGCAAGGTAAGTATAAGCGGGTTGTCTGCAACTGTAGCTGGTCCAGCATAAAAATGACAGAAAAGTCCGTTGTTGTTGTCAATATCCGTACGTGTTAACGCCGTGATGATGCGGAAATTGGAGGCTCTGTCCACTGAAAGAAAATTATATTTTTTCGAAAAAAAATACAATCATAATTCTTTTTTCTATTTCTTTCCTGTTCGACCTATACAAATGCTTCACTGGTGCAATATTAGACATTTTAGACATAGTGAAAATAACCTCTGTTTTTGATCTAGTCATTGCCTTAAATAAATATTTGTTTTAGTGCAATATTAGGGATATGTCTCTGCACTATATGTATATATGAAATGCATTGATATCATCACTTAGATCCATGATTTATGTTAAGATGATTTGATTAGTTCACTGCGCTAACTCTTTTTACATAAAATACCATAATATTAAACTACACTTTTAAATATGAATGTGATTTTTCTCTTTTAAGCTATTTTAGAATCTAGGGGAAAACGTCTTTCTACATTTACAAGATTATATAAATTCTGGATTATCAAAAAGTGATATGAAAATTAGTCTTGTTTTTTTTTTTACTGCGGACATAGTTTTTTTGGTAAATCACATCAGAGAATAAATACCTAATTAAGGTATTTATCCATTAAATAAAAAAGATATCTCTTATGAATGTGATTTTTCTCTTTTAAGCTATTTTAGAATCTAGGAAAACGTCTAGATACATTTAAAGAATATATAAATTCTGGATTATCAAAAAGTGATATGAAAATTAGTCTTGTTTTTTTTTTACTGCGGACATAGTTTATTTGGTAAATCACATCAGAGAATAAATACCTAATTAAGGTATTTATCGATTTAATAAATAAAAAGATATCTCTTTTGGTATGTCTGCATAGTCCATATCAAATTATTCTGCGGTTTTATGGGGCTATTGAAAATTAAAGAAAAAACAAAAGTATCATCTTCAATTTTGTAGAAATGTTTTAAAAGAGGATAATACAGCCAATTCGATGAGGTTTAATGGAGAAATTAGAAGATGAATTGTATATTAATGGATATTTGTTCAGATGCTTTTAACACGAATAACTCCACACAGTTTTCGTTTGCCAAAGTGCTCTGTCCGTCTTTCTCCAAAAAAGGAAACCTTTATCTTAAGCGGAATATCGTTATATGTACCATAATGTATATTTTGTTTCAAGAAAAAGCTTTAATGTGTGCTTGTCTGATGGGTAAAGGTTTAAGTCACTGTAACTAAATAAATACTTCTAATACTGCTTACTGTCTGTTCCAAAATGGATTTAAATATAAATGGGGTATAATGGGTCAAGGTCAAGGGCACTGTTACTAAAATTGACTTCCGATACTGTTACTAGTAATGACGTTTGACAGGAATTCGATGAACCATGTTTTGGGTGTAGCTATAATTTGTGTTAAAGGCAACTAGTTATAAGGTTCACGTTTTTCATACAAGGCTATATCTTAATAACCAGGGCGTAAATCGGATGAATTTTCACATACATGTACGTCTTTCAAATACTGTAACCTACTATTCAATACAAGAATTGGTTCGAAATTATTCACTTTACAAACCTTTCTTACTCAGAAATTGTGTTTGCTTAAATCCATTGTTACTGCTCCTAACAATTAAAATATAATTCCATATTTGACAAAGAGGTATGCGGGTGCATAAATCACCTCTGTGATAGTTCTAGTTGAGTTTGGTATGCTATTATCGGGGATCCAATCTGTGACTCCACGATAGCGTGGCGGACGCAATACCCTTACGGCCAGAAACCGGTATTATCTCTGTCATAAATCATTCAGAACGATGCATCTTATCATGCCTATAGTATGCCTATAACTTTACATGTACATCCGTTTAAATCTCCCAATAACCTTTGATCTAAGGATATTTTTGGGGGATGTTTTATATCAGTATCGGGCGCTTTTGCAATGCAATTCTTTTTTCCCTTATTCATGTAAACAATTAAAATATATACGTTATTGAAGTGGTACTGACGATACAAATGACGATCATCAAACTAAATTGATATCTAGTCCGATCAATAGGCAGGTACTTCATCAGATGCCCACCCCTTTGTGCAACTTTTATTATCAGTTCTGCTCTATGGCTATATTTTCAATATTACAAAAAAAATGGTTTATAATGATGATGTTTTGTAGAAATCAGATGAATCGGCGTTCAAACATGCATGAAAATCAATAAAAGAAATATCAATCCTTTTAATTTCAACTTTGATGCTACGAGTTTTTTTTTTCAGCCTAGCGTCGTTTCATTCTTGGTTTTATAAGGCATTCTAGAGTCATTATTCTGAGTTTATGGCGCACAGTGATATAAGGTTAGTAAGAGAGATTGAACAAAAACAACAAAAGCACTATAAACTTTAAATATCATTCTGTTTATCATTCCATCTCAACAAGTATTCAAAGTACACCAAAACATATTCTTAGATTAACATCAAGAGGGTAACGGTATTCCTAGATTGGAATTACCCATAAAAGAGAATTGTACTGCTGGTTTTGAGCAGTGCTACGTATGAAGAAGCTTTGTATGGTCGGTTCCACAATGTTTAAATGAGCGGGAGGTCGTGCCTACGATCTTCGGCGGCGAAAAACCAAAGTCGTAAAAGAAATGGTACTGGTATAGTTGCCGTGCTTAGCGCTCAGGATATATGGATAGTTCCAGGACTTGTTTACCCAGTATCAGGATAATGTGACTGAGCGTGGTACCATGCCACATGTCTACGGCGTGATATCGCAGTGGGGCAGCACAATATCTGTCTCAAGGAGACATCGTCTCCAAATGACTGAAATACTGTCGGCGGGATGTTAAACCCACCAAACAAACAGATAATTTGCATGTAGCTCCTCCCCTTGTTGATATATTGACAATTTCTATTCAAACCTAAGTGCACACGAATAGTATCGCAAACAAAAAGTAAAGTTCACCTCATGTTTATAATTACAATGGCTGGATTAGGCGGTTTATGTAAACAGACATGCCTGACAGTTCAGACAGCGTCCCACTTTTTTTCTTTCTTTTTTTTTTTTGTTAAATAATTGCCGTTGACATTTATTGTGCCCATTTTCATAGATGCGATATTAGGTAATTGTAACCCACATTTGAAACTGGCCTATAGAAATAATTCAAGGCTTGGTACCCAATGAAGCAGAGAAACAGCTCAGCGGTTTCCATAGATGTATGAACGTCATTAAGTCACGCATTTCGATCAGATTTCAGCCAATCACATTGCATGAAATAGTGTGAATGAGTGAATGATGATAGGTTGAAATTACTATATGATTAGGACGGATCATAAAATGTATTGTTCTCCTTATTATTTTGAACGATCATTTCTATCATCATCATTGCTATTGTTTTTTTTTTTGTTTTTTTTGTTGTTGTTGTTTTTTTTGTTTTTGTTTGTTTGTTGTTTTTTTAAACAACAAACGCAGGGAAAAAACGGACTAGAATATGTTTTATACTTTTTCCTCTTCACGTTCTTCTTCATTTTATTATTATTGTTTTCGACAACAAGAACCGTCAAGATGAAAACGATTAATATTTATATTTTTATCATTATTTGTACCACTGACAAAATAATGAACAGATACAGATTAGATGACATATCTTTTAATCTATATATCTCTCCTTTTAATCGATATACTGTGAAATAATTATATTTTGTGGGAGGAATACATTTACGTGTAGTTCGTAGATACTCGTATCAACGAACAATTGTCCCAAATGCAAGACTTTCAATGATCATGACTAAAGACACGTCAATGGTTGAGGACATTCTTTGGATGCTGGTGTCTTATTTAGAATGGTACTCCTCAAATTGAGAAAGAGGGAGATACCCAAACGGAAATTGAATTTCTCTTATTCACTGCGTGTATACATGTATATGGAACAATTAGAGCAAAAACTTTTCAAACATAGTGGCCGAGAGGGTAAAGTCGCTGACTTTAACACTCACCCAGCCCCTCACCGCGTGGGTTCGAATCCCGGCAGGGTCATTCGGATTTTCATGTGAGGAATTTTTCCACCTGGCTTACGGTAGGTCGGTGATTCTACCCGGATGTCTCCGTGCATTCGGGGTCTTCCTCCACCTGTAATTAGCTGGACATCGCTATATGACTGAAAAACTGTCGAGGCGACGGTAAACTCAAATAGTCAAGTAATTACACAAAGCTATATGATCAAAACAAAATAGCGATATTCCACTTACTTAACCAACATACACTGCTTCCCTTTTGCATGACAATCAAACATTTTGATTAAATTATTCATAATAATATGAACAACTGAACTTGATATAACATAATCTGAATTGATAGTTAAGCATCTACTACTGCTATCACAATTGATATATATACCTAAATATGATTATCTTTGTGTCCATCGTGTTTTTGATATTTACTATGACAGAAATATAAATATTTGAAATAAAGGGAATTCTATGGAATTTTATTTTTGCTAAAATCGTTACAATTTTATATGTATTACGCAAGAGAGTGAATGAATAAATTATCCATGAACATTCCAATGTGTTCAAACCAAAAACATTTTTTTCGCGAAGTTTTACCTGCAAAAAAAAACATCCAATGGGAAAACGGAAAATTTTAAAAAAAATGCAAGAAAAATGTTCTTGAGGACCTTTTCAAATTATCAAAAATTATAAAAAATGTCTTCATTTGTGTTATATTAAACTACTGTAACACAATAGTAGTTTGGGAAGTAACATTCTAACTATACACTTATGTGTATATTGTTTTTATCGTTTATCCGTTTGTTTTTAGCTCACCTGAGCACAAAGTGCTCAAGGTGAGCTTTTGTGATCGCCCTTCGTCCGGCGTCCGTCGTCGTGCGTCGTGCGTCGTGCGTCGTCCGTCGTCCGTCGTCAACAATTTGCTTTAAACGACATCTACTCTGAAACCACTGGATAGAATTTAATGAAACTTGGAAGGAATGTTCCTTGGGTGAGGCTCTACAAAAGTTGCTAAAATAAAGTTGATCCATGAAGAACTCTTGTTGCCATGGCAACAAAAAGAAAAATAATTTGAAAACTTCAAAAATCATCTCCTTCAAAACTACTGGCCAGATTTCAAAATAAATTGGTACAGATGTTCCTTGGGTCAACCTCTACCAAAGTTGCTAAAATTATTCCGATCCATAAAAAAACATGGCCGCCAGGGGCGGGGCTTATTTGCCTTATATGTATATAGAGAAACCTTTAAACAACATCTCCTCTGAAACCACTGGACAGAATTTGATTAAACTTGGCAGGGATGATCCTTGGGTCAACCTTCACAAAAGTTGCTAAAATAAACTTGATCCATGTAGAACTCTGGTTGCCATGGCAACAAAAAGAAGAAAAAAAATGAAAACTTTAAAAATCATCTTCTTCAAAACTACTGGCCAGATTTTAAAATAAATTGGTACAGATGTTCCTTGGGTCAACCTCTACCAAAGTTGCTTAAATTATTCCGATCCGTAAAAAACATGGCCGCCAGGGGCGGGGCTTATTTGCCTAATATGTATATAGAGAAACCTTTAAACAACATCTCCTCTGAAACCACTGGACAGAATTTGATTAAACTTGGCAGGGATGATCCTTGGGTTAACCTTCACAAAAGTTGCTAAAATAAACTTGATCCATGTAGAACTCTGGTTGCCATGGCAACAAAAAGAAAAAAAAATGAAAACTTTAAAAATCATCTTCTTCAAAACTACTGGCCAGATTTTAAAATAAATTGGTACAGATGTTCCTTGGGTCAACCTCTACCAAAGTTGCTAAAATTATTCCGATCCATAAAAAAACATGGCCGCCAGGGGCGGGGCTTATTTGCCTTATATGTATATAGAGAAACCTTTAAACAACATCTCCTCTGAAACCACTGGACAGAATTTGATTAAACTTGGCAGGGATGATCCTTGGGTCAACCTTCACAAAAGTTGCTAAAATAAACTTGATCCATGTAGAACTCTGGTTGCCATGGCAACAAAAAGAAGAAAAAAAAAGAAAACTTTAAAAATCATCTTCTTCAAAACTACTGGCCAGATTTTAAAATAAATTGGTACAGATGTTCCTTGGGTCAACCTCTACCAAAGTTGCTTAAATTATTCCGATCCGTAAAAAAACATGGCCGCCAGGGGCGGGGCTTATTTGCCTTATATGTATATAAAGAAACCTTTAAACAACATCTTCTCTGAAACCACTGGACAGAATTTGATTAAACTTGGCAGGGATGATCCTTGGGTCAACCTTCACAAAAGTTGCTAAAATAAACTTGATCCATGTAGAACTCTGGTTGCCATGGCAACAAAAAGAAGAAAAAAATGAAAACTTTAAAAATCATCTACTTCAAAACTACTGGCCAGATTTTAAAATAAATTGGTACAGATGTTCCTTGGGTCAACCTGTACCAAAGTTGCTAAAATTATTCTGATCCATAAAAAAATATGGCCGCCGGGGGCAGGGCTTATTTGCCTTATTTGTATATAGGGAAATTTTTAAACAACATCTCCTCTGAAACCACTGGAAAGAATTTGATTAAATTTGGCAGGAATGATCCTTTGGTCAACCTTCACAAAAGTTGCTAAAATAAACTTGATCCATATAGAACTCTTGTTGCCATGGCAACAAAAAGAAAATAAATATGAAAACTTTAAAAATCATCTTCTTCAAAACTACTGGCCAGATTTTAAAATAAATTGGTACAGATGTTCCTTGGGTCAACCTATTTATCTCAGGTGAGCGATTTAGGGCCATCATGGGCCTCTTGTTTTTTTAGCTCACCTGAGCACAACGTGCTCAAGGTGAGCTTTTGTGATCGCCCTTCGTCCTTCGTCCGTCGTCGTGCGTCGTCAACAATTTGCTTTAAACGACATCTCCTCTGAAACCGCTGGACAGAATTTAATGAAACTTGGAAGGAATGTTCCTTGGGTGAGGCTCTACAAAAGTTGCTAAAATAAAATTGATCCATGAAGAACTCTTGTTGCCATGGCAACAAAAAGAAAAATAATTTGAAAACTTCAAAAATCATCTCCTTCAAAACTACTGGCCAGATTTCAAAATAAATTGGTACAGATGTTCCTTGGGTCAACCACTACCAAAGTTGCTAAAATTATTCCGATCCATAAAAAAACATGGCCGCCAGGGGCGGGGCTTATTTGCCTTATATGTATATAAAGAAACCTTTAAACAACATCTCCTCTGAAACCACTGGACAGAATTTGATTAAACTTGGCAGGGATGATCCTTGGGTCAACCTTCACAAAAGTTGCTAAAATAAACTTGATCCATGTAGAACTCTGGTTGCCATGGCAACAAAAAGAAAAAAAAAAATGAAAACTTTAAAAATCATCTTCTTCAAAACTACTGGCCAGATTTTAAAATAAATTGGTACAGATGTTCCTTGGGTCAACCTCTACCAAAGTTGCTTAAATTATTCCGATCCGTAAAAAAACATGGCCGCCAGGGGCGGGGCTTATTTGCCTTATATGTATATAGAGAAACCTTTAAACAACATCTCCTCTGAAACCACTGGACAGAATTTGATTAAACTTGGCAGGGATGATCCTTGGGTTAACCTTCACAAAAGTTGCTAAAATAAACTTGATCCATGTAGAACTCTGGTTGCCATGGCAACAAAAAGAAAAAAAAATGAAAACTTTAAAAATCATCTTCTTCAAAACTACTGGCCAGATTTTAAAATAAATTGGTACAGATGTTCCTTGGGTCAACCTCTACCAAAGTTGCTAAAATTATTCCGATCCGTAAAGAAAACATGGCCGCCAGGGGCGGGGCTTATTTGCCTTATATGTATATAAAGAAACCTTTAAACAACATCTTCTCTGAAACCACTGGACAGAATTTGATTAAACTTGGCAGGGATGATCCTTGGGTCAACCTTCACAAAAGTTGCTAAAATAAACTTGATCCATGTAGAACTCTGGTTGCCATGGCAACAAAAAGAAAAAAAAATGAAAACTTTAAAAATCATCTACTTCAAAACTACTGGCCAGATTTTAAAATAAATTGGTACAGATGTTCCTTGGGTCAACCTCTACCAAAGTTGCTAAAATTATTCTGATCCATAAAAAATATGGCCGCCGGGGGCAGGGCTTATTTGCCTTATTTGTATATAGGGAAATTTTTAAACAACATCTCCTCTGAAACCACTGGACAGAATTTGATTAAACTTAACAGGGATGATCCTTGGGTCCACCTCCACAAAAGTTGTTAAAATAAACTTGATCCATGAAGAACTCTGGTTGCCATGGCAATAAAAAGAACAAAAAAATATGAAAACTTTAAAAATCATCTTCTTCAAAACTACTGGTCAGATTTTAAAATAAATTGGTACAGGTGTTCCTTGGGTCAACCTGTACCAAAGTTGCTAAAAATTTTCCGATCCGTAAAAAACATGGCCGCCAGGGGCGGGGCTTATTTGCCGTATATGTATATAGGGAAAACTTTAATCAACATTTCCTCTGAAACCACTGGAAAGAATTTGATTAAATTTGGCAGGAATGATCCTTTGGTCAACCTTCACAAAAGTTGCTAAAATAAACTTGATCCATATAGAACTCTTGTTGCCATGGCAACAAAAAGAAAAAAAATATGAAAACTTTAAAAATCATCTTCTTCAAAACTACTGGCCAGATTTTAAAATAAATTGGTACAGATGTTCCTTGGGTCAACCTATTTATCTCAGGTGAGCGATTTAGGGCCATCATGGGCCTATTGTTTGTTGTTGTTGTTTTTTGGGGTGTTGTTGCTGTTTTGTTGGGCGTTGTTATTGTTTTGGGGGTTGTTGTTGTTGCTGTTGTTGTTTAATTTTTGGAGTGGTGCTTGCTTATTCCTTGTTTTTTCAAGCGAAAAAATCTCTATCTGTATAATTATCCTTTCAAAAACTTCAAAAAAAATGGACAAAACGACTTACGACAACAGTCCGTTCGTACGTGGATAACAACTGCTCCAATTCGTGCTACGTAGGGAAACTCAATAGCCCAGTATGAATAAGAAGATGCTGTGTGCATACATGACCCATGGGTGAAATTTGGATCTGTGTTACCGTCGATGGCGAGCTCAGCATAGTCAGTTGCCCGTGTTGAGGATTGCCAAGCCGTCGCGCCGGACATTTGTATTGGGTCTTTAAAAGTATATTGATATTAGTTTTCAGAATAAATCAAAGCATGCAACATTTATCAATACCTCTAACACTTAGGACTAAATGTACCATTGCCTTTTATACAAGGAGGAATGCATTTTGAAATAAAAAAAATATCCTATCTGTCACGCGGAAGGTTCTAGAAACCTATGGTATTGAGTTGGGCCTTGTAGCTAAAAAGTACCAGATTCCGCTTTGATTACAAAAGCTTTCGAAATTATTTAGCTTTTTACAAGCTTCAAGTCATTGTCCTTGAATTATTAGAAAAAGATCAGTATAATGCTTTGTATGCCCGGACTTACTTAGTTGTGAGGTTTTTTATTAAAGTAGCTCATTCACAGATGATTGATAAAAAAAACACACACACAGAGTTTTTCTACTCTTCCTCGTCGATGTTGGTGAAGTCTTTATTCCCTAACAAATACACTAGGCACTGCGGGAAATCGATTAATCGATTAAATATAGAATAATATATCCCCGAAGCAAATGCGTGTTGAACTCTGTACCACGTTCCGCGACATTAAGCCTTCATTAGTTCCGGGTAGTGAATTCGAAAGGTCAGCGTGTGAATTGAGCGAACAGTGAATGTGATAAACGGCACAATAAAATGGAAATTCTAAATATATTGTTTTTCTATAATTCTTAATCTAGGCTCAATACCGTTCGTAACGCTATTGCCTGTGATAAAAGCAACACCGTTTTCTTAACAATCATGTTACATTTGGCTGGTCTGTAGGTGGGTATTGATAGACGTAATAACGCAGATATCTAAATACCAAATACTTAGTCAATGACCATCTGTGAGCGAGCTGCTTTAACCTTAGAAACAATGTATACGACCGTAACACTTGTTCAATTCTGGCTGATATTAGACGTGTAGTTAAGGTATTGCAGCCCTTTAGATATAAACATTTTAGAAAATTGTAAATCATATTTAGCAGTTATGTTTATCGAGGCAATATACTAGTGTTCGTTTTTTCAGTCATATCAGAATTGATATTAATGTAGAATACTACTCAAAATGTGCTTGAGATCACTTATATTTCATTGCATATCAGAATTCTAAAATGATTTATACAAAGATTTAAAAAGCAACCACTGAAACGTATTGCCCAGAACAACAAAATAAACCAACTAAAATTGATCTGTGATGGTGATCTAAAATGATCAGAAACAGATAAAATACACAAGTAAATAGAATTTCACCAAGTGAACTTCAGCAAATTTACTATAAACGACTATAAATGTGTGTACAATACAGTTTGTATCTAAGCAATGTTTGAGTTTTGGTAATTAAACTTTTGCTAAAATAGCACATGAACTCATAGAATAAAATAAATTGATCAGCGACTGTAACACATACTGGAATTAAAAATATCGTACAGGACATCAATCAATTCCTAAACTAAAAAAATGCTTCATGCAATTAGGTTTATGACAGACAGCTTAATCAGTAGCTTAATCAATAACTAAAAATAATACCATTAGTTTTAAGAAATAGATAGTACCGAAATTAGTAAATGAGTTATTGAATATCTATCAACTGAATCAAAGTTTTTTATCTCAGTATTAAAGATCTAATTGTATACATATAAGAGATGGTGAATTTATCAAATTTTAAATGCTCATGAAATGAGTATTGTTGGGTGTCGATTTAAGAGAAATTGTCATATATTTTGTCCATCGCATATAACACACATTTTAGCACATAGATACAATCAAATTATCACATCATCCAGCTTGTCTACAAGTCAATACATACATGTTTTTTTATCCCACACATGTGTAATACATGTATCAACAAATAGTACCACGCGCCGCAAGTCGAATGTATTTACAACACATCAAGTGTCACAAAAGTAGACGAATGTTGAAAGATACATGTATCATATATTAAGATGAAAAGATGAGCCGGATGATTTCAGTATTCAATTTTTCTCGTGTTGTGTTTGAAAGAATATTATGTTCTGTTTACATGCACATAAGACATTAAATGTTTTAGAGGAACTAATTTTTACTCGCTTCGAATAGGCTATGGGTGTAAAAATTGTACATGTGGTTTCCCGCATAATCATAAAAAGACACAGATGACAAGAAAATGTCCTTTTTGGTGTATTGTGATCAAAAATATAAAAAATGTATAAAACTATGGTTTAATATTTTGTAATATATATATCATTTTAAATATTAAAAACCATTAAATCATAGAACTCGTTTTATATGTTATATCAAATAAATTCTCGGGTAAGATTCTCTTTATCTTACAAATCTGGTGGCTTATTGGAGTTAAAGAATCATTACATTGTATTAATAAGCCAAGCGAATGTATTTTATATAATGAAGGATCTGAAAAATATAAATTCCAAGACCATGGTTCATCATGGAAAGCTAGAATACAAGAAAAAGATATGGAGTATACTAAGCATGGCTTTCTTACACAACAATTTATGTTACGATGCTTAAAATGAAAACACAGTTTAATTAATGAAATATTGCGATACACAAACGATAAAGTATTCAACATTTTGTGTAAAACACGGTCGCGGTTTCTGGTGTTGAACTGAGTATGCAGTATATGCAACTGTTTCATGTTGTTGTTTTTTTTGGTTTTTTTCTTGATGTTGTTGTTGTTGTTTTTCAGAAACATGTTTTCATTACTCTTGCTTACCTTTGAATCCAAATAGTATGAGAACCCAGTCCGTTACTGTTTCCAGAGATGTATTTGAATATATTACATGTTCCTTGTTCATTTCACACGTTTTTGAAGAAGGCTGGTAATTGGCTGAAATACATCCATCTGTTATATCACATAACACAGTACAATGTATTGCTGATGATGCTGTCGAAGAACGAAAGGGATTAGTTAAACGGGCATTTGCAAGTTGTCGGTATTTTTCATTTTGTTGCATAGCATCTACAATGCCGAGAAAAATAAAAATTCCGAGAAAAGAGCATCCTGAAATTATAACATTCATGTTTGTAAAAAGACATACAAAATAAATTGTATTCTTTCAACTGATTGTATACGTCTTAAATTGACTTATACCATAACAGACTGATGCCTCCTCAATGACAGCACCTTGTTTATATATCGTGGCAATCCTTTGAATAATGAGGATAATAAACGTATTCGTAATAACAGAATCATTTATAAGCAATGTTACTAACAGCTCATTGAAGAGGACTATACCAATTCATTTGCATACTGGCCGCAACACCAGTGGATTATTGTATTAAATATTAACAGAAAATACAGAAAGTAAAAGTGTTTCATTGCAATTTGGTCTCCTGTGTAAAATAAGACCACAATAATTTCCATATCAAACATACCAATCTAAGTTGATTCGAAATAGTTTTCACTAATTGGAAAATAACGTGGGTAATTGTACAAAAGCGATGTTAAATAATAGATATCGAAATACCGCATGATATTGTATATAGATTGTTCATGTAGATTATGAAAATGAATGAGCTCTTTCTCGTATGAATTACATTGATTTTTATATGTCTTTGTTTATTATTCACAATCTTATATATATATATTATTATTATTATTATTATTATTATAATAAAGCCATGACATATAATTAAAAATTGAAACCACTGAAAGAAAAACAATAGGTTACAGTATAATATTCAAGTCAACATAACAATGATATGATAATGGATATTACATAAGTTTTTGTGGAACTTATGATTCGGTTTACAGGCATCACCAACGCACTAGTCTTTGGAGATTGGTACTGAGGTATGATTTTCATACTCATATTATGCCCATTAGGTTCAATAGGGATTTGGGTATGATATTCAAAATTGAGCCTAAAATGGTATTTAAGTATTTTCGAGAACAAGGGGCCGGATGTTTATCAGATTATTCAAAGGGAAAATATATTGATTTCAGAAATCATATACGGAAATAACTCTAGCAATATATTAATTTATGAAATAATGTAGTCCTCCAAAAAATGTTGTGTTTCTGGTGGCATGGACAACATATTAGGGTCGGTAGGTGTGTGTGTGTGTGTGTGTGTGTGTGTGTGTGTGTGTGTGTGTTATTACTTTGTACAGATGGTGTTATAACAGTTAATACCCCTTTTCTTTTGTACCTAAAAACTTGTTGATAATTTAATGAGTACATATATTGTAATATAATAAAACAAGAGCTCCGCTTGCGGGTGCCAACGCTCGTCTGTTTGTGCCAATGTTACATATGCAAAGATTGAAATACCATACCCTATAAAGTTAACCTTTGACCTTGAAGGATGATCTTGACCTATGCATGGAATAGAATGTATACAAAACAAAGATGTAAATCAATACAAAACTAAATTTGAAGACATTTAAAAAGAAAAGAAAAAAAGGTCATTTTTTATTTGCCTCAAAATCATGACCAAAATCATACCTGCACAGGTTCATATGATGACAAACCAGTATACAACGTTTTTTTAAAACCAAAAATTAAAAAATGACAAAGAAATATCTATTGTAAAACTTGTCCAAAAATATGGCAAAATAAGGTCAAACGTCAAGATTGATAGATAAAATATTGAGGTATATCTGAATAACTCTTGTCAAGATGAATAAGCATACCAAATGTAAAAGATGTATGTCAAAAAGTAAGAAGTTATAGCCAACATAAAAAATTTTGTTAAACATTTCAAATTTAGGTCAAGGCTCAAAGGTCAAGGTCAAAGTCCAAAAGTGTAACAATGAAGGAAAGGTCTTGCCACAAGGAATTCACATGTGAAATATCAGTGCCATGTTGGTTACGGTTCTGAAATGACAGGCATGTCAATGTTTTCAAAAGGTACAGCAAAAATAGGTCAAAGGTCAAGGTTGAGGTTAAAAAGGTGAAAAAAAACTGCATATGTCTGGATAGGTCTTGTCATGATGAATATGCGTACCAAAAATGAAAGTTGTATGTCAAAAAGTAGAAAAGTTATAACCAACGTTAAGATTTCGGACGACAACGCCTGACGACGACGACGAAAACGCGGACGCCGGAGTTACGTACTTTTTCTTCGAAAAAGACGGGCTAATAATACATTATCAATTTTCTTTAATTTAAATCAATCCACATCTATATGTAGATATAATATATGATCATATAGACAACTTTCCTGTAATAAAAGGACATTCCCTAAACAGACACCATTTCAACATCTTTTTTTTTTAAATTAAGACGTTAAAAGGGGCTTCTGGTGGACTTGGTGGCAAGCATGACTTTTTAATGTGAAGATTTGATCCGTGCGTGTGGCTAGTTATGGTTTGCTTGTCTTCAGAAAGCCATGGCTTTGTTTATTTCGTTCGACCTGGTCTGTAGCAAAGTTTGGACCAAGAAGATAAAACAAACAACCCGTGTATATCCGTGATCCTATCTAGAGTTATAACTGAAATTGATTTTTACACTTCCTTGACTAAACAATATGAAAAATAGTGTAAAGCGGATCATAATTTTATTTTTAAGGTTAAATTGAGACGATTATATATAGAAAATGTAGAATTATGAAAATAATTGATCCCATTTTATAAGACATTTAACTGCTAAAATATCTAGCGTAAAGAACTTTAATGTTACTGCACTGATTGATAATCAATATATCATCAAGTAAAAACTTAATTTAAAATATACCTCACCTCACTTGTTTTGGTGATATTTCATTTTGATTATCTCCCTTTTTCGGTAAAAATAGACATTTTATGAATTTCACAAAATAATAGCTATATCATAATTTACATTTATAGATTGTACTTCGTAAGCTCAGAGCCCGTCAAGACACGTGAGTTTTCTCCGGATACTCCCACAATAGCGACCAGATACGCCATCATCCGAGCCATCGAGAATGATCTGTTTAAATTGTAAGAACTTGTTTCATTACCTATGTAAAATAAATAAAGTTTCTCCGGATACTCCCACAATAACGACCAGATACGCCATCATCCGAGCCATCGAGAATGATCTGTTTAAGTTGTAAGAACTTGTTTCATTATCTATATAAAATAAATAAAGTTTTCTCCGAATACTCCCACAATAACGACCAGATACGCCATCATCCGAGCCATCGAGAATGATCTGTTTAAGTTGTAAGAACTTGTTTCATTATCTATGTAAAATAAATAAAGTTTAAAGAGCCAAATAAGGACTTAATATCTTACATTGCATCGTAGCAAATATAGATATGCAAAAAAGAAATTGTATGAGTACCAAACACTAAACGAAACACTGCGATTTTGAAAATATCGGAAAGGACATACGTGATAAAGTTGAGCAGTTTCTACTCCCGAATACTCCCTTAACGTATTTGGTCTCAAATTAGCACATTTTCAATTTTAAATTAACTTAAATCCCCGTGTAAACCAAGCTCGCACTGCTTCACAATCCTTCAAAATTTTAGGTGGCCTCATCATATATTAATAATGATGACATACACCGACAGGTACACACTGCATAACCTTGCTCTTTGATCAACCATTGCATGACATACCAATCTCTTTGAAATCAGATTCAGTATGCTCACTGGATCTGACCACATCGTAGAGATGGGCGTCTCAGATTTATCTTTGTACAAGCCAATCAAATCAGCGGCTACAGATTCGTTCAGTATATCAGGGGGAAGTAACCGCATCAATCTCTTAAAAGGGTTGAAAGATGTGTAAGCGGCTGGGTAGCTCATTCGGTAAAGCATTCGCCCTGTAAGCAAAAGGCTCCGAGTTCGAGTCCCGGTCAGGCTGCACATTTTTCTCGCCCTGTGACAAATGTTTTACCGAAACGCGCTGTTTAATTGGTTTAAAAGCGAGCACTTGTTTAAGCATAAAAAATATTTAAAAGGTCAACTTGACGTTACTCTTATTGCGATGTTCTCAGAAAGCAGCGCAAATTAGGGTAAGATTTAATGAGATTGATGACATACGAGAATATTAATTGAATTGTAAGCCCTAGATTTAAAACAAATATGTTTTCATTAGAATGCTACATTTTCTAGCTCAACCACAAAGATATCGAAATATAACAAGAATTTTTCGACCAACATGTGGTCGAAATTATAACATTTTAATATATAAGTATACATTAAAATCATAGGAATATATCATAATCTGATAACAGTCCTAAAGAGAACTTCTTTATTTTACATTATTATACGATAACAAAAAATATTTTACCATCTTTAAACTCACACTGTTTGATAAGCATTGTCTTTGAAGCGATACTCAATCATTTTAGAAAGATTCCGGAAATAATTCCTAAATATATGTAAATATTATTCATATTATACACATATTGACGGGTATGTTCAGCGGGACCAATCCCCAAAACAGCTTGCATTTGAAACGTTCTCCACATTATTATATTAAATAGTCATATATATATATTTGTTATTGTTGTTGTTTTTGTTATTTGTAATTTACTTTGAATTGAAATATTTTTTTCAATGGATAAATGAACAATTCACACAGCAAAAGAAACTCAGTTTAAAATGAATGTGCGGGCTTTAAGAGACTCGTCTATCCACCATTCGTTACAGACAACATCTAGATTTACATTATGTCCCATAAAGTCTGCGAGGACAGCGATTTGATAACTGTGAAGAACTAATAACAGAGACTCTAAAATTTAACACTGAATAGTTTAGAGATGTTTTTGGCAGTGATGTGAAGCGTCACCGGAAAAAGTAATTACCTCTTTTTATATAGGTCAGTGTTGTCTGGAAATTCAGTCAAAGATCAGAAATAATATAAAACGAAGTGTCGTATTAGTGGAGTATACCATTAAATCGATTAATAGTTAAAGAGCTATGGGCTATTTAGCAAAAACCGCCTTTGATCATTTAAATTTAATTGCGTATGGGAGTAATAGCTTGCTTTATAGATTTGATATGATATTACATTCAACAGAACATTTGATTGGTTGGGGGATATCTAATGTGTTCATTTTTAATATGAGTGGGATTTCTCACAAGACCTTTTTGTCATTCCTTATTCATCAGTGCGGCCATACCACGTGGTATATGACGTCATTTTAAGCTATCACAAGCAGCATGATTTGCCTCAATTCGAAAAATAGAACTTTGTAAGTATTTTATCTCTTCACCAACTCAAATGGGATATAGTGCATGCGAAGCGGAAAAATATGCTCTACACAAAAAACCCTAATGATTGTTTTAAGATGTACAATATTTTTCTAACATTCGGGAAAATATTATAAGCGATGTGCTTTACGTGTGAGCAAATAAAATTTCACGAACTCGAAAGGTTTTCCCGAGTGTTAGTGAAAACTGTACATCTGACAATAGAATCACTGGGATTACTGTGTAGGAAACAATTTTCCGCTTCGCAAGCGCTATATACCCTTTAAATTTGATAAAGAAATAAAATACTTACAACAGTTTTCCCCTCTGAATCGATGCAAACTACGGACTTCGCAATAGCTAAAAACGTCATATACCATAACATACAAAGTTGATAATGTTGAGAAATGTGTGAATGAGTACTAAACGCGGATTTTTTATTTGAATTATCTAAAATACAATTTATACAAAAGGATTAATGGCAATTGTTATACTTTGAACATCTTTATGATTTCATACATGTGCATACAAGAGATGTTAATTGTTTGAAAAGAAAAAAAATGAACAATTTATTTCATTTAGGAATAAGTTTTGGTTTTTGGCACATCGATACTTTTTCAGTTGTGAGAGATAGTGATGTTGTCTAATATACAGGATCGGTATCTCATTGAGTTTTACATCCGCCGACAGCATTTCAGTTAATTGACTTGAGTTGACTTGACTATTTGAATTTACCGTCGCTTCGACAGTATTTCAGTCATATAGCGACGTCCAGCTAATTACAGGTGGAGGAAGAACCCGTATGCACGGAAGCATCCGGGTAGAACAATCGACCTACCGCAAGCCAGCTGGAAGGTTTCCTCACATGAAAATCCGAATGACACTGCCGGGATTCGAACCCACGCGGTGAGGGACTGGGTGAGTGTTAAAGTCAGCGACTTAACCCTCTTGGTCACGGGGGCCCCTCAGTCATTTGGAGACTGGGATCTTACTGTAGACATGTAGCAAGAAACCATACCCATTATCCTGACATCGGGCCAATATGTCCCAGAACTACACTTGCATACCGAGTATTCTTCCATTTGTTTAATGCATTCATGTTTATAAAGCAGGGCGATGTTTCATAAATTAAAAGTAAATAATCTCACTTATGAATTCAATGAGACGTGTATTTGATTGACTCCATCGTAACATGTTTTGAGATAATCATATCATCTTTCCTGAATTATTGTAGGATATTTACCTTACAGGGCCCACTTTGTGAGCAATGTATGTACGGATCAAGATGCAAGGTATATTAAGAACCTGGCATAACGAGAGAAATAAAAACAACGAAGACAATAAAAATGAACATATAATAAAAACACATTTATTTAACAATTATGTTCACATAGCATATTAGATAATGATCCATCAAAAGCCTTTAGTAAATTATTTAAAGTAATAGCATGTCGGTTGGTGTTCATTTAATTAATTGTTGTTTTCATTGTAATGTTACGTCAACCTTACCACAAGTTTTGAAATGTTCAACGATCTTCGACTATCATAGTCAAAACTAATAATCACATTTAAAAGTGAAACGTGACGTGAAAAGATAACTTATATCGGCTGAATAAAACGCACGGTGAATAATTAAAACTATTATCGTTTTGTTGACATCTGAAAAACTAGTTTTATCTACTAGTACATATGTTTATATATTGATCTTGATGCAAGTTCATCAATAAAGAAATGGTTTGATATCCATAGAAAATATTTCAAATAGAAATGTCAAACTGGTGTTATATCAACCAATTTCATTCTAAGATGTTACCCTAGACAAACTTAAATCTATTCCTGATATAGTCAATAGTAGGTATCACCAAGAATTCTCATAAATATTTTCACATATGCAACATATTCTATAAAAAAAAAAACCTAGAACAATTCTACATACATAAACAGTGCTAATATGTACTTCCAGAAGCAAACACTAGGTTTTGAAAAAATGAGTAAGGGTAGTGCAAGTGCACTAACAATAGCATAATGATAAACACTGTGTTGAATAATAAATATAATGACATCTAGGATTTCCTCTATACATAACAAAAGTGAGCCTGACAATTATGTACATGGACCACTACATAGTATAGACAAGACGTTCCCTACATTTCGGGGACTCCAACACATTTATTTCTGCAGTAAATACGCATTTACATTGAATTTCTTTAAATACTGGACAATAATAATAGTTGATGTTTAAGGAAAAGTAACTGTGTGTCTATCGACTTAGCAAGAATTATTGAAGTATATAAAATTTCCACTCAAAAGCTGATAATAAATGTGTAGAATAGACATTATTTTATGTATATAAACTATCCAGGTTTCAAAAAGTATTCAAATCATCAGAAGAGTAATGTCTATTACGGATATACTGCGATACGTTTACCATTCATATTGAAAAGTATGTTCTAGTTGTTGTTGTTGTTGTTGTTATTGTTGTTGTCTAAGCCGAAAAAATTCATTCGACGGGTACTCCCTGCGATGCAAGAGATTCAAAGTATGCATTGAATTTGATTGGTGTATTTGTCAATCTTTATGTAATTGTCTGGCAGGAATGACATTCCTAATTACTTTCGAAAAGTAGGAACATATATAAGTTAAATAACTATGACTTAATAACTTGGTGTTCTGTATTGTTAGTATCTTTATTCGTGAATATAGCTCTATCTCTTTTACTAAACTCAGTGATTATTCTGGAGAGGGATTTTGAGAAATCCCTATATTTGGCTTAACCCTTATTTTATGTAGACTCATTTTGACGCATAGGCAAACAGAGCAGACCCAGATCCTAAAGGAGCTGTCTGATCAAGTTCTTTAGGAGCTGTCTGATCAGGATCTCCTCTCTTTGCTCATACAATACTGTAGTTAAGTTCCTACACAGTCCGTGTGGCAAAGAAAGAATCATGATATCATAAACCTTTTAAAGTTCAATTTATTGATATTCATTATATAATGAATCTGTACATGATTATTCATGAAGCTCAGAATTGAAAACTGTTGATGAGAGAAAGTACAGGTGTACACCAGTCTAATAATACTTAAATCTCCCACTTGGAATGGACATGTTCCCATTTATTTTTATCAAGGTATTGTTTTCTTTCTTATTTCTTTTCTGACGAAATTTATTCCTGAAAATGTTATGAAACTTTGCGAGTAGGCATTTTCCTCGTCTAGTTTTAGGTGGCCTCGCGCGGATGGCAAATTCCTATGAATATAATATTGGTTTAAGTAGCTACCATATCCTGAATGTCGAAAATACCCCAGATGTTTACTTATACATTATGAATAGTGCGATATACGCATCACATCGTCCAATCGATCGATCAGTGACCTTCAGATGTCCAAAGTGATGTCAATGCTATTCTCTGGATACTATGTGACAGGTATGTATTAATGATGTCCCAAGTGTGGTGATGGTTGTCTCAGTGAAAGATATTTTATTTATTACGCTATTTGCGCTGGAAAGTTGTTCTGAATGAATATTTGATACTATATCAATTGAATACCCTGTTAATGAGTACGAGATGTTATAATTAACTGAAAATACTAATCATTGTATCACATATATATACTCGTTTTCTATACATAAGCGAACGTGTTTCACCACAATAAAAAAAATAAGTAAAAACATAAGAAGCATCATATACTCAATCAAAAAGACACCTGACACTGCATAAATTACATTTTTTCGGCATAAATTGCAGTTGGACATTAAAGTACAATGGTTTCATGCGATATATGTGCTTTTCCTGAGGGTGGTTTTCAATTGTCTGTTGCATGTATTTGATTACACATGATTAGAATAATACCCTGATAACTTCATGATGACTAAAGAATGCAGTAAATAACCCATATGAATTATTTGAATAATGGATTATGATATATTATCAAAAAAGTTGAAAGTTTAAAAAAAATGGTGCATTTTGACATGATGTAATAAAATAAAGTCAACCACTATGTCATTTAATTCAAGAGGTGTAGGCAATAACAAAATGAGAATGGAATCTTTGAAAAGTAAAAAGAAAAATCATTTCTGATATGCCCATTACAAGACTTTCATTTATAAGAGGAAGTAATGGAAAGTATAAAAAAAGAATGAAAAGGGCAAGTTTCTGTAAGTGTAACAAAAGGTAACAGAGAAGGGGTTGTCAATCTATTAAACATCAACTTAATGTGAAAAAAGATTGACGCTTTTACAGATGGGCGAATGCTAGCATTAGAATCTAATGAAAATTTTATTTATATGATAAACGTCTGTGCACTAAATAGAACAATGGAATATCTTTTGATATATGCACATGTAGGGGTGATAGTTTAAGTTTGTTATTTTTAATCGTAGGCGATTTAAGTATAGAATTTTTCCGTTACCATAATAAAGATACGAAAAACAGAAGTAAGAAAAATACGGGCTATAACATAGAGAGTAACTGAGAAAAACAGTAATTTACAAATTTAGAAAAAAAAGAAAATAAATATGCTCTAAACGGTAATACTATTATAATAAATCAAAGTGATATATCAAATGAAGAAATATTTTTAAAAGACTAAAGATTGAGTCAGATATAAAATTCGTTTATATTCCTTTGAAAATTCTTGAATCAATAGCAAAATAAGATAACATGCGATGCTTATTTAACATAAATAATGAATGTTCCTAAGCATTTAGTATTATTTACTTAGAATGTCTGAGATGTCACTGTTTTCCGTACAACAGACTGTTGTACAGAAAACACCGACATCGGACGATCTTGTACGTGATCGATATAAGAGTTGTTCAACCTTTAAGGTAAATGTAAGAACATGGAGATAAATTTTTGAAAGACTTGAATATATTGTGAAAAATAACGAATCCGAATTATTTGTCTTTACATATTTTGAGAAAACGTGATAGTTTGAAACATGAATATATTAAAGATATAACACCTCACATCTGGGTTAATTAAATGGGTATAAATCTTTTTATAATCATTTTAGCGATGAAAAATAGTTATTTGTTTAAGTGTTTGACTTGACTTGACTATTTGAGTTTACCGTCGCTTCGACAGTATTTCAGTCATATAGCGACGTCCAGCTAATTACAGGTGGAGGAAAACCCCCGAATACACGGAGGCATCCGGGTAGAACCACCGACCTACCGAAAGCCAGCTGGAAGGCTTCCTCACTTGAAAATCCGAATGTATTTTAGTGTTTACAACAGTCTATGACATGGTTATTCATAATTATCGAATGGATGCTCTTTGTTACTACCATTACCATTACACAATCATCAAATAATGCGCATAATTCATATATTATGTGTATATATGTGAATGTTAAAGAAAAGTTAAATAGAGTGTATTCGCTGCTGATGCAACGTTTTTGATAATGGTGATAGACAATCTTTTAAACAAATTGTAGATACCATGATATAATTTGGACATGTTCCCGGTCTCGATTTCTTTTTATCATAATCATTTTATTTAACAGCATGATTTTAATTATAAAATATTATAATAAAAATTCACCTCTCTGAAACCGCAAAAACAGAAATGGTGTACTCCAAAAAGCAGTGCTCTCTAAAGCATAACCAACCTAGTACTAAACATCAATGTGTTCAAGATCTGTTTGACATAGAATATTAACCCTTACAGGAAACATATTTTGATATTTTGCATACCAAAACTTGTGTATTTATTTACGGTCCTACCAAATCCACTTGATTTTGTCCTGAAAGGTCTAGATAAAACGGTGTACAACTTCACATGGAATTATGGCCCTAGCAAAGGTAAAGGGACATAATGACTTCAAATTATAATGTTGTTGGTCTGAAACCAACAATGTTCTTAATTCTGTTAAATGAGGAATTATGTCAAGATCTGTTATATGAAAAGCAAACTGGAATCAACACAATGTGGGTACATATACGACATTCAAAAATATTTGTAAACGCCGGTCATTTCTTTTCACGGAGGAAGTATTATAACCTCACACAAATTGAGTATCTCTGCATATTCATGATTGATTTTCAAGAATTTCCCATACGTCCCTGTCTGACAAGGTAAGTATAGTGGGTTGTCTGCAGCTGTAGCTGGTCCAGCATAAAAGTGACAGAAAAGTCCGTTGTTGTTGTCAATATCTGTACGTGTTAACGCCGTGATGATGCGGAAATTGGAGGCTCTGTCCACTGAAAGATAAATACATAGACGTTGGTATGAAAAATTGTTTAACCTCTAAGCTGGGTTTTTACCTCAATAAATCAATGCAAAAGATTTCGTATTTTTATTTGCAAGATAGACATAAATTATCAACGTCTTTTATAAAATTATTGTTATTGTAATGACGTCAATAAATGTGGAATTAAATAAAAAAAGAAAAATCGCGTACCGACTGCGTTATCCCACTACAATTCTCTTAAAATTAGGTTTAACGTCCCACCGACACTACTTCAGTCATTTGGAGACGATGTCTACTTGCGACAGATATAGTGCTGCCACACTACAGTATAACAACGTAGACATGTGGCATGATACCACGTCCAGTCACATTATCCTAACATTAGACCAACCAGTCCTGCAACTACCCTTATATGCTGAGCGCTAAGCAAGGGAGCTATAACAGTACCATTTTTTTACGACTTTGCTATGTCGCGGCCGGGGATCGAACACACGACCTCCCTTGCACGCTTTTTTTAATATTACATTTTCAATAAGTTCATTATAATATCTGTTCAAGTCCTAAATTTAAATAATGGCTAAATTAGCTTAAATATGACTTACGACAACAGTCGGTTCGAAGGTGGATAACAACTGTTCCTATTCGGGCTACGTAGGCAAATTGAATAGCCCAGTACGAATAGAAATTTGCTGTGTGCACACAGGAACCATGTTTGAAATTTGGATCTGTGTTTCCGTCGATTGCCTTCTCAGCAATGGCAGAATATATTGTTGATTCTTGCCAAACAGTGGCCCCTGACATTTGCACTGGGTCTGTAAAAAGGGGTGTTAATATATCCTTCCTTAGCTTAGAAAAGCATCCATGTATAAAATATACTGACTAGGTTGGATGTTTCAATTTAAATCAGAATTAGTAACTCGGGGCATACAGTATAGTTAGTGTAATTACCTAATAACTTAAGTATCAGATGCATGGTAGCTGAAAAGTAGTTGTGTTTTAATATTTAAACAGTAGGTAAATTAATAGCTGGGATTCATATAGTCAAAGCATTTGATTCCAATTATAATTAGGAACTGAAAATGTACCTAGAATGGAAGATAATAAAAATACTTAAAGTCGAAGAATCTTAAAGATGGTAGACCAAATGTGAATGCACTTACAACATATATAATTCAGTTTTAATTTCATTACTGAAAGACCTTGAAAAATGCCTAATTTATAGGAAAGATTCTATTAGAAAAAATGCAAATTGTGGCAGTCTCGTTCTATATTTAGCTCAGAACAATGACAGTATAAAATTAACATATAAGGGATTTTTCAGAAGTTCATGGATTTTCTTCCTATCTCCTCTACTACCGTGTATCAATATTTATTCAGTCTATAGAAAAAGTCCATGAACTTCTGAAACACCCCATGTACACCGAGACATCTGTGGTTTTACTGAATAGCGTGTTTCAGAACACGCTCCGCTTATCTTTCACACTATTTTGCCCTGTCTGAACAAATAAGACTTCCGAGCGAATATGTCATTATATGGGTTTAATTAAACATTAAGAGGTTGATCAAACTCTGCTAATAAGAAATTTTGAAAAATATATTTTTCCCAGCTAAAACGCAATGGGGCTTTAAATAAATCTACTATGCGAAGAGATATTGGGCTAGATTGATGAAAAAAATATACGAGATATGGAGTGCAAAAGTTGAAACTGATATGTTTGCTAAATATTGGAATGTCTAAATTAAAAATTGCAGGCTTTCTTTTGGAACTGAGTGTTGTCATTGATTGAGAAATACACAGAGGCGAAGCACTAACCTAGTGCTCATTAAAGTATTGTTACGATATTGGTATTGCATATGCTTCGAACAATGGTGTAAATACGAAACGTAATTACCAGGGCAATGGACTCTGACAAGGTATACCTTACATGCATTTCCTTTAAGTTACATAACAAGTTGTGTTAAGATGTTTGATCTCAAAGGCAAATTGCGATATTAAATAAATTCAACAAATGGAAGTACATGTACAAGTATTTTCCTCTCACGATTATAGCAATACAATTCTTCAACGATGTGTATCTGAGTAAATGGCAAGATGATTGCCTTTTGGGCAGTAAATATTACGGTTTACGTCTTTCTATCTTCGTAATTATTAAATCCTAATCTTAAGACATAATGTTTACCTTCAGCTTACCTTTGAATCCAAAGAGTATGGGAATCCAGTCTGATACTGTTTCCAGAGATGAATTAGAATATATTACGTGTTCTTTGTTCATTTCACAAGTTTTTGATGAAAACTGGTAATTAGCTGCAATACATCCATCTGTTATATCACATAACACAGTGCATTGTATTGTTGAAGATGTTGTCGCGGAACGAAAAGGATTAGTTAAACGGGCATTTGCAAGTTGTCGGTATTTTTCATTTTTTTCAGAAGAATCCACAATGGACAGAGAAATAAGAATTGTAAAGCAAATGCTCCCGGTAAGTGAAACGTCCATATTGTTCTAAAGAAACTGATGTCTCCTTTGTAACAAAAAAACCAGCGATCATAGTTTAGCTATATTACAACATTGCGTGATTTTCATCATTCAATTCTAGAACTTAAGTCATAACGAGCAATTTATCAGGCGTGAAATTAAAAAATAAAAAATAGTCATATAAAAGGCCAATTTGTATTCATTTTAATGATTATTCCATTTCATTGAATTATTTATTTCAATTAAGAATATTTGTTTTGCCAAAAAGTAGGTCTTTAACTTTGTATCATGTGGGTTTTTTATTGATTTTTAGTAGTCATGAATTAATATAGTTCTGATTTTGCATTACAATTATCAGAAAAATCATATGTCTTTGTTAAATAATTCTCCATCATCTCAAATCTTATATTTACTAGTGTATAAAACTTCAGCTATTGTATAGACTAGTTGTTTTGTACCAGTCATTATTAAGAATATCTTTCTGTCCGACTGCCCCTAGTGCAGTAGGGGTTACCACTTCCTGTAATAAACCGGAGGACGCTATGTATACGTATGTGTACTCTATCTAGAATTATATCATCGTTTTAAACAGGAAATCATATTTCCATTCAAGTGCAGTTGTTACGACTTAATGTAACGGTTGATAAAATTAGCGATTTATTTTCATGTAGCCTGAAAGAATCGACTTGAGATCCTCAAAGCAATAGATGCCAATAGGGGAAATCCTGGGCAAATACTGGCTTGTGAACTGTGAAGGTGTGTGATGCAACAGAAAAGACAGTCTCCTAAAAACATGTAGAAAGGCATCGCTCCTGCAGAACTATCATCTATTATTGTCATCATTCACCCACTTCCTGCTCAGTAACTTTTCACTATCTCAGAAAACAACAAATAGTTCCTTGTCTTCAACAATGGATCTACAACATCAAGGCCTGTGGAGTTTGTAAGTGATGTAGGCTTGATATTGCTCGGATGTTCTGAAGTATAGATCCAGGATGGCTGTGGCAGTTACTGACAGGATCTGAGTTATATGCATTTGTCACAATTGCAACAATTGTTGATTAGATCAAATATGCACAGATGTGGTTTTCAAAATAAGCAGATAACTTTGATTATCACCAATGAATCGATCGCACAGATTGTGTAAAAATCTGCAAATATTTGACAGTTAATGAAATAATATACATATGAAATTATGATAAAGTACATCGCAATTATGCACGAGTTAATGTGTTACACCCTCAACAAAATTTTACGTTATATATCAAGGCTTATAAGACCGGGAACACCTTGAGGCAAACAGTAATTTTAGTCATCCAAATAGTGATCCATACATATACAATTAGAAATGAGAAGCTACTTAAAAGCAGTGTATATTATTATATTTTTTGATGCAATATTGTTGTGAATATATGAATATATGATACCCCACTTTTTCTCGTTGTACTACATACAGCCCAAATACCCTGTGACAGTGTATGAAGTTACTTTTCCGTTAAAAAAAACAGTATATGGGTGAACATGCAATAGTAATTTGACCGAATTTTAAATAGTTCACGTGTTGCGTCAAAAATACACATTTTCTTCAGGTGTGTGAATAACAAAGGCACCTGTATAGCAAATATCAACATGTATATCTAAATTTCTCAACTTAGTAGTATATAATATGGGTATACATGTTTAAAAATGATAATGTACGTGAATTAAGATCTAAGTACAAACGGAAATATGAATCACACATAGGATATCTCACTAAGATAGTGTTACAATACTCTCTCTCTCTCTCTATCTCTCTCTGCTATTCTTAACACAGAATATGCTAATATTTTATTAGGATACGCAGGAAAATAATCCATTAAGTATTTTATTTACATAAAGTTATACACATCATTTATAAATATATATATATATATATATATATATATATATATATATATATATAAGACGAATGAAAAGCTACTCAGTCGACGGGCTCGGTGGTAGAAGGAAAGCCAAATGACAATAGATTGAGTTTTATATATTTATATTTGGCACATCCGCAAAGGGTCGAAACTCCTCAGTAGTCTCCGACAGTCTAAAAATACAATCTGACATAAATAAAAGATCGCATATAATCATATTAAATATTAGCATGTCAGTATATGAAATATTAAATATATTTACTTTAGTTTGGACATAGAATACTCAGCAAGAATCATGATGATGATTACATAATACAATCAAGCATTGTAGTTGTACATCGGATTGAGTTTCAAATATTAACAATTTAGATAATTACACCATTTAAGTTACAAAAGGTAATAATAAAAAACATATAAGGATAATAAAGATGATAAATAAATAATAATTACCTTAAGAGAAACAAAGGATTTCCCTTAGTATATTTATATTTCCATTCACGTAACAAAATGGCGTCGTATGTTTAGTATTTGTGTATGTTTGAATTAGTCCGTCGGTCAATGATTGGTCAGTCAAATCGAGTCCGAAATCAAAGTACTGAGAGAGCAGAAAATAAAACTACAACTACTGAATACATCTACACTAATTTTCAACCCTATGACACTAACAGTATTATTGTATTATTTCTTTAAATCAGTATCTCATTTGAATCCATGTATAGGCAAAAGAAGCTTGTTAAAAGGTATCAATATATGAAGGCCTTAATTTACGTACATTATCAATTTTCTAATCATTTAAATAACACTGTACACGTTTACATGAATCAGAGGATTATGTTTAGACTGTCTTTTTTCCACGAATCAAATCGGAAGCTTTCTCTGCAAGCATTATGGCCGGTGTATTTGTATTTCCTGATGTTATATTTGGAAACGCAGAAGCATCAACGACCCGAAGACCTTGTATACCTTTCACTTTTAATTCTGGATCTAGAACTGCAGCGCTGTCATCTAAACGATGCATTTTACACGTGCTCGCGTGATGGTACGCAGTTACAACAAAATGCCGTATGTAACGCTCCCAGTATTCATCAGAACGAAAGTCATGCTTTGACCAGAAAGGGACAATTAACATCCTAATTCTGAGCCAAGGGTCTTCATGGTTGGAGTTTCAATAAAGGATTCCCACTGCCGAAAGGCAGAAATAAATGTGCCATTGTCATCCTTGATATGAAGATATTTTGGATAATCGAAGGGGTCAACACTTTTTAGCTGCAGCGTTCCTCTACTCTTTAAATGTGTTGGAATTAAAAGTGTCATAAAGCCATGCACATTCGGGTCATCCGCGAATAATATTTTGTCATGTTTTTAAAGTCAAAAATGGGCTAGCACCTAGATATTTGTGTGAACATTTTGTTCCTCGGGATACTCTATATAATTATAGTACCAGGTTTAGCACTAATTGTTCATTTGCTATTCCTAGAGTTAAAACAGCAGGCTCAAAGTCGTTTCTTTATAATGGCTGTTTACTTTGGAATAAGCTAGATTCATCTGTTAAAAATTGTACTACTGTATTATCTGTCAAGGCATACATGATGGACAATGCAATCATGATTTAAAGAACCATCAATATTGTTAATGAATGTAGAATTATATTTTTATCTATTTAGTAATACCAAGGAAAAACAGTTTAAGTTGTTATGAAACGTTTTAAAACTGTCTTACAAACGAATTCAAGTTCTAATATCATTCACTTACCGATTTATGATATGATCAAAGCTTGTATTTTGATAGTAATTATAACATGAAATCTGGTAGATAAAGCCCACTAGTACTCGCGTGCATGTATTTCACTATAATTCAGTAAACTAAGAATACAAAAAGGAATTGTCCGTATTTATACATTATAAATATTCGTCAATTATTTTATATCATCATTGCTTGTATGATATGATTATAGCACACGATATATGAAAACCCTCTCAAATAATGATATTGACTGATATATCTGCAACAGCTAATTCAAAACCTGAGATGAAATGTTCTATATTTTATAATGTTTTAATTATACATGTATAAAATAAAGTATAAAGACAACTGCGACAACGTATTATGGCGCTTGTCCGGAATTATATTAAAGAGGTGTGTGTGTGTGTGTGTGTGTTGTCGTACATAAACAACTTTAGCATACTGTCATATTAGGGTATATACATTGAGTCAAATAATCCATTAACTATTTATTGTCACAAAAATATACACATATGAATACAAAACGAATTTTACACCACCACCATTATTAAGTCTAAAGCAGAAACTCAAATGAATCCTTGTATAGCATAAAAAGAGGTTAACAGATATAGTTCAGAGAAAAGGTATCATTACCTAACATATGTAAACATTTTAGACCGCGTAATATACAGGTACAAATTAATAATAACTGACTAATAAATTCATGATAGATATCTGTATTGTTTATACACTTTTTACTATTACCTAAAAATGCATGCATGTTACTGCAATTTCCTGCTACATGCAATTGATATGTTTGCCGGTATACAGCTATGTAAATAATTTCCTTGTCGTCCACTGAAATGCAGTGGTTTTGCATGAAATAGGTGTTTTCTGTGCGTCAGGTGAACAAAATAAAATGTTCTATTGAATGTTTACTCATACCATTTGATAAACAAAAAATGAACATGAACACTGTCACACACAATGAAAAAAATTGTAGTGTATTCTTTGGGCTGTAAATGTACACATATGGCACTAAGGTAAAACTGATATTAATATACATAGATTATTAAGTTTGAATCATTTAAGTGTACATAAATTGTATTAGCTGATACAGTAATTACCTAGTTACTGTTGTAGCTCCGTTTTAACTCCTTTAATACATTAAAAACGGAAAGGTACAATATTTATTTATTTTATAATAGTGCACCTAAATACATAATGTAATTATATACACTGTTTATCAGATGTAAAAATATCATTAATTAGTTTTTCTTACATTCCTCATGTTTCTCAGGAGATTATGTTAGACTGTCTTTATTCCACAAATCATATCGGAAGCTTTTTCAGCAATCATTATGACCGGTGCATTTGTATTTCCTGATGTTATATTTGGAAACACAGACGCGTCAACGACCCGAAGACCTTGTATACCTTTCACTTTTAACTCTGGATCTAGAACAGCCGCAGTATCATCTAAACCACCCATTTTACACGTGCTCGCGTGATGGTATCCAGTTATCACAACATGCCGTATGTAACACTCCCAGAATTCATCAGAACGGAATTCGTGCATTGAACAGAAAGGGATATTTATCAGACTGATATCTACGTCAAGGGACTTCATGGTTGGAGATTCAATAAAGGATTCCCACTGCCGAATAGCAGCAATAAACGTGTCAATGTCACCCTTATCATTAAGGTATTTTGGATCTATGATAGGATGCTCGAAGGGGTCGACACTCCTTAGTTTCAACGTTCCTCTACTCTTTAAATGCGTTGGCCCAATAATTGTAATAAATCCATGCACATTTGGGTCGTCAGCTAAAAGAGATGACGCGACTTCATCTTTGTAATTGAAAGCATTGTTTTCTTTCCAGAGCAATTTTGAGAAAAAAATCCACTGTACATCTGGATATGTAGTTTTTCTCTTAGATTTATCAAAATGCAAAAACGCGGAACAGTCAAGTGTTGAAAATGATAAAGGACCCGTCCCGAACAATTTATATTCTAAAATACTTCGCCAGCTTGTCATGGTGTCAGTTGTTAAGCTGTACGGTTTTGATATTTTCACTGGCAGAGGAAGCGCAAGGTGATCTTGAAAGTCTTCTCCAACTGGAAGGTCTGCAATAACTTCAATACCCAGGGCGGCTAGATGTTTCTTCGGCCCTATGCCTGACAGCATCAAAAGTTGTGGTGTGTTTATAGCCCCGGCTGATACAATTACTTCCTTTCTGGCATTTACAAGTGTTTTCCGCCCATTCTTGATATAGTTAACACCAGTAGCTCTTTTACCTTCAGCTACAATTTTTGTCACATAACTTCGCACTGCAATATCCAGATTGTTGCGTTTACCTAATTTATCCAAATATACTAACCCAGTACTACACCGTTCGCCTTTCTTAATAGTGTGTTGAATGTTTGAAAAGCCTTCTAGATATTCTCCATTATAGTCTTGGATTCCAAACCCAATTTCTTGTCCAGCGTTCAAGTAATATTCACTTAGAAGAGAACCTGTGTTTTCTACAATACTTATAGGCCCGCCTTTACCGTGGTACTTAGATGATTTAAGATGATCTATCTGAATATCTTCAGACTTTTTAAAGTACGGTAGGACATCTTTGTAGCTCCAGCCTGTACATCCAGCGCGCTCCCATTCATCGAAATCAAATGAACTTCCTCTAGTATACAGCATACCATTTATTGTACTTGTTCCTCCCAACACCCGTCCTCTAGGCATAAACATTTGTCTGTTATTTAGTCCAAATAACGCGTGATCTTGTGGCTCTGAATAGTACTGCCAGTCGATGTCAGTATGCAACAAACTAAATGACATGGCAGGTACGTGAATAGCAGTGATATCTTCGTATGATCCTCCCCCCTCAAGAAGTAAAACATGCGCATGTTCATCCTCGGAAAGTCTGGATGCTACAACAGATCCGGCTGACCCACCGCCTACAACTATATAATCATATTCGTCCTTTATGTCTTCTGTTGTAATCCCTTCCTTTTCAATGTTCTTTTTAAATAGTACATATGCCGCTACAGCTAGAACAATAACAAGACCTTCAAACAGACGCATGGTTTGTGTGTTCAAGTCTTATTCAAAACACATGACTCGATACGTAAATATAGATATATATGTGTAAGTTAGCTGTAGCTCGAGTGTTTAGCCCAATTTGCATTATAGATGATATCGTGAAAATTTTAAACTCGGGAGGTTAATAACTTGGCAAATTACCAAACTTAAATACTGTAATGCAAGTTTGTTTTTTTAATTAAGATTTGCTTCTATTCGATTTACCTAAACATATTGATATAAATCTTATAATCTGTAGGCAAGAGAAATAGGGAGAGCAAAA
>CM037781.1:55495731-55545731 GCA_021229015.1 Solen grandis | reverse complement strand
TAGTTGAACTTAAAGTGCGGATAGGTGTGGAAAATCATATGGAACTGAGCTGAGATTTTCAGAATATTGTAAGATTTTGGGTTTAAATGAAAAAGAAAGAAAGAAAGAAAAAAACTTCAAAAAAGTATATAATCAGTAAAAACTAAGATCTACATGAAAATGAAAAAACAATCATCAATATAGAGTGCCAAAACTTTAGACAAATAGTAATGTTTGCAAAATGTATATTAAAACATGTCTCATTATGTTAATAAGTTCAAAGTGTCAGACAATATAGATAAAAAATCAGGCTTTCCGTTTTAAGGGGCCTTTCTTGAACCACAATGTTGCACAGTCCGTTGAAAATAAACAAGAGAAATAGTTTATCTTATGCACGTCCAATAGATTTGTCGATACATGAAATGCAGCCACCTTATTCTTAAGATCAATTATAGTTAATTTGATTAAGATACTTCGCATTAATCAAGATCTCGGGGGCATAAAAATCACAACACTAAGATTTGTGATATGGTGCTAACAAAAATGCACATGTTAATTCCGTTGTCTGTTATTGGTGTGGCAATATTAACATTGAATCGTGTTCGAATGACATCAAGAATCTCACTTATTACTGCACACATACCACGCTTTTCACGTTTCCCTTATGCTGTATGTATACGTGAACATCGTGCACATCGTGCAAGCCAGACTACAAGCATCTCGTTTAAACGTCACATTACGTAATTTCGAAAGATAAATTGGATAACTTTGAAAGATTTAAATAAGAATACTGTAGTTAAAATGTTGACACAATACCCGTTTTCGCTGCCTTTTAACACTAATGTTACGTGGCTGCCAGGCTAGTCGAGGTAGACGTAATTATTTTTGATCAATACGAAAAACAGTTCCCCAGAAATGTTACTTTTTTTTTTTAGATTATCCAATTTCGATGGATTCGCCATAGATTCTCGCAAACTGTGCAATTTTTATTTATTTTTTATTTTATGAGGTTAGGTCAATTTTTCACCAACAATAAAAGTATAAATGTCATACATCATTACAAAGGTCTATTTAAAAGATAAACAATGCAATTTATTTCATTCAAATATTATTATGGCACTTTGAAGTCATGGGTTTGCGGAATGCTGATGCCAAAATCTTCTTCATAACATTTAGTAATATCCCTATTTTCAACAGTAAAGTAAAACAAGCAAGTCTGCAATCACTTCATTGGGTAACAACAATCTTGAGGTCCCCTTTCTTGTAGTCTTCAAGAAACTTGTAGCTATATACAGCAGTATCGTTCTCATACACAATTTTGAACCAGTCCAAATAACCTGGCACCTGAAATAAACAATTTTTCGGATTATAAATCTTCCTTTACTTCAGAATTAAAGTTATATCAGTTATATTTTACATTTGCTTATCCACAGACTATAGTATTGTTATAAATGATATACACAAATCAAATGCATTGTTTACTGATAAGAACCATTATAAACTACAATGAAATTCCAAATAGCAATCAGAACAAATTTACTATTTATTGATATTTCATAAAAAAAAAAAAAATTAAAAATAGGTAATTTAATTCCTACACATTTTAACTCCAAAAAAACATTTACCTGTAAATTATTTCATGATTATATTATGATTAATTGTATTTATGATTTACAATATTAAATTTTGGCATTAAAAACTTAAATTCTAATTAGTAAAAAAAAGGCTCTTTGAACTTTAGTATCACCTGTGAAATTACAGTGCCGTTGTTCCACATGTCTTCGTCATTCTCAGTGAACTTGTGTTGAACACTCTTTCCATTTATAATTGGCATACTATCTTCTAAAGGTTTAAAGTTTATAGAGTAAGAATGACGAACTAATAGTTTAACTTTCACAGCAAGTTCATCAACAGACAATGGCTTTCGATTTCCATTTACTGATTTTGAAAATGCGTAAATATCTTGATATTCGTCACTGTTCTTTGGTTTCTGTCCCAAAACGTAACGTCTAAAATTAAGCTTGGCTTTAATGCTTCCTTTTTTTTCTCCTTTACCCTTGGTACTTGCTAATTCATTGTCAACTGATTCTTCTGACTGTCAAAGTCCATGAAACACTATCTTATCTGTAAACTTATCCAGTTTATCCACTCATTTAACTTCCCCTCTTTCGGCCTTTTCTATACTCTGTGCTAAAAGCTCTCTTTGCTTTTGTTCTATTTGAAGTTTCCTTTCCTTGAAGTTTCTCCTAACTCTATCAATACTTTTACATGCATAATCTATTAGCACCTTTTCGTTGTTCTTCAATTTTTGGCTTGTTGCTTATTAATGACTCGCTATCACTGGAACTGGCACTGAAACTACAAGCAAACATCATTTATGCTGACATCATTCACTTACATTAACAGTGCACATCGTAAATTTCATGAAAAAGTTAAAATGGTCACTAAAAATTACATTGACAGAACTAAACTTATCATTTCATTTGAAATTAAATTTAAACAAAACAAAATGACATTCACATTAAAACCAATTCTCTATCAGTCTAAATAATAAATGCAACAAAATTAAATCCGAATATGATACTATCCGAATATATGGTCACGGGAGGTAATCGGGGGGCAGACAGCTTGTGTGGATTGTTCATCAGTTTTTTTTTTTAAAAAACTCGCGCTCATATGCGTTGCTTATTCGGTAAATAAAACAAGCATATTTAGATACTAAAAACAATAAATAAATGAAAATAAATAATATATTCATATGGGCGGCCTGCTTTACCGTTATTCATCTCTAAAAAGTGTTAAAATCGCGTGTGCACTAGCAAAATTACTGAAGTACAAATCTAACCTTCTGTCGGCTGTCATTTGTGTAGGAAGGACTTTTCCACAAGAATCAATGACGTAGATGGTTTTCTGATACGTAATTATCACATGATATACAGATGTGATTTGACCAACGAAACAAAATGGCGAATGCAAAATAGACGACGAATTTCTGAAAGTAGGTCACGGTCTGAGGCGTTTTTCTCGACACACAAACCTTGAGCATATACACTTACAGGTTTTATCATTTCAATAAAGATTTATTTCTGTGGCGCATGTATTATTTTGTTGGAAAATGTTCTAGAAAGTGTTGTAATAAGCGTTTATTTTATGCTTATTTACAGTAGACACATAGACGAGATCTCGAACGAAAATCTCGTTGAACTCGTTATTTAATCACAACTACTGAATGGTTACTGAATAACCGTGATATGCTGTATACGTAGAGTTGTTTCGTAACGGCGCCAAAATCCGACACACACACACACACACACACACACACAGCTCGTGCTTTTAGTAATATAGAGATTTACGTCACAAAAGTAGACCTTGGTTCAATAAATCGGCTTCGAAATATTTTGATTTCAAATGTTCAATTTTTAAAGCATTTATTTTAAAAAGTCAATGGACATGCCAATACAAGATTAAAGGCGCCGTGGTCCAACGGTAACATATCCAACTGTGATTGCGGGTTCGAGCTCCGGCGGGGACAAGGAAGTTTCATTACTTCTCATGCCATGCGCAAAGTACTGGTCCAACCCAGGACCCGTTGAGAGGGATTAGTATAAGTTGCAAGGTCTTGTTTTGCGATCGACGTAAAATGAGTAAGTTTGGACTAAACTATAAAGTTTTATAGTCTCCCCTTTCCTTATACATTTATATAATATTCAGTTCTGAATTAACGACAGGTTCTTCCCTTGTATGTCTCGATGTTTTTTATGGTTGTGTTTTCTTTCCTTTCGTTATATTATGTTGCATTTAAGTTGAATGTTGAAAATAATGTTTTAAATAAGCAAAATATAAATGTGTGTGTGTGTGTGTGTGGGGGGGGCGTCACTCGATCTATGAACATTGTCGTACGTGGAGAAAGGGGGGGGGGCGTTACTTCTTCCATACTTTCCTCTTCAGGCATGTGTGTAGGGGCTTATTATTCCCAGGGGTGATCATGACCCCTTTCCCCACCTCTGTATCCCAGCATGATATACATAGACTCATGTATTTATGATAATACTCATAAGAAAATAACTGTTTATACATATAATATATTGTATAGCTGAAGTCAAATGTTCTATATTTGTTTGTATTTACTGAAAGTATATGTTTATAAAATATAACAAAGAGCAAAACAATTCAATCTCTCATAATAAGTGCTACTACTCTGCTACCTTCTGTATATATCTAAAACAAATTGAAACGTATTACATGCTGTTTTAAACAAAAAGTAACAAAATATACACAATTAATGTGATAACCCGTCGTCTGTAAATGACAATCACACCAAAAGTGCACACAAACATTTGAATTTTAGTCAAATGACACACAACGCACCAAGTGTTTCAGCTGTAAACGGGATAGAGAGAGTCCAAAGGCAGGTACCAGCATACAAGTATGTGACAATTACAAGCTATAACTAAATATGTAAATAAATTATTTCTTTAAAAAGAAGGTTTGCCCAGTTTATAAATAGCCGGTCTATACATAGCATTTGTTGCTGAACCATCGAATGTTTTTGTTCAAGTCTTGGCCGCAATATAATTACCAAGTGCCGTCGAATGGACTTACCGTCAAAGTTTGAAATGAGCTTTCAAGCTGCATCAGGCAAATTACAAACCGAACTGTGAAGGCCAATTTGATAACAATATGATAATTGTTTAATAATAGTATAGGGTTTCCTGTATTTTGTATAGAGTAAACTTAAGTTCTATGGGGCGAATCTCCCCGTGCAACTTTGAACACCTGTGTGTCAGATTGGTTGTTTGTTCCTTCAGGCAATTCATCTTAACTTCGGGAAATCCGCATATAATAATATTAATATGGAATATCTCCCCTAAATCACACAAGAAATAAAATATGGGTATTCAAGTGGATCAACCTTAACAAATAACCGATTCTCAGCCACTTTAGCTGCTCAATGTCTGGGGTTTGTATAAAAGACAGACAGACAGACAGACAGACAGACAGGCAGACATCATGCATGTCTCATTTACTCAAACATGAAATAAAACATATATGTACAAAACATTGAAATTGAATCCCAGAACATCGATTACGAAACAAGCTATCATAACTTATATTAATTGCTCTCGATGGAACCTGGACGGGGGACCACAGTACCCTCCCACATACGTGACCAGGAATCGAACCCGAGACGCATTGGTGAGAAACGAGACGCGTTACCACTATATTTTGTTCGTGGAATTACATCTTCGTATCTCAAAACATTGATACTCTGTGGGTATAATTCTAAAGATATTTTTACCTACTAAAACAACGTATATATTTTTTTTACTTTATTTTACATGCAATAGATAGAATTCATTACATGCAGTTATGTTTTCACCTTATCTATTAGATACGATAGCCTCCTTCAGAATACTCGAATACATGTTCAATGATCATAATGTTTTTACTTTGTTCAGACATTAACAAAACTGTTCGTAAACTAAAAGATATATTGACTAATTGATTGATTTTTTGAGTTTACCGTCGCTGCGACAGTATTTAAGCCATTTAGTGACGTCCATCTTATTACCGAGGAAGACAAAATATATTCATTTCTTATAAAATCATACATAGTGCAAAATATTATAAATATGTATCTCATATTCTATACAATTAAAGCATATAAATCAGGTTCCTCGGTATCTACAATTCGTTTTCTTAAATGTTGTGTTGCCACTGTCTTTAAGTTGCTAAAGCATTCTTTTGTGCTCGTATAATTCAGCATGATTTAAGATACAGTTCATTTGCAGGAATAAAAAGGGCTCCATGAGAACTGTCTTTGTATATATCCAAATAAGAAAGTTGTTAAGCTTTAATATTTAATAATATATTCTTCCGAAGTTTGTTATTTTTTTATTTTGTGAATTTTGGCTCGACCCAAAGTCTTATTCTTTTCTTTATGCGCGTAGAGAAGCTAACGTCGTTTGGAGTTTGGTTTGGCGAATCTTGTAATGATTACTCCCCTTATCAGCTTCAACGCTTTCGTTCCGAACAATCAAGTTCGTGCTTGAAGTATTTTTGGGCGAATCGGGACTCCCTTTCGACTGTTCCTGCGACTGACCAGTACTACGCTTCTTGGAAGGCCGTAAAAATGACAGTGCCTAATGTAAACAATGAGAGAATTGAAACAACAACAACAACAACAACAACAACAACAACAACAACAACAACAACAACAACAACAACAACAACAACAACAACAACAACAACAACCATTCAACTTATCAAGCAAACTTTATAAAGAAAAGTTTACATCAAATAAAACATACAACTGGTAGATAGAAATCATCTCTCCTTGTATTGGTCATTTATAGGCAACAGAAGCTCAATGACAATGGGGAATTTGTTTAAAATACAATGTATCACTGAAATGAAGCCAAATCAAACTCTTTTTCAAAAAATTGTTGAGTGATATAAACAGGATACTGTAGTTGGAGTGGAGTACTTTTTTTCCCAATTTAAATCTCGGTAACATATTCTGAGTAAAACATGTTACCAAACAAATTGGCACAGTGTTGTCACAATAGAACATGTACAAAAAGGCCAAAATGGCCTTGAATTGCTCACCTGCACAAAGCAATCTTGCTCCATTAAAGATTTTGAACAAGACTTTTAAGTTTTCACTCACTATTCAAGTCTAATAAAAAACAGAAGTACTGTCTTAAGTGGTCAATCAGTGGAACAAGAGAAAGTGACTGCTTATCAGAGGTGGCCTCTGAATGAAGGTTAAACATTTGTGTCCTAAAGGTTTCATTACTTGTTGCACCTGACAAGATGAAAAGTTACAGAAACATTTAGTGTAGTTTCCGAATGAAGTTTCTGTATTAAAGGTAAGAAAGCAAATCGAACGAATATTGCAACGACCGTTTTACAACATGGAAGAAGAATTAGAAGCTTTGCGTACAGTATGATTTATGATATGACTTGTTGGTTCAAAAGACGAGTATGAGCATTCACATTGCAAGTCATTGTCAAAAACCCAAGGTATATATTCCGTTATCACTTCTGTATATACCGTGGGATTTTTAACTGGCAAAACTTCGTTTTAATGAATATAAATCAGCTACTTGCTGACCAATGAAATAACGCATAATATTTCGAATAATTTTCATTGAAAGTTACAAAAGCAAATAATGACTCAATTTTCCCTCGTAAGACAAACCGCGACGCTTTGGCTAGGGGCGTGTCGTAAGCTCTTATATGGTAGAACAAAGCTACCTTTCAGAATCCCGCGCCGTTTCATTGGTCAAATCCCTGCTGTCACCACGCTGTCTCTGCCACGGATCCAATGAAAAACCTAATCAATAATTCATGAGTACGAAGTTTTGCTAATCAAATATCCCACGATCGATAAAGCCTGTGGTGGAGAAACCACCTACTTTTTACAATTACTGATGGTTGCATTGTTTGTAGATGGGAATTTATAGGAGTAATACAAACTTATACAGTAAAACCTCGATAATGAGACCACTATTGGGACAATCTGGAAGTGGTCTTATTATTGAGTTGGTCTCATTATTGAGTTATGGTCTTTTCATAAATATTTCATTTCAATGTTGATCAAATTCAATACTTTTTTTTAATTTGATAGATGAAAATAACATCTCTTGAATCAATTTATGTTTTTAAAAAGTTTTGTTATGAAATATAATCCTGATTATTTTTATAAAACTTTTTTTCACATTTAAAATCTATGGTCATATCATGCCGATTAAAACTCTACCCATTTTAAATTTCTCTAATTTTCCTTTAATTATCAAGCTGATTGCTTATTCAATTGTTGTAGTAATAAGCTTTTTTTAATCATCCAGTTGCCTCCGACTTTGCCCCGTGCTGTTTAGATTCAAGACAATTTCTTTTGAATTTAAAGATCTTAACGTTTGATTTTAGTTTTAAATCAAAGTCTTTGGAAAGTAGTTATGAAAGTGATTGACTAATATGACGGGATATCTAATTCTATTTCAGTCAAGTTTTCGTGGGAAGTCTTCGTGTCATCGAAACGCGTCACGGTGATTGTTACTGCTAATCAGGGGCAGCTCATCTGGACATATAACAAATACTCGTTAGCTTGACAGGAAATACATCCGTAGATCCCAAGATTGCTCTCTGTTACGTAATACTCCCATCTCATCCATTGTTGTGAATCTTATCTACCGTGTTATCAAAACATCCGAATTACGGCACGTGCGACCTTCACCTGTACCGGAAACCAGGTGTCGTAAAATGACAACTTGAATCAACTTTTTCACAGGACCATCGTTCGCATTATTGAGGTCAAAAGAAGACTAATTTTACGATTTGGTCCGATTTTAGTGGTCTTTTTACACAATTTTGAGTTGCCCGCTTTAATGAGGTGACCGACCATTTAAATATATAGAGAAAAGATCGGGTTCGACAAAATGTGCCCGTAATATTGAGTTGGTCGTGAAAATGAGTTGGTCGCAGAGTGAGGTTTTATTTCATAACAAAACTTTTAAAAACATTAAATTGATTCAATAGATGTTATTTGAATTTGATCAACATTGAAATGAAATATTTATTGATACTAAATTAATTAGTCTTAATGGTTCCTGGGTTGTACCAGTACCTTGTGCCAGGGAAGGTCATGGAACTTTTCGCCTCCACCACAAAATCTATCAACCTTCGGATCCGAAAGCATTAAAAATTACGACTGGACCATGGCGATTAAATATCAAACCACCAGTTCCACTGGCCGAGTGGTTAAATCATCTTCCCCGGAGTCGGGAGGTCGTAAGTTTGATTCACGGCCGATACATAATAAGTCGTAACAAGAGCACCGCATGCGGGTGCCAACGCTCGTCTGTTTTTGACAATGTTGCACATTTTTGTTAAACACTTAAAAAAGTTGACCTTGAAAATCACAACTAAAACCGTAAGCCTTTAAATGCAAAGTTGAAGTACCATACCCTTTAAATTTGACCTTTGACCTTGAAGGATGAACTTGACCTATACATGGAATAGAATGTATACAACACAAAGATGTAAAATATGTAAACAAAAAATCACAATTGATAATCCATTGAATTTTTGATAATTAACACAAAACTGTAAAATTTGAAGACATTTAAAAAAAAAATATCTGCCTAAAGATCATGACCAAAATCAAACCTGTACAGGTTCAAATGATGACAAACCAGTATACAAAGTTTTTTTTTATAAAATAATATTGAAAGATGACAAAGAAGTATCTTTTATAAAACTTGTCCAAAGTTATGGCAAAATAAGGTCAAAGGTCAAGGTCGATAGATAAAATATTGAGGTATATCTGAACAACCAGTGTCATGATGAATATACGTACCAAATATAAAAGATGTTTGTCAAAAAGTAAAAAGTTATGGCCAATGTTAAAGTTTTTTGTTAAACATTTAAAAAATAGTTCAAAGTCCAAATGTGTAACATTGATGGAAAGGTCTTGCCACAAGGAATTCACATGTGAAATATCAGTGCCCTGTTGATAACGGTTCTGAAATGACAGGCAATTTAAAGTTTTCAGAGGCTACAGCAAAAATAGGTCAAAGGTCAAGGTCAAAAGATGAAATATTGAGGTATATCTAAATAGCCCTTGCAAAGATGAATATGCATATAAAAATAAAAGTTGTATTTCAAAAAGTAAAGAAGTTATGGCCAACGTTAAAGTTTTTTTGTTAAATATTTCAAAAATAGGTCAAATATCAAAGGTCAAGGTCAAAAGTTCAAAGGTGAACATTAATGGAAAGGTCTTGCCACAAGGAATTCACATGTAAATATCAGTGCCCTGTTGGTAACGGTTCTGAAATGACAGGCATTTGAATGTTTTCAAAAGTTACAGCAAAAATTGGTCAAAGGTCAAGGTCAAGGTCGATAGATGAAATGTTGAGGTATGTCTGAATAGCCCTTTCAAAGATGAATATGCATACCAAAAATAAAAGTTGTATGTCAAATAGTAAAGAAATTACAACCAACGATAGTTTTCTGTTAAATATTTCAGAATAGGTCAAAGATCAAAGGTCAATGTCATAAGTCCAAAAGTTTAACATTGCTGGAAAGGCCTTGCCACAAGGAATTCACATGTGAAATATCAGTGCCCTGTTCGTAACGGTTCTGAAATTACAGACATTTTAAAGTTTTAAAAATTACAGCAAAAACAGGTCAAAGGTCAAGGTCAAGGTCGATAGATGAACTGTTGAGGTATATCTGAATAGCCCTTGCAAAGATGAATATGTTTACCAAAAATAAAAGTTGTATGTCAAATAGGAAAGAAATTACGGCAAATGTTTAAGTTTTATTATTAAATATTTAAAAAATAGGTCAATGATCAAAGGTCAAGTTCATAAGTCCAAAAGTTTAACATTGCTGGAAAGGTCTTGCCACAAGGAATTCACATGTGAAATATAAGTGCCCTGTTGGTAACGGTTCTGAAATGACAGGCATATTAAAGTTTTAAAAAATACAGCAAAAATTGGTCAAAGGGCAAGGTCAAGGTAATAGGTGAAAAATTTGCATATGTCTGGATAGGCCTTGTCCAGATGAATATGCAGACCAAAAATGAAAGGTGTATATGGAATAGTAAAGAAGCTTTGGCCAACGTTAAGATTCCGTACGACGACGACGACAACGCGGACGCCGGAGTTACGTCAATAGCTCGTATTTTTTTCGTCGAAAAACAGACAAGCTAAAAATGGTACTGATATAGCTCCCTTGCTTGGCACTCAGCCAGCGTTCCAGGACTGGTTTGACCGGTGTCAGGATAAAGTGACTGGGTGTGGTATCATGCCATATATCTACAGCCTGATACTGTAATTGGCATCACTATACCTGTCTCAAGTAAACATTGTCTCCAAAGGACTGAAATACAGTCGGTAGGACTTTTGAAGAAAGGACGATAAACCAACCAAACAAACAAACAAACATAAATACTTAACTGTTAATTCATTTTATTACTATCATGAGTAGAGAATAATGGTAGAAAATGGAGAAAAAAAAATAGCAGCCCACTATAATGTATTGAGTTAATTTTAAGTTCTAACACATATTCTACTATTTAACATGTATGTACATAATTACTATATACAGTGCCTAATTCTCAACAAAAAGTTTGGCAGAACATTTATATTCCTGAAATCTACCGATCACAATAACACTACTTTGTAACCATATCAAATCTGCTGGCCATCTTTCGAACAAAAAATGTGTCTTACACAGAAGAAAGATAATTATTTTAGCAAATGATATAAAGCAAAGAAGTTTGCATTTGGCACAGCGAGACATATGCGTATATAACATTTCATCAATTAGAAAAATATGAATTGAACAGTGAAAATAAAAATAGAATATGTCATCGAATTAGCTTTCATAAGACGAAAGTACTAAATCTCTCCCCTTGTATAATAACAGCTTTGGGTATGATTTATTATCAATATGTATTCTCAGCAAATTAAACAATTAGGTATGGCATCAGCGAAACTATTTCATACCGAAATGAGACGTAAACCAACGAAATCAACGGGCACTTCCCAATCACCTAATTGAGATTTTGCCCCAGTCCCTGATTGGCCAGATTAAATCAGCGAATTATAACGGGTATTGCCGATCCCCGAGTCAAAAGATTAATACGGCTAGTTTATACAATGGCCTTCTTCCGGTTGAAAATATAAACGCAGAAAATACTTGAACAGAACGTCTTCCGTTAAACAGCGCTTCTCATTTGTAGAAAGAGCAATTTTCAGTGTAGGCCATTTATAGAGACCAATCCTCTTCAAGTCGCTGTCTGTTTTTCTATTTAGAATCTGCAATGACCTATTAGAATTATACTGTATAATCATAACTTTCCTTGACATTAAATTTCAATGAAACCTGTTACTAGTTGCGTTAATTATGCAATTATACAATGCCTTATCCTTTTGATTTACCGCTACGTAAGACTGGTGGCTACCGCCAGTCTAAAAATCTACTGTTGTTACTGTCACTTACTTCACTTCGTTTCTTGTATTTCGCGTCTGTCAAATGTACTATAAAAGCAATTAGACAGTAGAAGTCGTAATATTCAATATGTCTGTAGGTTGTTTGCAGGTGTCTTCCGTCCACCAACTGTGAATATCAGGGATCCACTTGTACTGCTTGTCGACGTTCAGATATTCACAGATACTGCAGTAAGCATTTCTTAGTATTTGTGTATGTTTGATGACCATGTACATGTCTTTTCTTCGGAGGATGTCTGTATACGCTGTTTCATTTCTTCCTAAAGCATTAAGATATCTTGCAAGTTCTTCCGGAGAGTCAAAATCTGTTGAATCAATGTAGGTGCCCTTCGGTAAGATGGTTGAGTAGTCAAATGTTCCGCGGACAACTAAAATAATATCCTTACTGAACCATTTAAAAACCTTTTCAGTGACGTAGTCTTTACACATTGAATTTTCAAATGACAAGTAAAATTTATATTCATTTTCTACAAACTGTTCACAATGACTTGTCTTTTTACAGACTGTGTCATTCCCACACTTTCCAAATATATCAATATCTGTGTGATTCATCATTTCTTGTACGTATATTTCACGTTTGCTTGCTGTATTGCAATGGCTTACCAACCAACAGGAAGCCTTCTCCTTTCTTGCAAAGATTTCTGAATAATATTTCTTATTCATTTCAGAGTCAAGTTGTAAATACATATTTGACGTATTATATTCATGATTCAAAAGCACCCTCAAACTCTTGCGGGCTTTATTATGTTTCAAAGACGTCCTCAAACCCTTTCGGGCTGTACCCCGGTTACGCGTGTTCGGAATAACTATCCCGTAAGGCATAGGAAAGTCTGAGTCAAGACGATAGGTCATGGTTAAGTTGAAGAAGTCTCGGAAGATAGTCCTATTTAAGTTCGTGTAACTCAAATATTGAGGTGCTTCAACAGACTGGAAAATAAACACTTGGTCGGGATCCCGGCGAGTTGGAATATTGTTAACTATATTATTACCTTGGAATATGACGGCGTCGGCATCTACTGAGCTTATATTATCTATCTCAAAAAGCTGTGTCAGTTGACAATTATTATACACACATCTAGTCATGTTTACAATATGAATGTGGGACTTCAGACCGCCATGAAAGGGGTGATACTGTACTATCTTGAAAACCTTTTTGGAAACAGCTTCATTTAGAGGCATATCTTCAGTTACGCCTACTGCCTTTTCCCTACAGTTCCGACAAGAGGAATTCGCTACCCTGACAAGAAAGGTAATTGGCATCTGTATTTCGAAGTAAAGCGACACTGATATAACTGCGACCCCGGATATGGTCAGCATGGCAGAACAAAAGGAGGTTATTTTTCGAGTCGATGGCATCGTTCTGTAAATAAATAAGAATTACGTGTTAACACTCACACTCATGTACAGACAATATATCGATACGCCACCCCTGCTCGAGTAAAAGAACAGTATTCACATTTTGTAAGTTTTGTAAAGAATATTGTGCTTTTTGTGGTTCTAACTACAGACCTATGATGTAGTCAGTATACAATACTGTAAACAATTAAATTTGACCCATTTCCATTTTCTTCTCTGAATTTATAATTAAGCTATACGACTTAAAGTAAATTGATTCCTCTCGTGTTCAAACCCTGTCTTAATCTGTTACTTACCTTGTTAATCTATACTCACTTAGTTGTACTTTTTAACATAATAAATTATAACATAATATAATATAATATAATATAAAACATAATATAATATAACATAATATAATATAATATAACATAATATAATATAACATAACATAATATAATATAACATATAATATAATATAACATAACATAATATAATATAACATAATAATTATATATAACATAATATAATATAATTATAAACATAAATAATATAACATAATATAATATAACACAACATAATATTAAATATATAATATATATAATATGATAATATAACATAATATAATATAACATAACATAATATAATATAACATAATATAATATAACACAACATAATATTAAATATATATAATATAATATGATAATATAACATAATATAATATAACATAACATAACATAATATAACATAATAAAACACAACATAACATAATATAACATAATATAATATAACATAATATAATATAACATATATAATATAATATAACATTATATAATATAATACAACATAACATAATATAATATAACATAATATAATATAACACAACATAATATTAAATATATAATATAATATAATATGATAATATAACATAATATAATATAACATAACAGTATATAATATAAACATAACGTAACATAACATAACATAATATGATATAATATGAGAAGCGGTGAACCTCTTAGAAGGCACTAAGAATTACCAGGAGTTATAGTAAGGTTCATATATGGTATACATGAACCTATCTCAATGAAATTTGGTAAAATTTCTTACTTTGTGCAGGCTTCAAATCCAGCAAGGATATCCGCGTCGGATACACTCTACATACCAAGGTTTAGAAGTGAATTATTACTTAAACTGACCACATGAATCGAAAATGCCAAGAAAAACTACAAAGTAGTCACAATAAAAACTCTCAGTACTAACAAGGTCATACAGTTGTTCAACACTGTAAAGTTTAATCAATAGGAAAGAGAGAGATCTTTGCATATAAAACTGGACATACCATATAAAACCCAGTGTGCAAATAATGAAGTAAAATAACACCATATTAAAAAAAAAAAAAACGCTTTTAGTGTAAGGAATGGATTTACATATATGGCGCAGAGCCCAGTTAACTGGTAAATGTAAATTTAAAGTAAAAAGTACACACACGCGATCTTAAAGAGTTTACATTATAAAGGTAAGTATCAATATTTATTCAGTAAAAGTGGAGAAAGTAATCTTAATTGTACGAAATATATACTTGTTCAAACAAACTGTTTCAAATGAAATCAGTTTAAAATACCTTTATGTTAACCTTTGTTATAGTCGGGCGTCAATAATATGTTTATAAAAAGTCCACTTTGGCGCCTCGTATAGTGTACATAGTGTCAAAATTATACGCTAACGTTCGCTTTATTCTGGAAACACCGTAAATCAAGAGAAAAAAATACTGTATATAGCACGAGTCGTTGTAATTAGAGTGAGTTGTGTTTAATCGGATAAGTAGAACAATTCAATAACAGCAAAGAAAAAAAAGTCAACACTATAAATACGACGACCAAACACCGTTCCCTTGGTAACCCTCTACCTATGACATAATTCGCATGCTCATCCGGGCATTTCTTTCATTTTTAAGTACGAGTATATTATAAAACATGGTGCGCTTCTTCTCAGATTTCATAAGGTTCTGGCAGCTTTTAAAAAACTGCTAGATTTAGCCTAATGCATTCTATTATCGGCATTAGGGAAGAAGACTTGATTAAACTTGTATATATATGGTTTTTTAAAAAAAACATTTTCATTCTCTCCGTCATGCGAGATCACTCTTCTACAAACCTTACAATATAAAAGGGTACTGTTATAGCTCCCTTGCTTGGCGCTCATCATATAAGGGTAGTTGCAGGACAGGTTGACACGGTGTCAGGATAATTTGCCTAGGTGTGGTATCATGCCACATGTCTTCGGCGTGATACTGCAGTGTAGCAGCATTATATCTGTCTCAAGTAGACATCGTCTACAAATGACTTAAATACTGTCGGTGGGACGTTAAATCCAACAAACAAACAAACAAACAAACAAATAAACAGACCTTACAGTATAAGTCTATGTATACTTATACAGCTACAATATTAATATTGCAGCTTTGGGGATGTATATGAATCAACTAAGTAAAGTCCCGCGAAATCGCGGAAATGTTAGTTACTGTTGGGATTCGTCTGAATAGGCATGCGTTGTAGCATGTCCCAGTGCCAACGTCAGGATAGGGACCATAGGTTATACAAAAATAAACCGGCTTTGGTGGCGCTTGTCTGTGTTCGATCCCCAGCACTGGGTCGGGCACGGCCTCCGTGATGAATTTCTTTCTGATGGTAATTCGTATTTCACCGCAGTGACTACCCATACTCACAGATGTGTGACCTTAAGAAACGTAAATTTACGAGGAAAGGGGATAGTGTCGCCTATAAATTGGCATGCGACATACACACCCTGGTATCTGTACTTGATGGCGCACCATACGAGGAATTGAAAAGCATTTTAAGCTCGCCCAAATTAATTAATAAAGATGAGTCCAGGTCAATCAACTCAAAAGACACGGTTCAACCATCAGAATTACATATTCTCAAGCAAGCCGTTACACAGTTACAATCAGATGTCTTAAAATTAAAGGAAGAACGCGTAGGGCTGTGTGTTAACCAAGCTCAAGAAATAAAACAGATTAAAGTTGGCCTAGATAGATTTAAAACTGAAATTTATGAATATATGGGCAAACTCGATGAGCAAATACAAGAGCTAAATCAGTCATTTGAACGCTTAAATGATGAGAGATGTATGGGCGTGTCAAGTGCGAAAACTGACATTAAATTGTTACGTTCTGAGGTTGCTTCTTACAGTGAAGTTTATAAAGAAGAGATCACACTGTTGAAAGAGAAAATGACCAAAGACGTAAAAAACTTTGATAAGAGAATAGGAAAGGTCGAAGTTAGACTCAAGAAACTTAATAGTGGAAAAGATAGCACACCTGCTAAGCCTTTTCATAAGGAAGTCGTACCGGCGATTCAAGGGATCGAACCTGAACTCTCAATTTCGACGCCATTAAAATCACCTGAGCCGGTGCATTGTGCTGGGGATGTGTATATTACAGGGTCTGGTGACTCCCTCAGATTTATTCGATCAAAGGAGAAACCGCAAAAAGAGTCGTATAGCGAGGTGGTTAAAGTGAATAACAAAGAACCGTCGAATGATGCACATAACTTATATTAAATAGAAGAAATTTCAGTCAGAGTTAACGGTAAAATGTTGTGAGACCAGATAAAATATCTGAATGTGCTGAAACTAACTCCAATATTAATCAAAATGAAAGTCATTATTAACAGCAGCAAGTTGCTGACGTTGATGATTTCACGGAACACATCAGGAGAAAAACAAAGCGCCTTTTCGTTGGGTGATTTTTCAACTCAATAAATGAAACCTTGATTACGAACTACCTGAGAACGCGCGGCATAAAAGTGACTCTTGTGACGATTTTCCGCCCAAAACGCAGTGAAATGGCTGTTATAAGAGTAAATGTTCCTTTTGAATATGTTGAGCGTTTAACTGGGGAAGGTTTCTGGCCCAGTGGTGTCGTGTGTAAACCATGGTTGTCAAAACCAAGACAGAATCGCCCTCGCCATATCCAGTATAACCAGTATAACGGCACGCACCACGTGCGCACGGACCACATCAACAGTGATGATCATCAGTTGGTCAACGATTACGAGAGAGGAAACGGAGGCAGGCGCTATGTACAGGCGAGAGTTGATGGCAATCGCGATCAAACCTCAGAAAAGAGTTATGACCGTCACCGTTACCATGGTTACAACGGTGACCATATGTATGGGTCTGCACGTGCAAATGGCTACCACGGTGGCCACGCTTGAACGACAAATGAACTACACTTATTATAGGTGTCTCTGTCTTGTGTGGGTTAATGTCAAGCTCATATTACTTAAGTAACCTACTCACAAATGAGCATATTCATATATGTGGCATCTCAGAACATTGGTTACACACAAGAGATCTACATTTCCTTGATAGTATACATCCTAACTACTACGGTATTGGTCAGTCAGATGCTGATACATCTCTAATATATGATAATAAGGTATGTAAAGGAGGGGTTGCCTTATTGTGGAGAAGGGGTTTAGATAATAGAGTGTCAGTGCTAGATATAGACAGTAAGCGGATTATCGGTATACAGATACAATTATCGCAGAATAATTTTGTATATGTGATGCAAGTGTATGCCCCATGTACAAATCACTCAATGGACACTTATAGGGAGCATGTGTCACAGATACAGGATCTGTATTGTATGTACTCTGAAAGAGGAAGCGTTATTATAATGGGTGACATTAATACGCATTTACAGGGTGAGCGTTTTATCAAACCCCCTGATGCTAGGGGAAGATATTTTAGTCAGTTTATGGCTGTAAATCATTTAATAGCCACCAATACATTACCGTTTTGCACAGGGGCGCAGGCTACTTATGTATCATACGACGGGAAATATCAGAGTCTGATTGACCATATCATCTGTAACGAGGAATGTATAGATGCAATAATGACGTGAAATTCTGGATGATAACTGTTTAAATGTGTCAACGCATAGGCCTATTGTTGCTACATTTAATTTTGAGTTTGTGTTGCATACATGTAGTACGATGAATTCCTCGTTTAAACCTATTAAATGGCAAAATATTGGTGAACGGAGTATACTATTTTATGAGTCAGAGGTTACCAGACTGTTACATTGTAACATCCAATCACTGGATTTTTCTGATGCATACACAACTATTGAGTCCTTATACTCTTTAATTGTTGAATGTATTAACGATGCCTCCGATAACTGTTTACCTCAGGCAAAATATTCTCCACATTTGAAACCCTATTGGAATGATACACTTAAAAGGTTGCATGCCAATATGAGGTACTATAGACAGTCATGGCTGGCTGACGGTAGGCCACGTGGTAATAGTTTCATTTCTTATCGTAATTTCTTTTTATAAAGCTGCTAAGCGTGCATTTCGCTCCTTATATCGAAATGCATCTAAAGAGTTTTTGCGTAATTCTCATGAAGATATAGATCGTGCATTAGGCATCGACAGTGCACTGTTTTGGAGGTTATTTAATGCGAAGAGAAAAGATAGAAAATCACGTACAGGTAGCGAGATGAGATTTGGCGGGAAAATAGTACGTGATTCTAATGAAATAATTAAAGCATGGGGGTGCTATTTTTCTAACTTATACAGTGATACTGAATGTGAGAATTATGATGACGTATTCTTTGAAAATGTTAAACACATTGTTGATGATTTAAAAACGTCACAATTGGTCCCGGATGTAGATTGTAATATTACGTGTGAAGAAGTAATGAACTTAATTAAATCACTAAAAAGAGGTAAAATGTGTGGTCTAGATAGAATATATAATGAACATTTGATACATGGTGGTAGATCTTTGTTGTATATTATAGTTGATCTTTTTAATGCTATGTATAAACATGTGTATATACCAAAGAATATGAAAAGAGGATATATTATAACCTTACATAAAGGAGGTAACAAGAGTAACCTAGACCCCAAAAATTACAGAGCGATTACCTTGTCTTCTTCATTATTAAAATTGTATGAAGGTATTCTGTTAAACAGCTTAAAGACTGATATTGCACAACCTAATCATGAATTACAGGGTGGTTTCCAGGCCAATATGGGTTGTAATATGACAAATTTTATGGTAAAAGAATGTGTAAGTTATTGCAAGGAAAATCAGAGCAGGCTTTTTGCATGTTATTTAGATGCTAGACAGGCTTTTGATAGAGTCTGGCATGATGGTTTATTTTATAAATTACGTGAGATGGGCATATCCAAGCGTCTATGGTTGAGTGTTGTAGAGTTGCATAGAGACATGTACAGTTGTGTAATGTATGATGGGCTCCAATCAGACTGGTTCCCAATATTGCAGGGAACAAGACAGGGAGGGGTTTGCTCTCCATATCTGTACCTGTGTTTCATAAATGATTTAATTAAACAATTAGTAGATTTAAGAATTGATCTCAATAGGTGACACCTGTTTTTCTGCACCTACTGTAGCCGATGACATGTTGTTGCTGTCTCTATCTATGGATAGCCTCCAGAAAATGATTGATGTATGTTATGTTTATTCATGTCAATGGCACTTTCAATATAATCCAAGCAAGTGTGCTGTAATGGTTTTTAATGAGAAAGAACGGTATAACTTGAGTCTCAGTAAGACGTTTACAATAGGTGGTGAATGCATACCTATAGTTAACCAATATAAGCATTTAGGTGTAGAATATTACTCAGTAGAGAAAAAATCATGTATGGTGAAAGAGTATGCAAACAAATTGAGAAAAACCTTTTTTGGATTGGTCAATAACGGTTTTCATGAAAACGGGCTTCAACCGATTACTTGCAAGAAAATTTATAACTCTATTGTATTACCAAAGGCTTTATATGGTAGTGAATGTTTGTATAATATATCTGATAAAGATATAATATTTTTTTTAGAAAGGGCACATAGGCTATGTATTAAAAGTATTCAAGGAATTAATGTAAGAAGCAGAACGGATATTGCTCTGAGTATGTTTTGTTGTTTCCCAATAGAAGCTGAGATTGACAAGAGAAAACTCATTTTACTTGGACAGTTATGCAACTTAACCAGGTTTTGTGCTGTTAAGAAAATGTTTTTGCTGAGAATTTTTCTCAACAATTAGATAAGGTTTTTTTTGTCAAGTATAGTTTGAAGCATTATCTAGATGCATATATCATGACGGGTAGTTTTCCAAGTAAATATATTTGGAAGAAAGTAATAAACAACAGTATATACATTAAAGTTCAGTCGGAATGGCATTCTCGTATGATGGCAGCTGAGTTTACTAGGTTTCGGTCCATGCATAATCAGTATCGAGTATGTGAGTTATGGTTATATGCATTTAGAAATCCGCAGTATTTGACATATTGCAAATCAGTTGCTAAACTGATCACATATCTAGGCAGATTTGAAAACTTTTGTAATAAATGTAAACACCCGTGCAGTCATACATGCTTAACCGACCATATCATTCTCGATTGTCCGTATGTAAAGTTTCGAATGAAGACCCTTTTTCTCAAAATTAAACAGACATGTGGAAACTCTGTATGGCTATGTTTAAGTGAAATGGATAGATCGTCACTGGTCAATACTTTACTGGGTTCATGTAACTCAACTGTTCTATTGTCCTATTTACAGCAGCAATATGATACCTTTTATGGTATAGTGATATGTTACATTCATTATATGTGGCTGCAGTACGTGTCTTTTGAATAATAGTAACCCCTACTTAACAAATAAATCACTTAAATGTTTCAATTTTCTACTGTATGGTATGAGGTAATGACAATGTTTCTGTATTTCTGCAGCTTGTTTGATGAACATGTTTTGTTGCATTTATTTCTGCAGATGCGACTTTTCCATATGTTGTATCTTGTCACTTGTTAATGTAACAATTGATTGTATTCTGTAAAGGTTAGGTCTGTAAACTCTGTGTGTGTTTGTGTGTTTGTGTGTGTGTGTGTGTGTGTGTTACGATGTTGTCTGACTTCTTTATACTATGTAACTGTGTTATGTACATGTATCTTCATAATTGGAGGAAATAAAGATTTATGTATGTTTTTTTAATTTCATAGGAGAAAATAATAGTTTCAGCATCGGAGGGGGCCGCCGTGGCCGAGCGGTTACAGTCGTGGACTACAAATCTCTCAGCCCCTCACCGCTGTGGGTTCGAATCCCGGTAGGGACTTCGGATTTTTCATGTGAGGAAGCCTTCCAGCTGGCTTGCGGTAGGTCGGTGGTTCTACCTGGGTACCTCTGTGTAATCGGGATCTTCCTCCACCTGTAATTAGCTGGACGTCGCTATATGATTGCAATACTATCGCAGCGACGGTAAACTCAAATACAACAACAACAACAACAACAACAGCATCGGAAAATAGTGCAGAATTGACTAATTAATGAATAATTCCAATTGCTGTGAACATTAACAGTTTTATAGCGACCTGCATATAAGTATTAAAATAATTCTACTGGAATGACAAATGAATTGAAAAAAAAAAGAAAAAAAAAAGAAAAGAAAGAAAAAACAGATCACAAATCTAACACCCGCGTGCGTACAGTATGCCAAACCGAATGCAACCGGTCGCTTACAGTCAGTTGTATTAGGGCTATATACCATGCTTTTCACGTGTACCTTATGCTGTATGAATACGTGGACATCGTGCCAGACAAGCAGCGTCTTCCTTCCGAGCGTTCGTATAAACGCCACACAACATAAATTCGAAAGATATATTGAATAACTCTTAAATACAAATAATAGGAAACGTGTAGTTAAAATGGGGACACAAATCCTGTTTCGTTGCTTTGTAACACTCTTCTAATTTTGCTGCGAGGCTGATCTAGGTTTCCCAAGAAGAGCAGACGTATCTTTTTTAACAAGAAAAACCGACTATACCAAATGGTGTTCCCAAGAAATGTTACTGTTTTTAGATTTATCCAATTTCGTTGGATTAACCATAAATTCTCGCAAACTGTGCAATTTTATTTATTTTTAAACACAAATAACACAACTACTGAATGGTTACTGAATGTCTGTGATACTCTATATACACAGTGTTGTTTAGTGTTGTTTTGTAACGGCGCCAAATCCGACACAAAATCAGTTCGTTCTCTATTATCCCCTTACAATGCATGGTGAGCATGGCTGTTTACTTTAAAAAGACAAAAAGAGGAAAAAAACAAGTTTTCTTTTTCTTTTTTTCTTCTCCCTCCCTCTTTTTTTCCTATATAAATCACTTGCATGCAGGGGCTACTCAACTTATTCCGCCTCGGGAGCGGAAGGTCGTGGGTTCGATCCCCGGCCGCGACATACCAAAGTCGTAAAAAATGGTTCTGTTATAGCTCCCTTGCTTAGCGCTCAGCACATAAGGGTAGTTCCAGGACTGGTTGGCACGGTGTCAGGATAATATGACTGGGTTTGGTATTATGCTACGGTGTGATACTGCAGTGTGACAGGACTTTATCTGCCTCAAGTAGACCTCTTCTCCAAATGACTTAAATACTTTCGGTGGGACGTTTAACCCAAAAGGCAAACATAAAACAACCAAAAATACAACAACAACAACAACAACAACAACAACAACAACAACAACAACGACAACAACAACAACAGCAGCAACAACAACAACAACAGCATAGATGACTTAGTAACCGCTGACGGGTTTACGTAAGAATGGAAGTATTTTGCCAAATTTCATCAGCTCTGCTCTGGTGCATAAAGTCAATCAATCGCGTACATAAATATAAATGAGAATAAAAATAGATAAGAGAAATATTTTTTTAATATAAAATAAATTGATGAACAGCTTAAAAAAAATGAACACCCTATTCAAATGAAAATAATTCGCTTCCTACCAAATGCAGTAAAATAGAAGACAAATGGTATATGCATTTATCTTTCTTCCGTAATTTCGTGATAATCCAAAGTGGGCACTGCTGTTCACATTCTAATGATCGTTACAACTTGAATGACATTACTAAACAGAATGATAATACCGTTACAAGTTAAAAGACACAAGGGCACTCTACCGGCTTATTTGAGTGTTCAGCATTTAAGGGATAATTCACAGGCGTTATATTCATAGGCTTGAGCTGCTATTAAAGAAATATAGAGCTGTAATTTTAATCTCTCTTTTGTGGGATATAGATTTGTCACTGTATGTCTGTAAGTGAAATGACTTGACTATTTGAGTTTACCGTCGCTTCGACAGTATTTCAGTCTTTTAGCGACGTCCAGCTAATTAAAGGTGGAGGAAGACCCCGAATGCACAGAGGCATCCGGGTAGGACCACCGACCTACCGCAAGCCAGCTGGAAGGCTTCTTCACATGAAAATCCGAATGACCCTGCCGGGATTCGAACCCACGCGGTGAGGGGCTGAGTGAGTGTTAAAGTCAGCGACTTTACTCTCTCCGCGTCGGAGGCCCCCATTAGTGAAATATATCACAGTGTTTTAGTATATATGATATGGTAATATATGTATTTTATATTTGATTTTGACTGTTTTTAGAAAGACGCACCCATTTTGATGGGATTTAATGTCTTAACTCCATTATTTAGATGTTTGTAAGCTATCCGTCATTGTCAGCATTCATTTCACTGTGTTTCCATTAACAACTTAAAAGAAATCGAACAATAACAGAATACATAAACCTACATAATTTATTTGAATAAAACATATTTAGTAAGGAAATACCATACCATACTATATACTGAATAAAGAAATATCATAACCTTTTGACCATAAGAAGTGCTTCAAACTGTTCATAATTGTATTATTAAATCTTGAACACTTTACACTTTGATATGTTACATAAAACCCATTAAAGCAACTACTGTATTTCTAGCACACTTTCACATTTTTTTTTCCCAGTATTAAAGCGATACATGTATTTCTAAGAGTCGACGGTACGAAAAAAATATGGTTAATTACATTTCACGGTAACCAACAGTATTTCCTCGCATTTCTTTCATAAGAATACAAGTTTGGCACTTGAACTAATTCTATCTGAACACAAAATGAACATCTTTCCGACTGAGTCTGTTTTTTTTAAAGTATCTTCCGTTTTACCGGAAACAGACTCTACGCTAAAATTTGCCATTTTCATAAAACCATGTTAAATTTCCGAAAATTTTTAAAATTATTTTATTTGGGAATTTAAGATTATCTTTTTGAGGGAATTTGTCGAGATTTGAAATGCTTGCCCTGCGTAGGTTGTGAAAGTGCAGCTCAAATTTTAAGATTAGTGTTAAAGACACTATCAGTGATACTTTTGCATTGACATTGAAATTTGTTTGTTTATTGGGATTAGCGTCCCACCGACAGTATTTCAGTCTTTTGGAGACGATGTCTACTTGAGACAGATATAGTGCTGCCACACTGCAGTATCACGCCGTAGACATGTGGCATAATACCACACCCAGTCACATTATCCTGACACCAGGCCAACCAGTCCTGCAACTACCCTTATATGCTGAGCGCAAAGCAAGGGAGCTATACCAGTTACAATTCTTGGTCACTGCACTTCTCACCTATGTATATTTTAAGTTTCAAGTCAATAACTTGTACAGTTTTCACGTTTTGGCCAAAGTTAAAGTTGTCCGCAGTGAGACATATCACCAATCTATCGATACAAGTGCATAAAAACAAATAAACAACAACAACTACAATAAAAGTAAAAAGGAAAAGGAGAGTAAAAATGGTGTGTTCGAATAACACAATGCCCTTGCCCGTGACAAAAACCTCTTTGCCCCAACCTTTAAATAAATACAGGGTGATACTTAGAAAATAGAACCAGAAAGAGTTATGGTCCTTGGTCACTGCAGTTCTCCTATCGTTATCTATATCCCTCATATTGACTCATTTTGACGCACTCAATAGGTATCACATAAAGCCTGATCTGCAGAAAACCACAGTTAAACCTCACCAAATTTAATTACAAAATCCTCATTTCCAGATCACTGAGGAGAAGCAAACAGCATAAAACATGATCAGCCTGAGAGTTACTCGCAGGCTGATCTGGTTTTATGTTGTTCGCATAGGTCTTTTCATGGTTTCCTCTATGAGGGAAAGGGATATATATTTTACCAAGAATGCCTGTATGTTTCCTCCCGGTCCGTTATGTTTTAATGGGCCCCACACGTTTCTCACGTACTGATCAAGGTCTGACACGTTACTTACGTTCTTTCAAACCTTTCTACGGATGAAACTGGGACGCCGAGCAATTTTGGGGCACGTTTGTGTCGATGGTATAATAAAAAGCGGCAAAAGCGCTGAAAGAACATGGAACATAAGTGTAAACGTAGAATAAGGAAGCCTACAGTTGGCTTGCGGTAAAACGGTGGTGTTCGTCTCCGGCGCCAATGTTCGGGGTCACCGTCCCGCCGACGGTATTTAAATCATTTGGAGACGATGTCTACTTGAGACAGATAAAGTGCTACCACGCTGTAATATCACGACGTATCCTACCACCGGTCCAACCAGTCTTGATACTACCCTTATATACTGAGCGCCAATTGAGTGAGATATTAAAGTACCATTTCTTTACGACTTTTGTACGTCACGGCCGGTGATCGAACCTACGACTTTGGTAAGTCACTGCCGGTGATCGAACTCACGACCTCCCAATTCCGGCGCGGAGGCCATAAAAATAACAGTTTTGCGATATTTTCCTCATTAACATAATGGTTAAAATACGACATGTAAAACGCAAACTCATTCATGTACAAAGATTTATTGATTGGATTTAGATAACAGCCGAATATGTGCACTTCAGCTTCTGTCAACGTATCCTGGTCAGCTTTCTGAAATTAGAAAATGTGCAGACAATTACTGATATCAGCTAGAGTTACGTTTTTCAATCGGTTAATCGGTTTGAAACACCTAGTGAGGTTGAGATCTTGAAACTTTGATGATGTTTCTTTTTGTTTAAAAAAAGTTTGACAAACTAAGTACAACGCTTTATAGGTCAAACAGGTCCACTTTTTCATAATACAATGTTGATGAAAAAGAAAAGACAAAACATTGACCTTTTGTAGATTAACACAAGTAGTACACAATGTGCAAATATCTGCTGTACACGCATTGAAAATATTGACCAAATTCCGCCATTTAGTATTTTTTATATTATTCTCATTGTTTACATTTTGCATTGCCGAGTATTCCCGAAGAAGTCCGTAATCGTAAGTAATTTAAATATGAAATACCGTAGCTGAATCTCAATTTGGTTATCAATTTAGTTAATGGAGACATACGGAATGTCCATGGAAAACGTCAGAAAATAGACGAAGATGTGCGGAATACGCAAATCAGGTATTTTTGTAAACAATTGATGACATTTAGAAAAAGGATTCTTTCTTATTAATGCTTTGTAGTAAATGTTGTCATCAACGAGTATATCTATAGACTGCATCTCATCTGTAACACACATTTTGCTCTTCTGTCAGAAGAATATACGCTGCTTTGGGAAAAATAATGGGCCTTTAAGCAATGGACCCCGATGGCCGTGGCATAGATCAATGACAGTACGTATTTTGCTTCTCGCCTTTAGCGACTTTACAACTTTTACCCCTGGTCATCGGACTACTAGTATCCATCTATCGATCTCTTAGAAGAGTCTCTCACTCCGCGTATGTCAGCTCACATTATGGCACCACGGGAATATACCGCCCTTCAAGTTACCCATTTATTTGATAATTTGCACTGTTTACAAGTCAGTATATTACCATAGCATATTCGGAATTAGTTAAAGACGTTTGTGTAAATTCAAATCAATCAATAAACGATTTATTAATACATTATCAAAGCATTTTTCTTTCATTTAAACGAAATCGTATAATGTATGATAAGGTTTAATAAATACTTGAAGAATATTCCATATTAATCATAGAGTAACACGTTTGGTGTACACGTAACACTAGTGTTAAACTAATTAATATAAATCATTGAGAAGTATCGTGCTGAATAACCGTCGACGATGATTTTTAATTCGTTTTTTATTTGTTTACGAATTAGACACTTTATGATTTTAGGCAGAGAAGCGTTTTCTGGAAAGGAACAACGTATTTCTGATTGCTCATGAAAATATAAAATGGCACAATTAAAATGAAAAAAAAAATGCTTCTGAAATAAATGATAACATGATATCTCCTTACTGGCATTGCATTTAGCCGAAATAGCCGCATCTGCATTTGTTGTCAATACAGTGCCAATGATGGTCGCCATGGTTGCAGTTGGAATTGAAGTGGTTTTCGCAAGAATCAGCGCCGACGCAATGGTAGCTCGACCCTCCATTTGGTAAACACGTGCACACGTGAACACCGTCCTTTTCGTAACAGTCTATGTGGAAATTGTTTCCACAGACGGTCAACGTACAATCACTGTCATGATCACAGTTCTCAGCACTAACGGCTGCTGTTGGCGAAAAATAAAAGCTAAATAAGGACCTCTTATACACCTTGCAAGAATTACCTCCCCCTGTTCGTAACTCCATAATTCGAGGCATTTGCAAATACCCACACTGTATTCCACTGTTCATTACATCTAAATAACATTACTCATAGAATGTATCATAAATATGATATACAGAGAGCTATTCTTGAAAAATGGCGCAAAACTGTCACTTTGTTGGTATTTCTATTTCAATGTTTTATGGTAGAGGAACACTAATGGGCTCGGCAAATTTGGCAAAGGTTTCCTAACTTCCGATATTCTTTGTCATAAAACGCCATGTGAAGAATGTGATTCTTTTTCATTAAGAAATTCGATTCATGGTATCTAATATCAATGTTGATATAATGTAATAATTTTTACTGGTATTCATCTTTTCAAATGTAAAAACATCGTTCCCTTTTTGGAAAAGAGAAGAAAAACACCTTCCCGAATTACTTCCGGTGACATCAATTTTGGAATTCCCATTGATCTGTCAAAACGCATAATTGTAATAATTGATGGTATTTCGAAAAAATTCCATAAAAAACAAAGGGTATCTGAATCAACCATAACTACGGTAGCACAAGTTCTATATTTTAAATCGTGTAAGCGGAAAATTGTAAAAGTGATTCGTTCGTACTATGATTGAACGTACTTGGACAAATAGTTATTGTATAAAACTCTTCATATATTTTTTATTGAATGCTTAGACCTTTAATCCTCAAAACCAAGTAATAAATAACTTGGAAATGAAATGCTTTATTAAGAAAATAGATAGTAGTTGTACATATGTTTATTTTCAGTACAAAGTGGTGAATTTGGTCTTCACATATAAAAAAATGTGGGATTTTTTTTCGAAATAATGACATTATCTGCTTATTATTTCACTTTACAATGATTTTATATAAATAATTGACAAAGGTACTTAATAGGATAATTTTAATCATTATTTCAAGCTTTTGCTCACATTGTACCTGAAAAGACAATACCTGATATTCTGCGGTTTTTTTTCTGAGCTTAAAAATAGATTATTATTTTTTTTTTTGGTTAACCAAAAAATTGTGCTTTTTTTTAAAATGAATATTTTTTAAGTTTTGGGAATTTAAAAATTTCCGGAATAGCAGTGTTGCTATTTTAGAAATGGAGAAAAATTATCAAACTGTAATATGAAATTTTCTATTTAATGTATAAATATACATTTTATCAAGTTCGCTTATATGTTTTTAATATGTTTTCCATTTGATATATGCCTTAGGTATATGAAAAATCAATTAATGAGAAAAAAAGGAAATATGATGATTTTATGCCAGTTTTTATATGTATACCACCACACAATTTGCAAAAGCTGGGTTAGACAAACTAAAAACTCATTAATATTTTAGAACCTGTGGTTAGAAATGTCTTATACTGCACAAAATGCTTTCTTTGAATGTATAGAATAGAAACACACCAAAGAAACCAGAATTTAAAAAGTCATGAATTAGGGTGACACTTCCTTAAAGACTTGATCACAGTTACTGGTAAGATCAAACGATGCCATTAACTGTATTCCTATCAATATTAATAACTCCTGACTATGTGTGGAATTATGTGACCAGACCCCATTGTCAGTTGTATATCACACTGTATTCGATATACATGCATACTATATATTGTTTTTATTTTGACAATAAATATATGTTTGAACTAAATACAAAGTACTTTACATTAAACTTGAAATATGTCACTTCACACGGATGTCCCCTTTGATGCGCCATTTACACTGGGTCAAAGGTCATTACTATGACTCGATGGATTTCGAAACAACTTTCGTTCAATTTCCAAAGCTGGGGAACATTTCTGTACAGTTAAATGAGTGTGGCTCATCAAAGATTGAAGTTTTGTGACGGACAAGGTCAAATCTATAAATAAAATGATGTTTATATATGGGCCCAACTTCTTTCCGTTTCTTTTATTTTTCAAAATGGGTGAAAAAAAAGCGAATATGGTTTTCTCGTTATCATTTGTCAAACTCATGCACTGAATCCTTGAACCAAACCCCTCTACTCGGTAGCTATTATAAACGACTCATTATTGTCAAGTAACACTATATATAAGCAGTGGTTTTACTTAGAACAAATATCCTTTTAGTTTTACAGCTTTGATTGGTCGAAAAGTAGGAAAAAATTGCAACAGACAGCAACACCGGGGAAGTAAACGAACCCCGAGACTAAACAAGAACAACAACGTCTCAAACAAAAATAAAATTAAGATTCCTGCTCCAATACCTAAAACGACCCGAATCCTCCCAGGATGTCATTTAATACAAAATCATTTTAATTTCATGAAAGTATTTATCCATTACAGTCTAACATAATCAACAAAGAACTAGAATAAATAAAATTTCAACCTGCCAAAGCGATGAAAAGAATCACAAATTTCATTCCGGTAGCTCTTATGACACATGTAAAACTATTGCTAGTTAGACTAGCTCTCTCCTTTTATCTCGAATATTCGTGATCTGTCATTACGCCATTTACCGTATAAGGATTGCCTCGTTTCACCTCAAAGCAAATGAGATAAGAAGTGTCGTTTTTGACACCATTTTTATCCATAAAATATTTCAAAACACCACCATACATAACAAAGTTACAGCAGGGAAAAGATTTAGAGGTCAAGTGAGTGCTGTGACCTTGACCTTAAAGCTAGCGACCTGGTTCTTGTTCGTGACACCTTGTCTTGTCCTAAGGATCACTTGTACCAATTTATTTCAAAACACCACCATACACAACAAAGTTACAGCTGGGACTAGATTTAAAGGTCAAGTGAGTGCTGTGATCTTGACCTTCAAACTAGCGACCTGGTTCTTGTTCGCGACATATCGTCTTGTTCTAAGGATCACTAAAGGCTTGTGCCAAGTTATTTCAAAACACGACTATACATAACAAAGTTATAGTCGGGACACGAAGTTTTACACACACACACACACACACACACACACACACACACACACACAGGTGTGTAACACTATATGCCCGTCGACATATCAGGGCGAGGGCATAAAGAGATACGGCGTTGATGGGGATCAATGTGGAACGGTTATATGATGTACGAATCATTATCTGTAAAGCATATAATCATAGGATACTTTATTATTAACATTTAGAAGTACCGGGTGTATATTTGGCCAGCTGTCATCTCAACAAACAAAGGTGCGTAACGTTTTTTGTTCGTAAGTATAGGAATATCTACCAATGAAAATCGTTAATAAACTCAATCGTTACTGTAGTACGTCATCATCGTTAAGTAAGTAGGTCAAAAGTGAGGTTAGACAAGATGCGCCGCAAAACGCTATTTTTCGTAAACATATTTTCGGGAAATTCCGGTTAAATATAAAGAACGGTATTCCCGAAGCAGGAAGCAAGTGCTTGCTGTACCACGTAATACATTACGCAACATGGCGTCTTCACCAGTCTCGGCTATAGCGAATTCAGAAGTCGTGAGTGTAATTAAAATGTTCACCCTTATAAGTGTGCGTGTGTGCAAAAAGGGAATATGATCAGTCATGTAACAGCAAACATCGCCGATCGATAGCTCATCTATAGGCCGTGGGATATTACGGTCGTTTTAGGGGCAGTCAAATTACGCCATTTCATTGGTCGCATCACGTTTTTAAAAATCAATCTTAAAGACCGTTTTATACAGCTGCCGACCGTAGTCATTTTTTCTATTGTCGCACTATCAAGACGCAATATCTGGCCGTAAACATATAGCATGATATAACACTCTGTAGCATTATCAAGACGCAGGCCCAAACACACAGAATACAGCGGTTTTCAAGTTTCGGTATGATTCGGTCCACTGACTGCTTTCCACTGACGAGACATAACATATACGAGTATAGTATTTTCTTGGATAAAGTTTACAGTTGAGCAACCCTTTTTTTGCCTTTAAGAAAAGGTGTATATAAAGGTCTCACAGTTTCCTATATACGCATCATATATGCAAATATCATTAAGTAAATCTATATAAGTCAAGCTTGGAAGGAGTTCTTAAATAGTGAGGAACACTATTTATATTATATACATACGAAGTTTGTTTGCCGATACTTTAATAACTAGACACATTTATTAGTAGATATAAGTTTGCGTGCGTACTGCCATCAGTCATCCCGTCCCGCTTTTGTGTCCGCTCCAGAACATGGACATTTGTGGATGAATTTCAATAAAAGATAACAGACCTATTCCGCATAACTCAAGGGTATGTCGCGTGCATCAACCATATGCACGCTTAAAAGGTCAAGATCACCGGTGTTGTAAGAAGTTATTTTTTTGTGTTTCTAGGCTAGGTCTTCGAGTCCGCTCTATAACTCGTCATATGAATTGGAAATGGGTGCACTAAAATAAGAAATCAACTAGAAAGGTAAACTGTGACAGATAGTGTGCTTGTCTTGAATTTATGTCAACAGATAAAGACTTGTTTTGTCATGGCAACGTATTCTCTATATAGACATCCACCTTTGGAAAGGAGCAGAGGCCATGTGTAAAGTAGGTTGTTCATATACTGTGGAATATATTTGGCTGAAATTTTAAGAAATATAGTCTGAAAACTTTCTTTGGCCCCTCGGTATACGTATATATACTTTAAGTTGAAATGACTGCCGGCGAATAAATCCGCAATATTCAGAATTTGAGATCTAGAAACTCTAAGACCTTGCCTGTTTCTCATCTTCAATTAAAGTGTAAATTTATAGATTTCATTAATAAATAATACAAAACTTTATCTTATGATTTTCGATGAGATACTGAAATATATTAGTAAGATATAATTCATGTCTAGATGTTTGAAACTGAGTGATATAGAATTTTGGTTTCTCTTCTGTACATTGAAAAAGTAGGTAAGTAGAAAGTAAAAGGGATACAGAAAACCATGCCGGCACGGTTACGTCATATAATTTGTCGTGATTTGGCGCCCTTTTTGGCAATAACTTATTAGTTAAGATCTTAGAACCCTAAAAGCCATCAATTCCATCAAGGTCATGCATATAACTTCACAACACCAGCTTTTAAACTGTCAAACGATGGAAATATTTGGGGCAAATTGACATGTTACGGCATTGACGGGAGTTCTTTTATTACATCCCCTCGATACTTTTGCTGTCATGAGTTATCTCCCCTGAAAACTAAAATCGTGGCTTTCTCCATTTTTCTACGGTAAAATTAAGACATTTTTCCATAAAATTTGAAACAGAATAATATAACACATCTTTCTTCTGTGATTTTTCTCATAAATCAAATTCAGTTCTATAGAAAAAAAGAAAGAAATAAGATAAATAGAAAAAAAGTTTGTTTTGAGTGAATAGAAACTCTATCTAACTTCGAATGCTTTCACTCGCGCTTCGCGATATTGAAAATATCTTCCTAATGAGATATATGATTCATATTCACTCAAAACAAACAAATACCCTCTATATACCAAACATGTTGAACAAACATCAATTGGTTTACAATCGTGTTATACATTTGTTGAAAGGAATAATTGCAACAAACATGCACACAGTTTACGGTAACATATTTTCGGCTCATGTTATACACGTTTGTGTAGTTTATATTCATGTTCCTTTTAATTTGATCGTGATCCGTGATAAAAAGAAATCCCAACATTTCAGAAATCGCTAGGTCACGTGGCAGACCTCTTCCAGCTGATAACCTGACGTCTCGACCAAGAGCACCGTCTATATGGAATGACCTCGATCACCATATTCCTTATCTTCCATTTTTATGTAATCAGGCACATATTAAAGAACTTTTTATCAATGTATCTCAACCGGATCTAAGCCCTGGTAAAGGGGTGAATATAAGAAACCCTCTCTAACAAGGAATTCCTCGGTGTGTGTGTGTGTGTGTGTGTGTGGAGAGGGATGGGTGGGTATTGACCACTGCACTCTAAACTAGATCCGTGCATGAGTCCAGAAGTTAAGTAAGACTTTACTTTGAAGAAAATATGCCAATGATGTCCAAAGCCGGACAAAATCTACGCGGTAACACAAGTATGAATTCTAATGTTGCATATTTTTCTTTATAAGAGCAGCCGATTTGATAATAAACATTATCATGAACTATTATGTTATTTTCAGAAACAAACACAAAGCGGTAAGTGAAACGGACGACCAACTCTGGAATCGGTAGTCAATATATTTATTCTAACGTTTCAACATTTATTTTTGTCAGAATATTTCATTATCATCGTAATCAATTAAACGTCCTTAATTAAGCGTACATAGAAAGCTCGAAATATGCAATAAATAAATTAAATATAATAAAAATTAATGGAAAACATATTTGCTGTTGCTAAATTTAGCCGACCCAGGAACATCTGCATCTGTTGTCATAGCAGTGCCACTGTTGGTCTCCATAGTTACATCGTCCGTAATGTTCTGTACATTGGTTTGCAGTCGTACATTTGAAGTTACTGTCCCCATCTCCGAAAGTTGGTACACACGTGCATACGTGCGAATCATCTCGCTGGAAGCAATCTTGCCGGAAACCAGACCCGCACTGTGTTAGAACGCAGTCACTGTCTATGGCGCAAAACTCTGCACTGACGGCTTGAATGAAATAAAAGTAACAATTTGTAGCAGTTTTTTCATTATTTTCGGGATTGTTTCTACGCAACACAGATATAGTACAGACGCGTAAAAAAGTGGCGCCTCGGATGCTGGAGGTCTTGGATTCGATCTCCAATAGCGACATACCAAAGCCTTTAAAATGATACTTGTAGCTCTCTTTCTGCTTAACGCTTGACAAATCTACAATACAGGGTGGTTCTTTGACCGGTTTGCCAGGTGTCAAAATGTGGTGTTACGGCACGATACTGCAGTGTGGCATTATCTCAGGTAGTCGCAGTCTCCAAATAATTGAAATACTGCCTGTTGGACGTTAAATACAACAAACAAAGAATAAGCATGATACTATACCAACACAATTATCTTGACACTGCGCCCGAAACTACACTTATGCTTTGTGCCAAGCAGCGGAGATATACCGGTATCATTTTAAACGACTTAGGTATGCCCTGACCGGAGATCAAACCCACGACCTCCTGGTTATTGAGCGGGCACTGTAGAAACGTAAAATAATCGATTAAAAGACATCAGTTAATATGTATGTATACATTAACAAGGAACCAAATAAAATATAAATATTCTAAAATTCAAACCTGCTAATGCGCAAAAAAGAAGTACCACTATCATTATGTATGTACTGTTGCGCGTATCTCCAAAATATCCTAAAATGGTTGTTTGCAAAAGAGTCCTTTATATATTGAGAACCCAACCGGCTGAAGAGAAGTCCTTATATAAATTCTTAAATGTACTGATTTATATCAATTAGTGCCTCGAATTTGACCTTTCCCATGACCTGTTTGTCTTTAAAATGAGTTAAACTACTATCGACATTGTGTCCCATTTGTTTGCTTCATTTCCAAATTTCAAGAAATAAATCAAAATAATTAATTGTACACTAAATCAGGGACCATATTTCTGAGGAAAGATAATTATAACGATGGCATTATAATTAATGAGATGGCCATCCAGTCAGAAATAAACAATGACGTTATATAGAGCTGACTGGCTTCACAGATGTGAATGAAGACTCTTGACTATTTGAGTTTACCGTCACTTTGACAGTATTTCAGTCATATAGCGACGTCCAGCTAATTACAGGTGGAGGAAGACCACGAATGCACGGAGGCATCCGGGTAGAACCATCGACCTACCGCAAGCCAGATCGAAGGCTTCCTCACATGACGAAAGGAATTACTAGTGTACTCTCGTTTTTTTCTTCTTTATCTCACATAAGTGCAACGTGCTGAGGGAGAACTATGGGGATCTCCTATCGTCTGTCGTCGTGTGTCAGCTTTAAAAATCATCTCCTAAAACCAATGATCAGAATTTTCTTTAGCATAAACGGTCACCCCATAGTCATCTACCATAATTGCTAAATGAAGTTAATACCTTTAAAAATGAGGTGGTTTTCTTAAAACGGAAATACACATTTTCAAAAATTTTGTTGTTACTGAAATTTTTTTTTAACATCAAAAACCTGCACAGGTATAAATGTATAAATTTCCATTTAAATATAAAAAATACAATTCTATTTGAAAATATTCACTCGTACGAAAACCCATTGAGCTCATTTTCGTTGGTAAAAAAATCGCGTTAAAACGCGACGAAAGTATTACTTTTTTACCAATGAAAATGAGCTCAGTGAGCTTTCGTACACTCGTTACCAATAATGACCTTGAAAGGAAATAAAAAATGGCTGACGGCGACGAGCATGACTTTGATGTTGTTAGTAACGCAAAAGGCAAATCATTAATCTGGAAACTAATCTAAAAAAACAAAACAAACAAAAAACAAAAAACGCCAGGTAGATGGAAACTTAGTCGAAAACGTTGAATAGTCTTCAACACAAGTCCCGGAATATTTTATGTGGTATAATAGTATATCGTGGTACGTACCGTGTACAGTTCTAGTAAAGCTGCTTCTTTGAAACATGACTATCTGTGAAACAAATTTTATTTCATTTAGCACAAATGGTCACCTCATATTTGTCTACCATAATTGCAAAAATGAAGTTTATCCCTTGAAAAATGAGGACCCTAGGGCAATCTATTGTTTTGCACTTATATAACCTCATGGTCCAAAACCATAATTGTATAATCATTTTTTATTCCTTGAAAACTGAGTCCTCAAGATGATTAACTAACTTAAGATACCAGGTAAAAATCAAGTGACCTGAACCGTTTTAAATAAGCTTATGTTTTGTGGTGAACGATCAAATGCCATGTGGTCCTTTTGTTCTGTTTATATTTTCCATAATTATGTATGTTGATTTATAATGTAAAGCTAAAATGGTAAAATGATATTGAATTTAAAATCAAAAGTGAAAATAAAAAATAAAAAATAAAAGCCGCCCTCGCCAAGCAGAATTTAATTCAGTATGCAATATCATAATCTGTTGAAAACAAAGAAATTAATTTTTAAAAAATGAAACTACGCATTCTAAAATATAAATAAGGATACCACAAAAATAATTTAATTAATAGAAATATACTATCACAACTGAAGTTACTGCATCAACCACTACGGTACAGATATGTTTTGGACAATACACGGAAGCGTAAAAATAAAACTACAGTTCGAAGGAGAAATTCTACATTGGAAGCAATTTCCCAATATCCAATTTCTTCAAAATTATATTGAAGTAATGCTTAGACACCAAACAATACTTCACGATGTTATAAAAATATGTAATTTTAGTAGAAATGATCTTTTCAGCCTGCCAAAAACCTGCTTTATGCGTATTTTGACATTTTCCATATAGATATATATAGGAATGATAGTCATCAATCTCAAACGAAAATGGAACAAAATTATCGCGTATCACAATAATAAAAATATATTGAAATAAAGTGCAGAAAATGAAGATTACTTCACGAGGTTATACAATAATGTCATTTAATAATGATTTAATGTTTTAAAAGGGAAAACAAACGCCTTCTATACAAATCTAAATGTTTGTTTGTTTGATGGGTTTACGACCAACCGACAGTATTTCAGTCATTTGGAGACGACGTCTATTTGAGACAGATATAGCGCTGCCATACTGCAGTATCACGCCGTATTCATGTGGCATGATACCACACCCGGTCATATTATCTTGACACCGGGCCAACCAGTCCTGCAACTACCCTTATATGCTGAGCGCCAAACAAGGGAGCTATAACAGTACCATTTTTTAAAGACTTTGGTATGTCGTGGCCGAGGCGGACGCTTTAACCACTCGGCCACCGGGGACGGTAGAAATCTAAAGTAAAACAGCTAATCGATAAACGCACATGTTGGCATTGGCAAATGTCGAGACATACCACCACCGAATCTGTATCAAATATCCAACACATTTCATTATATGTCGGTGTCACGTTTAACTTATTAGAACGCTTTTGGAAAATTCTGTCATGTCCAAGGATTCAAAGATGTAACCAAAATATTTCGATCCAAGCGGTCCAAAAACACCAAAAAGCCAAAAACTGTGTTGAGATACTGTAAACATTAATGAATATTACTACAATGTTGGATATGACAGTAACAGTGACGACAGTGCGTTGAGAATATTTATGTTTGTTAGGAGAGGCTAGATCTGCTAAAAAAAAAAGAAAGAAATGCAAGGTTTGCCTCTTGGTCCGATACCTTGGCACTATACAATATTATCGGTAAAGGAAAGGGGCTAGGAAGATATTTTACGTTAGATGTCAATTATTTTGCATCACGTGCTGGAATGCCGTGTCTCGCTGTCAACAATTAGTTTGATATAGATGAGTTATATTAAAATATTTAGATTTCTCTTCAGACGTGAATGAAAACACTCGAGACGTGTGGATAAACACGAGTTATAATCTAGAGGTCAAATATTGTTGATTACAAAGTTTTAAACATTTGACGAAAATGGACATTGACGAAATGGAATCAAGTGTTATCTAGCATGACTTTCACATTAAGCACAATTGTTTCACGATTTCCTTATTTGAAATGACCTATTTATCTCATTTAGAAAAATTAGTACATCAACGTGACATCATGTTTTAGCCTTTCACATTTTGCCTATATATCGTTTGCCAGGCAATTATAGTCCTTGTAAATTTATGTACTTTTACAGAAGTAACCCAGCAATTATACAAACACACGAAAACCAGATTTTTCATATACATGTACATTTTTTAGTTCAAAGCTTGATTTTTGAATATGTAAACTTAAATGGAAGCCATGTCTTTTCACTTTGCGAAAGGAGACAACTCCACCGTGAGACGTTTGCTACAGAAATTTCGTAAACAGAAGGGAAAAAAAAAAAACAAAAAAAAACACAAACAAAAAAAAAAAACACAAAAAAATCAAACAAAAAACAACAACAAGAAGTATCTTTAAAGAGGACGTATCTTTTACACGGCCGTGATGTTTGTTTGTTGAGTTTAACGTCCCACAGACAGTATTTCAGTCATTTGGAGATGATGTCTACTTGAGACAGATATAGTGCTGCCACACTGCAGTATCACGCCGTAGACATGTGGCATGATACTACACCCAGTCACATTATCCTAACACCGGGTCAGCCAATCCTGCAACTACCATTATATGCTGAGCGCCAAGCAAGGGAGCAGTACCATTTTTTACGAATTTGGTATGTCGCGGCCGTGGATCGAGCCCATGGCCTCCCGCTCCCGAGGCGGACGCTCTAACCACTCGGCAACCGGGGACGGTCCCGTGATATAATATTTATATTTAGGTGGTGCTCGATTTTTACTTCTAAACACTCAGAACACTCGGAACAATAATCAAGTAAATCGGAACACATGTTCGGAGTATCTTCTGTCTGCGCCGGTTTCGCAGGTGGTGCGTTTAGAACAGCAAGATGGCGGCAAACAATATGGAGCGGTAAGACAAAGTCTGTCAATTTATATTGTAGTAATACAAAGGTAGACTGTCATAAAACAAGTGAAATTTGTGACAAACTAACTTAATAAAATATCTAATGATCGTCGTTAGAAATCGAAAATATACAGTACAAGTCAAGAAATCAAAATTTGAGTGCCCTACCATTTTAAAGCACGTGTTTTCGTGCTAGGATCCCCCTTTACCACCCCCTAATATGTATATACACATGTAGTTACGGAAAATAATTCTATGGATAGTGCGTGTTTACTAAAAGTGCATCACCCATGTCATTTTTTTTCTGGAAAAGGTCATGCATACAAAAGATCTTAATTGCTTGAAATCTTTAACAAAAATATGGCATACTGGTGGTTTATTATTATTTTAATGATTAATTTTGTTCTTACTTGATTGTTTTAGCTCGATGCAAGACCGAAAAGTTCACATAACCATAGATGGAACCAAGTATGAATTTTCTATCCCTCCACAGGATCAGATGTATGAAGAAATTAGATCAGCAGGTATGTTTAAACAATTTTGGATTAAAATTGGTGCATGTATTTTTGAGAAAAGTTGCTGCTTTAATCAAAAGAACTTATTTTTAATTTGGGTGTCCTGAAAATGATCATTTAACTGTACTTGTTCAGAAAATATGATAAAATTGAGTATTTTTAAAAAATACAGCTGCCTATTTGTTAATGAATATGACAGTTAATGAATTATTTCTTCAAAAATGAAGGGCAACAGACAGGATTCTGGTTGTATCAGGGTCGGTTTTGCAAGGTTTGACTGTATCATGTAAATATATTTATTTTTTCAAACAGATCCAGCAGTAAGGAGGCAAGCGTATGAAAAGCTAGTAAGGTTTGCCAAGGCCGAGTATCAGTCAGAGGAAGGTGAGTTCTTCAATTTATTTTAAGTTATAAATAAGTAGTGTACAGATGAGAAAAACTGCAAGTAACATTTTATTTAAACTTGAGTTTAATTTAATTTAAATTGATTTGAGTCTTAGAAGCAAATTATAAAATGTGTGGTAAGTGTTAGAGAAACCATCCACAACACAGGATTTCCCATTTTTGAAAAGCTCTAAAATACGCTAAACGAAGAATAAAATGAATTCAAGAATGAACATATAACAACCATTCAATGTACTCAAGATATACAAATAACAAAGATATTTTTGCAAAATAAATATTTTGATAATAATGGTAATTACATGACAGATATATTTACATGTATTGTTTTTTTTCTTTTCCTTATTTTTTTTATTTAAATTGTTTTCAAATCTAAATTGTAGAAAGAAATAACAGAAGGACTCAAACTTGTGAGAACTGCAGCACTTGGTATGATGGGCAGCATAGCTGCACTTTGCCAGATGAAGGTAAATCTGCATACCTATATGCAAAAATGGCCTAAAAACAAATGATTTTTTTTATATATCATTCAGTAATGTTAAATATAAATTTAGACCTTTTTTATTGGCAAGTTTTGTGTTTTACAGTTCATTGCTGTTTAGTAAAAGAAATGTTTGACCATTTTTTTAGACCTTTAGATGTTTATCAGTGTACAGTGTTTTTATTTTTTATTTATTTTGATGTAGTGCATTTCTCTATCATGTCCAGATATTTAGATGTTGGCCTCAATACATTTATGAAAAAAAGATCACTTTTAAAAAAATCTATATATTTTATGGTTATTGATGGTTTCATGTTCAAAAAATGTTGAAAATTATCCATATATACTTTATATTTAATACTCTGTTTACAAATACTTTTTATTATTTATTTGTAGATTCTTTGATGCACAATGAACCAGGTAATTTGTCTGATAATGTGCCTGTCAGCTTTAGTAAAAATGCCACTCAACTATTAATACATGAATATGAGAAAAACAAAGACAAGGTTGAGAAGGGGATTTTAAAAAAGAAAACCTTATGGGAGTTGATTTCAAAAGAGTTAAACGAAAAAGGGTATAAATTTACTCCAGAGCAGGTGAACAGTAGATGGAAGACAATGGTTAGAGCGTATAAAAATATTAAAGACAACAATAAGAAGAGTGGGAGCTCCAGAAAAGATTATGAGTTTGAAAAGGAACTAGACCGATTGTTTGGTAATGATCCTATAATACAACCTAAGAAGCTGCTCAGTAGTGAAGACCAACGTAAACGTAAACTGCCTACTATAGATGCAGAAGAAGAATGTAGAAACAATTGATAATGATCAAGGAGATGAGGATTACAGACAAGCTGTATGTAGCAAACAAGATGAAAAAGCAAATCAAAGTGATGCAGCTAATGCAGCAAAAAAAGCACGTAACAGTGGCAATAACATGACACATATTATTTCTGAGTATATTGATTATCAGAAGGAACAAAAAATTGCTGCTGTAGAAAGACAGAAGGAAATGCACAAAGAAAAAATTGAGAAACTTGGTAGTCTTATAGACGTGATGCAGGCATTAGTTAAAAAAAATGCTAGTGTAAAAATTGAAATGTTTTACAAAATAATTTCTCTGTCCTATTTTTAGCTGTGTCACCAAAGGCGAAAGCAGGTCTAGGGTCAATCTCTCTGTCCTTCTGTCCGTTGGTTGCGTTATGGGGTGCATATCTTGTGTAATCTCAAAAACCATACACTAGATCTTTTCACATTGATAACAGATATATTGACGATGTGCACCTCCCTTTAAGGATAATTTTATAATTTTGTTTATAATTTCAGGGGCCCCAAAAATGTCCTTTTTTGTCTTTTCACACAATAACTGTTGACCAATTGCTAAAGTAACAAAATTGATTTGGAGTGAAGTTTGAGGTCTCCCTTTTTGTATTAGAAATGAGCGGCTTAAAAGGGACAAAAATGCAACTTTTTTATGTATCATTCAGAAAACAACTTTGGAGATATTCAGAAAACAACTTTGGAGACATTATTGTATTGATGATTGAATATTTCTCTTCTGCCCCAAACTTACTGTTCCAAGACACCAATGTACCACATTGCAATTGATAAAATATATACATGTAAAGTCTGTAACAGAATGTGAAATAAAACAAATTAATTGCTATTTTCATTTTTCATGCCCACAGTTAATATATATACTGAAGGCTCGTCTTGTAACTTAGGTTGTTAATTAGATCAAACATATTCAGCATGTTTAGAATCACACATTTAAAAAATTGTCATTTTATGGAAGTAATACTTTTTATGGAAATACACTATAATCTGATATTTTTCCTTTTACCATCTCTTATTTTCAGAATGCAAGATCTGCATGGATAACAGTGCCAACTCAGTTATAATACCCTGTGGTCATATTACGTCCTGCTATGAATGCAGTATCCAGTTGGACACTTGTCCTATGTGTAGGTCGCGAGTTAACAGTGTTCATCGATACTATATCGCTCAAATATATTGTGGACTACAGAATCTTTTATTTTTGAAATGTTTGATTTTTTTTGGTATTTTTGTTTTCAATGCAAGGTGCAATATTTGTTATTGTTTTTTATTTTAGTTCACCTATAGGTGCAAGATTTTATTTTTGAATATTTTTGTTTTCAATGCAAGGTGCAATAGTTGTTTTTGTATTTTAGTTCACCTGTAGGTTCAATAATTGTTTAAGCTTACCTGTAAGCTTCTGCCATCACTCAGCATCCTTCATCTGTCCGTCCAACTTTTCAAAAATGTGCTTGGTCAAATGCAACTAAACATTGAAGCTTGTTTTTCCCTGACAAGAGTTATTGTCCTTTAAACCCTCAGAAATTGCAGTTTTTAACTCACCTGAGCACAACGTGCTCAAGGTGAGCTTTTCTGATCGCCTTTTGTCCGGCATAAATGTTTACCTGATGACCCTGATTTGGCTCTACAAAAGTCTACTTTTAGTCGAGGTTGTCAGACGACCCCTTGTTGGAGTTATTGTCGTTAATAGGTCAGAATTGCACCTTTTTAAAACAATTACAGATATAGAAAAACTTTTGCTTTTATAAATTTTCAGCTTAAGTTCTTTTAAAGTTGTTTATGTCTATGTTGTCAGACGGCTGTAGAAGTTACGTCCCTTTAAGGATCAAAAGATAATTTTTAAATGTTTTGTTTTATATATTGAAAACCATGCTGATAGAGTGATAATGGTCCTTTTGTTAGCTCGACTATTTGTAGAATATGAGAGCTATTGTAGTCACCCTGGCGTCGGCGTTGGCGTTGCAGCTTTTGGTTAAAGTTTTGCGTGCAAGTTACTATCAAACTTATATCTCAATAACCATTTATGGTATTGACTTGAAAGTTTATAAATATGTTTAGGGGCATCATACAACCAAGGTAGATAACTCTTGATGGAATATATTACCAATTATGGCCCCTTTTTAACTTAGAAATTTTGGTTAAAGTTTTGCATGCAAGGTACTTTCATGCTTATATCTCAGAGTCCAGGCATGAAATTGATTTGAAACATCTTTAATATGTCCTAGGGGTATCATACTATAAAGGAAGATAACACTTGATGGAATAAATTAAAAATTATGACCCCTTTTTAACTAGAATTATGGTTAAAATTTTGCATTCAAGCTACTATCCAGCTTATATCTCAGAAATTGCTTGTGGAATTGACTAGAAAGTTAAGGTGTGTCTTCAAGGGCATCAGAAAACAGGAGGATAACTTTTGGACTGATGCAAATTATGGCCCTTTTCTAACTTGGATTTTTGGTTTAAGTTTTGCATGCACAGTGTTATTGTGCTTATGTCTCAGTAACTAGGCTTGGGATTGATTTAAGACATCATAAATATATTTAGGGGTATCAGACTGTCAAGGTATATCATTTTATACTATTACTATGAAGGGCAAGAATTTAAATAGATTTCATTTGATTTACCAACAGGCATTTTGAATAGTCGAGCGTGCTGTCCTCTGACAGCTCTTGTTATGTGTATTGTTGGAATCAAGTACTAAGTCATAACAAAACATTTTGCTAAAGGTATTATAAGAATAATTTTAATCTTCAGTTAATTCTTTTGTGTATTTGCCAACATTTTTATCAAAATAAGATCATTTTGGCCAATATTTATCCCATAGATGGCAGGTTAGCCATTCAGGCTCCTGGGAGACTTTCATTATTTATATAAATGTTTTCCTTTATATGGCATGGCAATGTAATATTGCCAGTTTTGTTTATTGTTATTGAATAAAAATTTAATTGATTGTTTTTTTTTTGTAATTTCTTTTGCGATTTTGTCCCAAAAAGTACACCATATATGTAGTTGTGCATGTTACCAGGAAGTTTTGGCCCTTTTACATGTAACTTAAAAATTTGCCAAAAATCCTGTCTTTTCATCTTGTGGATGCAACTCTTCTGAAACTACTGAACAGAATTTAACGAAACTTGGTATGCAAATATGCAAGAACAACACCATATGTTTTTGTGCATGTTACCAGGATTTTTATCTGCAAATTTTTTGTAGGAGTTATAGCCCATTGAACTTTGAACTTTCTTGTACTTTTAAATAAAAGTTTGTTTGCGGAACGTCTCTAAATATGTTAGAAGGATTCTTTCTTATTGGATAGATATATTCTTATAACATGAAGATTTGCATATTCTATCACCATTTTGATTTGTCTAAGATTGTAGGAAGGGACTTCGGCTGTCTCTCTACATGGTGTAAAACTAAGTCAAAAGACAGATAATAAGAATAGAATCATATATTTAAATAAATTAAGACACAAATACAGAGGCAAAGAAGCCCCAATGGGGCATTCAAGTGTCATAAGTCCGAAAAGGCAAATACTTAATAAGTCAACATAAATGAAAATAAGACAAAAGAAAAAATCAACACACAAATGAAAAGCAATCAACAGTGTGTACTGAGAGTGAACTCAACCGCTCCGGTAGAGTAAGCAGTTCCTGCCTGTTGCAACACCCCTGTCGCACTACCCATTATCTATTCAAATTGTCAAAAGATTAAGAAAATTACAATAAGCAAAACTATGCCAAATATCAAATCATCCTAAAGTAAAGTTTCTGGGAAACGTAGAAAGTTTGTAAGCAATATTGTATATAGTTTTACCCAGGGATTTACACTACTTTTGATTTTCAGGGGTCCACTGGACTCAGGATCCTTAAAAACAGGGGTCCATCATTAATTTCAGGGGGTCCAAGCTATTTAACCTCACCAAAATATACTACTCAAAATTTGCTAAGGATCACTAGCTATTTTCCAGAAGAGTTATAAGTCTTGCGACTTTGAGGGCATGGAATGTTAAAGTAAATTTTAAAACTTTTTTTTTTCTGCGCAGATGTGTTGTTACTATACCAAAGCCATTATCTTTAACTAAAAGTATGTATTCCAGATCCTTAAAATTGAGAAATTTATTAAATTTAATAAGTGCAAATTTTGAGAATTCACATTAAAATTTGACTAGGTGGATAACAGACATTCTTGTTTTCTTACAGTATCATTTCAAGCATCCTTAACAAGTATTCCTTGTAGAAAACAAAAATATCTGGATATTCAAAATTCTGTTATACACCGTCTGCAACTGAATCACATAATCATTGAGTTCACTAACAGTATTTTCAACGCTTTGATCGTGATCAGCTTTAATAGCGGTTGCGAAATTTGAACGCATATTTAAGACTTGTAAGCTGTTCATGTAGACATCAGTGTCTTGATGACGAATTAATAAGGAGTTTTGAAAGTTTATGCAACCCTCTGTAAAGGGATTTGATGAGCTTTTCGCCGAAATGCAGGTATTACAATATGTACATGCCTTCGTCACGGAACTGTAGCCATTTAAATTTTTCAAGCCATATACTGAAATTTCTGCTCACGTTTTGATTTTGAGGAAGATTGTAACTGTAATCAGGGTGACCAGTTGACAATAAATTTTCATGTTTCTCGTCATCGCGATCTTTTCTTTTGCCCCATAAACTTCTTAAGTCAGTTTGTGTTTGCCATGCTTAACTTTGATAAGACATGTGAGCGGAAGCGTTCAATGATTGGACGCTAATTTTAAAAGGCACAGTGATTGGCTTGTAAATTTAACTAGTTAAATATAGCGTTGGAAATTCCAAGAGATTTACGAAGACATTTGATAATGAATTGGCACAGATATTCTGGACAATTCGTGCGTACACATGGACGCAGACTTTATTTTTCGGTGCGTACAGTCTGTGATTCATGCGTATATGGACGCAGGATCCTGCGTCCGGTAAATCCCTGGTGTTACCAACATTTCAAACATCAAACCAGCTGATTTGGCCCCCACCATGACTGTCATGGTGCCATGAAAAATTCAGGAAGACATTGAAGCATAAAAAAATGAGGGGTCACTTATGAACATTAATAATGGTTCAGAATGGTAAAATGGATCTCCAATCTTTTTATCAACTAAAATAGAAGCCTGTAATACTTTTTACAATAATCATTTTATAATTAATAAAAATGTGCACTGAAAAGCGATCCTTGCTATATCTTGCCTTTTGTCATTTTTTCTCAAATACATTTTTGTACATAGTAACTAGAGGAAAAAGTAACCAATTAATTTCTGAATACATGTATATATTAGGTAACATTTGAGTCTAATTACAATAAGACCCTAGCTATATTGTTTCTTTTCAGTGCACCTTCTGCCTCATGTTCCTGGATAATATTTGGTGCAAATTGATGAAAATGTCCTTCGTCTTCGTTTCTAATATAGTCCTCAATTTCATCATTGTTTGCTAAGCAAATGTTGTGTAAAACGCAGCATGCCATTATTACTTCAACTGCCGTTTCAACAGTTTTGGTGTCTAGGTATTGCAGGCGGCGGAAACGACCTTTTAAAAGTCCAAATGACCTCTCAACAACTACCTTGTTTGAGGAATGATAAAGATTAATTTTTTTTTCTTGTTCATTTAAATGAACATTATCTCGATACGGTGTTAAAAGCCATCTTCGCAAAGGGTAGGCAGCATCTGCAATTACATGATATCTCATGTGACACATGTTAAGGCCATTTTCCCATAAATCTGACTGCTTCAGTACCCGTGCATCATGTAGACTACCAGGCTGTCCAGTGACTACATGTGTAAATGTCATGTCTGATAAACAAACTGCTTGCAACTGAATAGAGTGAAATCCCTTGAGATTCACGTATGATTGAGGGTGATCTTTATGTGCCTTAATTCTTATATGTGATCCATCCAAGGCTCCTATTATCTCCGAGAAACCATTTCTCTGTTCAAATTTAGTCGCTTCATCTTGACATTTCTGAACATTACCTGGCCAGGTTATAAATTTTGGAAGTAGAGTCTCATTAATAACGGAAATAATTCTATTTCTGCTTTCAATTACTGTAGATTCAGAAATTCCAAATCTGTCGGCAATTTTGTTTATTGTATCTAGGCTGCCAACATACCACAATGTCAAAAGCAACTGTTTTTCTATAGATAACGGCTCTTTACCCCTGCCATGAGTTTGAAGCGCTGGACAATCACTCAAGTAGGCACTGATTGTATGGAATGTATTTCTTGACATTCTGAACATTCTTCTGGATGATGTGTCATCATACAATGGAACCACCATCTCCACATAATTAGAAATTTTAGCTCTGCTCCTTGGCTTTCTACAAAATAAGAAAACAAACACTTAACACTTGATTAGTATAAAGGCTTTCAATATTAAAGGTGTGTGTGTGTGTGGAGGGGGGTCGTGTTTTTTATCAAACACGATAACTATACATATAATTATACATGTAGGTTATGATAGTCATTCCCATATTGGTCGTGGTTCATGTATAAAAATGTACATGTAGCTCGAGACTACAATATCAATTCGAAGGCGAAGGGCTTTATAATATTATATGGATAGGGGCTAATACCAGGGACAATTATGCGATAGTGAACATATCTATTCACAACCATGGAGTTTATACTATATGATTTGAGATTTACAGGACCGAATCCATGATTTTATAATTTTTGTCTAGATTGTGTTACACATATATTTATGAAATCAATACAATATATCTACAAATTTTATCGATAGTTTAATGTGGTAAGACATACTTTCCACCAGAAAGAGCTGCTAATATCAGGATGTCATCATCAGACTCCGATTCTGACTCGCTTTCCAGTAACTGAATTGCTAAGTGACCAAAGCCGCTGTCTTGGCCTCCATCTTGAATTTCCTATTTCCTGTTCCGAACCACTCGATTTGGAGTATGCTTAGAGCACTCCGAACACTACACTCTATACGATAATCGAGCACCACCTTAGTGTTTATTCTGCATCTTAATGAAAGGATATTTGACCCAAGTATTATGGGAGCCTCCGTGGCCAAGAGGGTAAAGTCGCCGACTTAACACGCACTCAGCCCCTCACGGCGTGTGTTCAAATCCCGGCAGGGTCGTTCGGATTTTCATGTGAGGAAGCCTTCCAGCTGGCCTGCAGTAGGTCTGTGGTTCTACCCGGATGCCTCTGTGCGCGTGCTGACGATCGGACAGACAAACGACCAGTTCACAACATAATACGTCCCTTCAGGTAATACAACTGGATGGGTGTTCCTCGGAACAGCAGTTGTCAGAGAAAGGGTGAACATCAAATGATCAAAATTATAATTATCACTATACAAAACAAGTTTGGAGTGCATCCATCATATCGTATTGAAGTTATGCTCTGATATATTGTGCGAATTCCAGGATACGAAGGGGTCTAAAGATTTCAAATCCAGCATGTGTTTTTTGTGAAGTTGAATTAATTATTTTGAACGTTAAGACATGTATCAATATATCTTGGTCGAAAAATCGAGGTTCTATGAATGTATAAACAAAGTGAACAAGTTGATCTCTTTTCCAGAGGGATGCTTTCGTTTTTTAAGTAGACCAAACAAAACAGTATTCATTAGCTGTTTAGTGACCTTCACCTTTAAGTTTAGACGGGGAATTCAGGTGAAAACAAAACGGCCAAAGGCCGAAAAAGAAAGAAAGAAAAGTAAAATAACCATGGAGCGCTCTTGGAGAGAAATAAGTGATACTAGAAATCGAGACGGGTGTTGCTTCCCGAATGCTGTTTGTTAAAATATAATAGCTGTCATGCATAAGTGTAGGATGGGTTTTGTAGTAGAGTGGAACATTTCTGAATAAGGTTAAGAAAAAATAACTAGGGCAGTATGTAAACATAAAATGACATGAATTGTTTTAACCCTTTCCCTTATAGAGGACACCATGAAAAGACCTATGCAAACAGCATAAAACCAGATCAGCCTGCGAGTAACTCGCAGGCTGATCAGGTTTTATGCTGTTCGCTGCTCCTCAGTGGTCTGGAAATGAGGATTTTGAAATTAAATTTGGTAAGGTTTAACTGTGGTTTTCTGCAGATCAGGCTTTATGTGATACCTATTGAGGGCGTCAAAATGAGTATATATGAGGGAAAGGGTTAAATAAGCTTATGTACTCTGGTGAGCGATCTAGGGCCATAATGCCACTCGTGTTCGTGTATTCCATCATCTTCTAAGTAAAGGTTAGAGGTTTTAGCAAGCATTAATGAAATTAAATCGGTCTGGCGCGGCTCAGCCGCGCGACCTATTTAATGGAACTAATGCTTACTAAAAAAAAATAACCTACTTAGTGGTTGAAATTATGTTTTGAAATTAAACGCAGTTCGCACATTCCAAATATAGTATTGATTTTTAATACTCCGCCCTATCCACCTGTTCCCGGCGTGAATTACATCATGTAACTCTAGCTGTGTATAGATGTTTAGATCTACGCTCGGGAAGGCTGGAAAAATGATCATGGAACCGGACCCCGACTTTGATCTCTTTGGCAAAAAGGTGGTCATT
>CM037781.1:55445631-55495631 GCA_021229015.1 Solen grandis | reverse complement strand
CATACCTCTGTTTGACAGAAATTGTGGCTAAGTAGGATCCCCTCTCATCATTTCCCCTTAACCCTTTCCCTCATATAGACTCATTTTGACGCACTCAATAGGTACCACATAAAGCCTGATCTGCAGAAAACCACAGTTAAACCGTACCAAATTTAATTACAAAATCCTCATTTCCAGACCACTGAGGAGCAGCGAACAGCATAAAACCTGATCAGCCTGCGAGTTACTCGCAGGCTGATCTGGTTTTATGCTGTTCGCATAGGTCTTTTCATGGTGTTAAGTCACATCTTGTAATGCCCCATCCTAAACTAACTTAAAATAAAGACGGGGTTAGATGCAGGGGTATTAATTATTCTTATGATAGCTGTAGTTTTTTCCTTGGCTCAAACATGTTTTTCTTGAAACATACTTTAACATTTATAAATTAGTAAAATGGTGTAAAGAGAAAATGAAAATGTATGCAGCAAATGAAAATGCCCCTCAGACAGTACAAAATGATCATACTCTGCTACAAATTGCTTGTAGTTTTATATCTAATTATATGATAAAATCAAGTTTTACAATGTCAAGGTTAGAATTTCAACTTTAAAACCTTAAATATACATTGATACAGTTAAAATCTGATAATATAAGTATATGGTAAACCAGATTGATGAAATGTTAAGTGAAACCCCTCATTATTGAAATGAAACCCTCATATAAAAATGAAACCCTCATATAAAAATGAAACCCTCATATTAATCAGGATGTCAGTCATGTCATGCCTTCTTGTTATTTCAGCATGTAAGATGGGACAGCTGTCCCGCGTATACGTCCCCCAGAACACCAATGTGATCGTGCCGGTGTTCCGCGACCAGGACACAAAGAGCTCGTGCGCACAGTACAAGGTGTGTCACTGCTCTCATTCCGGTGACCTTGATGATTGCAAAAACTTGTCTTGCCAGGAGAGGGAGAAATGCCCCATCAGCGTTGGTGTCCTCAAATGTAAGTTTTTTGGTTGTTGTTATGTCTTTATGTATTTTCTTAACTTTTTTTATATGTCCATTGTATAACAGGACTTTCCACTGTCTAAAACCAGGACATTGTTAGGTAATCCATCCATCATTATATTACAATCATGGTCCTTCAAATGCTTAAGGGGCCTTCATGGCCGAGAGGGTAAAGTCGCTGATTTTAACACTCACTCAGCCCCTCACCGTGTGGGTTCGAATCCCGGTAGGGTCATTCGGATTTTCATGTGAGGGTGCCTTCCAGCTGGCTTGCGGTAGGTCAGTGGTTCTACCCGGATGCCTCCGTGCATTCGGGGTCTTCCTCCACCTGTAATTAGCTGGACGTCGCTATATGTCTGAAATACTGTCGAAGCGACGGTAAACTCAGATAGTCAAGTCAAGTCAAATGCTTAAAAAGACTTCAGTACAGATGCAAGCATTCATTGAATATTATTACCTGGTTTGCCCTTAGTTTATAAAGGCCTTGTGTTACTATAAAATTCCAACAATCACTTGATGGGCCATAATCACATTTTAATGATGGATGGATTACCTTAACTTTATCACATTATAAGCACATGTTTGATAACTAGGCTAGAAGCTCAAATAACTAAAAAGTTATGGCCCTTGAATTGAAGCTTACATATTAAACGGTTTCTGCTGTAAAACAGTGACATATGATGACACCTGTAAATAATGTTTGTTTGCACAGTATTGCAGTTAAGTTAGATATCCCATCAGAAAGTCTCTATCATTTCAGAGTTTGTTCTTAACAGTATGATACAAGCAGGAATGCTATTTGTCTTATTGTTGTGTTTTTCTTACAATCTCCGTAACAAATATATAAGATATAGCTGAAAATGTAATGTAAACTTGGCCACTCTTCAAATATCAAGTAAGGCACTGAAACATTATGTAAACTTGGCTGTGATTGGTTAGTCTTATAATGACAACCTTTGTGATTGGTTATATCAATGAAGATAGCTTTTGATGAAAACATTTAACTCATTGTCTATATCATGATGAATTAACTCTCTCCTCAGGGAGATCAAAAGTTGTCTTCTAATGAAACTAAATTTTCTTTTCTTCCCGAATGTCTGTGCTTTTCAAGTTCATTTTGAAGCTATATATCTTCAGCTGAAATTGTTTTAATTTGACACATTCTCAGAGACTTATGTAAATATCGAGGCTTCCAATATATCACATGCGTTAAAGTTGCTGACAGAGGTGTGTCAAATCTCTTAAAGGCAAATGAAATTTGCACATTGATAAGCAAGAGAACATCTCAAAATACTGAATTTAGAATTAATTGACTCCTCAGCAGATGCAAATTATGCAAATATTGTTGAACTTGAATGCCTTTGTCAGGCATATGAGAGAGGATTGTGTGAAATGGAGATGTAAAAAAAAAAAGTCCACAAATTTACAAGAGAAGACATATTTATTCTTCCGGCAGACGACTACTGAGTGCAGCCTTGACTTTGATATATGTTCATCAGTCAGAGGCAGCACTGCATTTCTTTGTAGCTGTCTTTGGAAGATGAAAGTGTCGTCTGCTGCAACTTTATTTACCTGATAATCCAGCAGTGGTCTGTAGTTTTTCGAGGATGAGTAATGAGTTAAGCTGGGGAATATGATAGGCAATATATATTTTCAAGATATAAATATCAGTTGTCGTAAGAAAATGGCTGGCTGGTTCTGGATGCTTCTTGTCAGGCTATAAACAAAGCTATTAACGTTGCACTTTGATGTTTTTGTGGCGTTTGGGAAAATAATGAGAATATTTTTATGTTCATAAACTTTTACATTCCTTTCTTTTGAACTTGTTTTACATTTGCTTCCTAAAGAGAAGTAGGGCAGAAATCACCTTTGTTTTACTGTTGCATCATGGCTTCGTAGATTTTTGTTAAATTTTTTAGGAAGCACCACCAGTGTATTAACATTACATGAAAGACACGCTGGGATACAGTGGTGTTAACCCATACCATGCTAAATTTTTTAAATGGATTTGTCCTTTTTCCATTTTGGACTGTACCATTAGCTGTGTACTATGAGGTTGCTTATTATTGGGGTATACTGTAAAATCATCTATTTTTGTTGACATTAAATTTCATGGAATCTGTGATTAAATCAATTTCGTTGGTACATATATCATGGAACTATGTTCTAGAAAACATGAGGTCTATGAAATAAACAGTTTTCGTGGGAAATAATGTTTGTGAATAAAGTCATTGACGAAATCAACGAAAATTAGTTCCCCACAAAAATTAATGATTCTACAGTAAACCACATCTAGTGCTAGCTTTAATTTACCTTTCCTTAAAGACCATTCCCATACATAGGGAACCTGCCTTGATAATCACATTTAATATTAGGATTCAGTACCCCTTAAACTCTCCGTAACACCATGCATGGTATGCTTAGTTGGACTATTAACTGATTTGATTGAAAGCAAGAAAAGATTTCCCTGAATCAAGGGGCCAGCTTTGTTAAGGAGTCATCTTTTTGAAAGGACAGCTGTATTAAGGGGCCAGCTTTTAAAGTCCTGGATTGAAATTACATTGTAGATCCGACCTTCCTTTAGAAATACCTGGGCTAAATGACCTCATTTTCTTATTCATTTTACTGTCTGCATAAGACAGGTTTGATTGAATTCTTATTTAAAAAAAGGTTTTACAAAGTAACCTCTCAAGATTTGCAAACAGTACACATATATATCCCAATCTATTAGTTTTATAATGTTTTTTAAAGATTCAATTTGGATACTTATTGTTACACAGTATACCTATATTTACAGCACACGGGGAGCACTTCCAGTACGACTGTAACAACTGCACGTGCTACAATGGCGAGCAGATCTGCACGAGAAAACAGTGTCAGGCACCGCAACAAGTTGGCAATAACTATCCTATAGGTATTACCTGCTGACTTCCAGAATATTGGAGAAATGCATTTTTATCCCCCGCCGATGAAATCGGGAGGGGGATATTGTTTTGGCGTTGTCCGTCCGTCCGTGCGTCCGTCCGTCCGTGCGTCCGTCCGTCCGTCCGTCCGTCCGTCCGAATTTTGTCCGGAGCATAACTCCAAAAGTATTCAAGCTATTGCTTTGAAACTTACAGGTGGACAATCTCATTGAGGAAAGTGAGTGCACAAGTAACCATAACTTACATTACCCTAATTTGGAGTTATGCCTTTGTTATTTTTCATACTTGATTTTTGTCGGAGCATATCTCCAAAAATTTCAAGCATATTGCTTTGAAACTTCACAGGTGGACGATTCTTAGAGAGTGCATGACAAGAACATAACTTCCTTAATCCGAATTTTGGAGTTATTGCCCTTTGTTTGTTTTCACACTTGATTTTTGATCGGAGCATATCTCCAAAAGTATTCAAGCTATGCTTTGAAACTTCACAGGTGGACAGATCTCATTGAGGAAAGTGCAGTGCACAAGACCATAACTCTCTTAGCGATTTTGGAGTTATTGCCCTTTGTTAATTTTATTACTTGATTTTGTCCGGAGCATGATCTCCAAAATTTTTCAGATATTGTTTGAAACTTCAAGTGATAGCATATTCTCATTGAAGAGAAGTGCAGTGCACAAGAAACAATCTCTTTTAGCCTAATTTGGAGTTATTGCCCTTTGTTATTTTTCATACATTGATTTTTGTCGGAGCATACCTCCAAAATATTAAGCTATTGCTTTGAAACTTCACAGGTGGACAGATTCATTGAGGAGAGTGCAGTGCACAAGACCCATAAATCTCCTTTACGAATTTGGAGTTATTGCCCTTTTGTTATTTTTTCATACTTGATTTTTGTCCGAGCATATTCCAAAAGTATTCAAGCTATGCTTTGAAACTTCACAGGTGACAATTTCTTGAAGAGGAAGTGCAGTGCACAGAACCATAACTTCCTTAGCTAATTTTGGAGTGTATTATTGCCTATTTGTAATTTTTCTATTGATTTTTGTCGGGGCATACCTCCAAAATATTCAAGCTATTGCTTTGAAACTTCACAGGTGGACAGATCTCATGAAGAACAGTCGTGCAGTGCAAAAACTTAACCTCATTATCCGAATTTGGAGTTATTGCCCTTTGTTATTTTATCACTTGATTTTGTCCGGAGCATACCTCCAAAAGTATTCAAGTACTGCTTTGAAACTTCAAGGTGGACAGATCTCATTGAGGAGAAGTCAGTCAGCACAAGAACATAACTTCCTTAGCCGAATTTGGAGTTATTGCCTTTGTTATTTTTCATACTTGATTTTGTCCGGAGATATCTCCAAAAGTAGTCAAGCTATTGTTTGAAGATTCACAGGTGGACAGATTTTGAGGAAGTGCAAGTGCACAGAATCCAAACTTCTTATCAATTTTGGAGTTATTGCCTTGTTATTTTTCATACTTGATTTATTGCTTGGAGCATACCTCAAAGTATTCAAGCTATTGCTTTGAAACTTAAAGGTGGACAATCATTGAGGAGAAGTGCAGTGCACAAGAAGCCATAACATCCTTAGCCGAATTTTGGAGTTATTGCCTTGTTTTTAATTCATACTTGATTTTTGTCATCCTACCCATGAATTGACAGCATGGACCCAGTTGATCTTTTACAATGGAGTTTGGCCCCTGATTTATGTTCTGTAAAAACAGCTCTATTCATGAACTAAATATATTCGGGGGGATTTAGTTTCTCTGTAGAACAGACCTTGTTAATAAATATTTTAACCCTTTCCCTCATATAGACTCATTTTGACGCACTCAATAGGTACCACATAAAGCCTGATCTGCAGAAAACCACAGTTAAACCTTACCAAATTAAATTATAAAATCATCATTTCTAGACCACTGAGGAAGCAGCGAACAGCATAAAACCTGATCAGCCTGTGAGTTACTCGCAGGCTGATCTGGTTTTATGCTGTTCACATAGGTCTTTTCATCGTGTCCTCTATGAGGGAAAGGGTTAATGCAAAATAACAGATAGGCATATTTGTTATACTGATTGTTAATATTTGATGTATTGGGTATTTAAGAGCAGGAAAAATGCTAACAGCAAATCATTTTGAAATCAAGCGCCTTTCCTATTCTAAACATTTCATGGCTACAGCTCACTAACATATATGTGTGTTCTTTTGTGTAAAGCAGGTCAACCTTTGACTATTTTTTTCAGTGTTACTGTTTGATAACCTGTAAGTTAATTTAAAGATATCTGTAAACACTGAAAATGTACAAAGTATCAATAGAAAACTACTATACTTTAACTATTGTCTGTAGTTAATGAAATCAGATTGAAGGAAAATGTTTAAGGATTTGGGGTCCATGATTATTAAGTCTCGCAAACGAAGTTTGGAGCCTTACTGGTTTTACTCTGTTTCTTCATGTTATTATTATTATTCTTTCTCGCTCTGGCAACTTTGTACGGGCCATATTTCGCGGCCACTCGACCTATCGTTACAAAAATTCACACACTTACAGTCCTCAATGAGTAGTGGGGCTTCCCTGATTTTTGTAAATGGGGGGGTGAGGGGGTGTCCCTGGGGGTCAGGCCCCATCCCCTCAAAGATGGATTTTTGCATAAAAAATTTATTTTGGTTAAATACAGTTCATTTACGATAATTTGGAATGCGATTTTTTCGTTTTGATGGCATTATTCGAATAAATGTCACGGTCCCGTCAAGTTCTCCTATATATCTCACAAAAAAATAAATGCAATAATTCGTTTAACAATTACTCGGATAAATGCGGCAATTAGAACTTTATTACAGGTCCAACAAGTAATCAAGTTGTTGATCAATGACACAATAGTTCGGACGCTGTGTCACCGTAATTTACACGCGTGCGTATCTTTCACACCTATGTGTACAAAAGCTAATTGATTGGCAGTTATTTCAATTAAGGTGATGCAAACCGTTGACAGGTGTCACTTGATTGTCAAGAGGTTAACAAACTGAGTGAATTTTTTTTATTTAACTAAACATATCAGTGTGAGAGTTCGAACCTCACTTTACTTTTTTCGTATGCTCTGCAAGAGTAATATCACGCCCTCAATAACAACAATTTGTAGATTTACAGATGCATTTGAAAGTTTAATTAATTTAGAAAATTCAGGAAGGGCCCGGGTTACAAATAAGGCTTGTAAATAATTGTTTATCGTTGACAATGTTGTGCTTTTATATGTGATTTATGATTTTTATGAAGAATAAAATAAAAAATAAGACATAACTGTGTTCTATATCTTATATACATGTATATCATAAGCCAACTAATTGTCACGACGTGTATTTCTTACAAATACACAAATTGCCCACCGGTAGGTACACACGGTAATTCCGATGATACGATTTTTCGAACATTTCAGTCAGTCCACAGACTGTTCGAATTATCGTAAATGGACTGTATTTTCAAATCATTTTTTTCCCCTAAAAATGAGTGAGGACATTGAATAGTACATGTACTACTTTGGTGTCCCCCGAGGTCACCCAGTGGCAGGTCCCACCCCCTCAAATTTACTTATCACCTTATATCTTAAAAACTGTTCAGATCCCCACCCCAAAACCATATAATTCTTGTTTCTCATGATGAGACAGATTGTATGGCACTACTTTGGTTACCCGAGGTCACCCAGGGGCAGCCCTGCCCCCTCAAATTTACTTATCACCTTGTATAAAATAAATATCTCAAAATATCTCACACGGGTCACCAAGGGGTCAGACCCTACCTCCTCAATTTTACTTATGACCCTATATCTCAAAAACTGTTCAGATCCCCACCCCTAAAGCATTTATATTCTTGTTCCTCATGAGAGACAGATTGAATGGTACTTCTTTAGTGTACCCAGGGGGTCTGGCCCCACCCTGTCAATTTTACTTCTGACCTTTAGTTCAAAAATAATTTAGATCCCCACCAATAAACCAAATATATTCTTGTTCCTCATGACTGGGTTATTTCTTGAAACTTCATTTGGGAGACTTCGTAATAGTTCACGGTTAGAATTATACTTGTTTGGTTATTCATATTTTACTGGAGCCTGTGTAATGGCTTCTCACTCTTCATGTATTCACAGATATCAAGAACTGCAACTGCTATCGGTCATATGAACCTGTATGTGGGGCGAACGGGAAGACGTACCCAAGCTCATGCATTGCTAAGTGTGCCGGAGAGACGGAGTGGCTGAAGGGCTCGTGCTACGAACAAGACCCCTGTCAGTCCATGCCATGTGAAAAGGGTTTTAAGTAAGTCTTCACTCTGGTTTTCAGTTTGTTTAATTTTATATCCTGTCTCTAAATGGAAGAATGATCAGGGGTGCCATTTTCTTTTTGTAATGTAAATGACTGTGGGTCCAAAGAATATAGGTTTGATCCCCCCATAAACGGAGGAGACATGTTATGATATCGTTTATTTTCAATTTCACATTTTTTTTTTTTTTGTAAAAACAGGAGCTGTCTGATCAGGGTCTCCAATGTTTGCTTGTTCAACATTGTAGCTCAGATTCTACACAGTCAGCATGGCAAAAATCCATCATTTCATATACCATTTTTAAGTTTAGTCAGTTGGTATTCAACAAGTCATGAATTTGTATTTGAATATTCATGATAAAAAGGTTAAAACATGAATTAGATAGAGATGCAGACGAGACTATTTAAGAATCTTGCCAGGAAATATTTCAGGCTAAATGTTCAAATTATCAAGTGTATTATACCTATGAGACAGATAATTGGGAGGGACTTATTGCCATAAAAACAGCCTTCGTTGTAAATATTCAAGCTTCAGAAGGCGTACAGTTCTAGACAGTGCTGTGGATCAAAAATTGGACAAGTTTCCAACTTTGAAGAAAGTGATGTCTGACAATCTTGATTGACTCTGTCATGGCTCTTGTCTGCCAGTGTAACGATTATATTAGTCCCTCCTTCATGGAGAATTCGAATTACTTTTTTTTTTCATTAACTGGTTTTCTCTGAACCCAGTACCAACTGATTGCTCTGCTTCATACTCCTATCAAAATCAAATACAATTCCTGTCTGAGCTAGCTTTATCTTAAATGTATTAGAACTTGTGTACACGATTAAATCAAATTTCAGTTCCTGTTATTGAATTGCTTTCCGTTGCTTGGCTCTTAGCACATGAGGATGGTTCCAGGACTGGTTTGTACAGTGTCGGGAGTAGTGACTGGATGTGGTATCATGCCACTTGTCTTTGAAGAGATCCACAGGGAGGCAGCAATTTATCTGTCTCAGATCAAGTCCAGCAGTGAATTCTAAGCCACATTTATAAGCCTTTGAATTGTGTAATGGTTAATATCATTGTGAACATCATAATGAAGGATATTGAAGAAAGTTAAAATTCTTTATGATGATTTGCAAGCTGGACTAGCTATAGAGATTTCATTATACTTTGAAATGAAAAATGTTTCAGTATTTAGTCCCCTACAAATGTTTAATTACAATGGAGGACACTAAGAGTTAGCCATCCATCTAAACATTTATATGGCTATCCAGAAATCAGGATCATGAATGAAATATAAAAAATATATTAAATATAAATATATTCATGTACATGTATATATAAATTAATGAAACTTGGTATAATACAAGGGGTGTTCGCAAAGTTCGCGGAAAAGTACTCACATTTCTCTTATACATTAATGTTATTCTAAAAATTCAGACCATTAAATTTTAATACAAAAGCAGTTAATCACAAAATTTCATATGAGTTGCTTGAATACAGGCCGTACAGTTGTAACAATAGTAACATCATCTAATGAATCGCGGCCCATCGCAAAATGACGTCAACATTCAAACACGTCCACAACGTATGAAGAAGACCTCATAATCCTTAATCTTAATCAAAGTACACAAACAGGCACATATACATCGCATATTTAGCTGGCCATGAATTATTATTGAAAGCAGTCACATAGATACAGTACGTTCAATCCATTATTTTTGGGGATGGCAATGCGCCGATCTCTGCGAAGCAACTATTTAAGGGTGGCAATGTGCAACGACGTCTTCATCACTTGATGGCCACTGTGCTTGTCATCAATGGAGTTGTCCCTGTCCTACTCAGACCACTTTCACCATTCCAATATCAATGTTTTCTCAAAGCAGTTTCACTATAGGCATTACGTAGGTATCTTTTCAATAGTTTGAGTCTTGGAAATTCCATTCAGATCACAAAATTTAATGGCTGTTGTTTTTTTTCAAACACTCAGTTTGCATCAGTCAGCAGATAATGCTTGCTGCTTATACTTTTGATGTCAGAAATCAAAATGACAACATGAACGACATACAAATGTTTGTGCTATACATATATATTATGTAGTTCGAAAGACGTATGGTAAAAAGTGTACATTTCAGACGTTATAATTTGAGACCATTTTCATCAAAAAATAATAATTTTGGGCCGGGATGACAATGTTAACATTGCTACGGAAATTGTATTTCATTCCAAGAAAGGGGTACAGATCTAATTCTTTGCAGATTAAAATGACAATATATTGACATTATATACATTATGTGCAATTTCATAAATCTGCCATCCAAAAATAAAGAAATGAGAACACCTTTCCGCAAACTTTTTGAACACCCCTCATATGAATAGTTTGCAATATGAAAATCTTCTTTTTTTTCTGCTGAAATTAAAACTGTGGTTGCTATAGAAATGAAAATCGTCAAAATAGCTAAGTTAACCCTTTCCCTCATAGAGGAAACCATGAAAAGACCTATGCGAACAGCATAAAACCAGATCAGCCTGCGAGTAACTTGCAGGCTGATCAGGTTTTATGCTGTTCGCTGCTCCTCAGTGGTCTGGAAATGAGGATTTTTTAAAGGTAAGGTTTAACTGTGGTTTTCTGCAGATCAGGCTTTATGTGGTACCTATTGAGTGCGTCAAAATGAGTCTATATGAGGGAAAGGGTTAATGAAAATCAGTATGTGAATAAGTGGCAGTGTAGATATTATGCACCTCAGCGGTAGGGGACTTACTGGTATGTATTGCAAGCAACACCAGTGACTTGTTATTTTTTATAGTTTTAGAGCTCAAATTGTTATTCGGAGGGCATAGTTTTGACAATTTTCAGTTTTGTTTTTTTTTGAGAATTCAACCCAGCTGATGAACACCTGGCAGAGTTTGTTTATGAATACTGATGTTTCCTGTTTTTGCATTTTTCAGATGTATACCGTACAAACAGGTGTGCTTTGGGCGACATGGCAAGTCATGTGACCAGTATAAATGTGGTAAGTTATGCTGATAGTTGTAAGAAGGGTCATTTTATTTTTAGGGAAGTTTTTAAATGTCTCTGCTTTCAACTCATGGGACAAGAAATGTCTGTAAAAGAAGGTATAGATACAAAATGTCAATCCCTTACAGAAAAAAAATGATACTTCAACTGTATTCACTTTTATATTTGACTTAATGTTAATGATGATGACAATGTGGAAATTGATGACGATGATGATGATGATGATGATGAAAGTTTCTATAATGATTTAGAGGATAATAAATAGGAAGGGAATATTGCTAACATAATAATGCTGATGATAATGACTTGCTGCTGCTGCTGCTGCTGCTGCTGATGTTGATTTTGATGATGATGATGATGATGATGATGATGATGATGATGATGATGATGATGATGATGATGATGAAAAAGAGCTGTTGTGTTTGTGCCCCACAGTGTCGGTCAGTGAGTGCAATTCCCACAAACACGAGCCAGTGTGCGGGGAATGCGGGGTTGAGTACACCAATGCCTGTATCCTGCTGTCCAAGGGGAAATCCTTGGCCTACCAGGGACACTGTGTTGTGAGTTCCACTTCTTAACCTATTTTTCTTCCTTTACTTTATCCTTGCTCTTCATTAATCTTGAACCAATTGTCTCTCCATTTCATCATCTGTGCCTTGTATCCCTGTGGTAATTTACATGACAGTGAAATAGAATGTTGTGGGTTTGAATCCAATAGGGGTAAGAGTTTTCATGGCTGGCCAAGACTCAAAGTACTGGTCCAATCCAGGAAAAAGTAAAAAGGTTTAGTATCAGTTGTAAGAATATCTCCCAAATGAAATAGAAATTAATATTTTAAGCTAAAATTACACCTTTTTATCTAATGAAGAGTTTTATTATTGGAAATAAATGAAAAAAAGTAGAAACTTCTTTTGAATTTCCAGCTAAAGGAGTGTTCCAACACGGGTGCAGTATGCGGCCATGATGGGGAGACGTATAATAACGAGTGTACGGCTCTCGCTGCCCGCACCACGGTTGATTACAATGGAGTATGTAAAAGACTGGGCTTGAACTACATTGATGGTAAAGTACAAGTTATTTGTGTCATTGTACGATCTCATTACCATACTGCATTGCTAATGTATTTTCGTCAGTTCTGTGTTATGCATAAACTAAATGAAAGAAAATTATGTGGAGGGCAATTCTTTATTCAGTGCAGCTCCATTATTACGTTCTATTTTGGGTCTTAGTCTAGATATCACATTATTTTTGACTGCATTGTAACGACCTGGAAATGAACCTACTAAGTCACTGGAATAATAAAAAAAAATTAAAAAGATAATTCTTTTTAGGGTCCAATGTTAAGGTTTTTATGCTGATATGGGTTATTTTAAAATAGAAAACATTGTAGATCTACATTGTACAGTGCTACAAGCTGATTGCCAAGATTCTATTGAGTTTTGAACAGTACACTATCCGAACACCTGTCATGCTGGTTTTACGATACAATGGAACATTCTATAATGGAATGTTAGAATGGATCTATATTTTATAGTGCTACACACTGATCAGCAAGAATCTAAGGAATTGTGACCCAGATAAATCCTGATCAGCATGGAAGTTGCGAACACATGCTGATTAAGTTTTATACTTGCCACATGAGTTGTTTTGTTGGTAGCATTCATGTGCTAATGGGTTCAGATTACAATGTGAATTCGCATTTTTTTCAGTAATTTTTCTGTAGAAAACTACAGAGAAGTGACAAAGCTAGCTTTTAAAGCTACTATTTTGACTTTGTTACCTACTACAAGAATTTTTTCATAAAATAGTATATTTGTTTAGGTTAGCGGAGTACTCCAGTGATATTATTCAAAACAGTCCAGTGGCCATATTTAAGAGAAATTCTGAAATATTTCTCAACTTTGGTAACATTCTATATTTTATAAAGTATTAGACTTGAGATCCTTTGGGATTATTGTCCTAACATCAGATTGGTATGTAGCAATATGATAATAATATAATATTTGTGTGTCACCTACAGAGATGCACCTAACGCAGGTGTGTGCGGATGTGGAGTGTAAACCAGTCAACCCCCCAGGGTGTAAAGGTATCATCCCCCCTTGGTCCTGCTGTCCCGTCTGTGGTAAGTGACCAACCCTACCTCATAACCTTCCTTGTCAGTACTTATAGATATGAGTATATCCCACCTTCGCAGAAGTGGGACCTACATGTATATAGAAAAAAAACATGGGCATCACAGCAAGTCATCTCACATCGTAGACTCACATTGCTTGAGGACCAAGTGAGATGTAGAGTATCGATCATGTATAATGATAGTTCTAGTTATATATACAGTAAAACCTCCCAAAGCGGCACTTCTGAGCAATGGCTACCTCTTTGCAGCAGTATTTCTCCTGATTAGTTTTACCTGGGCACCAGTAGCTACCTCTGTACAGCAACACCTCTCATCAGCAACAATTTCTGTGACTCAAGCAGACATTGCTACTGAGAGGTTCCACTGTATATTATATTTATAGACAAAATCAGCAATAATGGGAATTGAATTATCGTAACTGTACTTCACAAAGCAAAAGGAATTTTGGGTTTCCCGGCCCTTTTCCCATCCTGTCTGTTGGTCCAATTTTACAAAAAAATAAAATCATTTTTATATTTTGGGTCAAGACATATCAGCAAGAGTACCGGTATTATTCAACTTATGTAATTGCTTGTGGTTAATTTCAGAAAACACTGTCTTTTTAGCATCACATAAAACAATTTCTTCTGTTTTTTTCCCTCACCAATGTAAGATATATTGGAATTGTTTTGTTCCATCAGTGTTTTGCTCCACAAGTCTGTCCAGTGACCGTTGCATATTTTATTTAGACACGATTCTGTTTTTATGTGTTTTCAGCGGCAGAGCTACGAATCTTGGCTAGCGACACCGTGGAGCAGTTCACAGAGGTGGTGATGAAACAAGGGCCAATAACTCTTGGTAACATTCTAGAGACACTCTCGACTATGCTCACTGTGCTCGAGTGTGATGTTTTCGGTTATCTAAGCCTGGACGGTGACATTGTGGTCCTGATTGCCCCGACAACACAAGTCCCAACACCACTGCAGGTTTGTTGTTTTAGGAGCTGGTCTAATTCCTGTAGCTAGTGATGGAATTGAGGAAAGCAGTGCGTTAATGTTATTTAGTCATTTTAGCTCAAGTGTCAGATCATTTTGTGTTTTGGAGTTGTCAATGTATTTCAGTCATATAGTGAGGTCAAGCTAATTTGCAAGTCAAGGAAGATGATGGGTGTCTAGAAGCATCTGTGTAGAACAACCTCACATGAAAAATTGAGTGATTATCCATTTGAAGATTTTACTTTTGTCTTATACTACAGTATTGCATTAGATTAATGATACAAGACATTGTACTTTTACATGCCAAATAAATTCACTTTTGTGGTTTAACGAAAAAGGGTTTTATTTGGTCTCTTTCATAAATTTTGTAAGCCACTGTTGTTTACACAAACTCTTTCATCATGATTTGTTAACAGTCTGATTGACTTTTTGTTATACAAAAGTAATTATCAAAGATTTCTGAAAAGCAAATTCTTATAGAATACAAAACGGGACAAAAAGATTGCGCCTGACATTTGCTAATTCTTCTGTAAGCATCTCTGACATATGGAAGTTATTTTTATTGTGCCACCATTATTTCCAGAGTTACACTACACAATTTAAAACTTTGATTTTTGTTATTAATTTATGATGGATGAAAGTTAAAAAATTCTCTTTTTATCCAGGTGACTGCGTGCACCAAGGAGGCAGAGAGGCTTCAGTACTTGATAGAATCTCGGAGCCACATGTTTACATCCAATGTGATATTGACTCCATTACTCTATGCCCCACTGCGAGCGCCTGTGATCACTCTATCCTCCGGGGCTTCTACTTATACTCGTCTTTCAGTGACCTTGACCTTGACAATTGTAACAATTACATGTTTTATTCACAAAATACTCAAGGACCTTTGATATCCTTGTTGGATCAAAAATGAAGAATTCTCTCTGCATGAATCTCAACCAAGTTTATGCTATTCAGCCTCTGGCTGTGCTACATCACTTGCATAATAGTGGAGGGAAGGATAGATCTCCCTTAGCAACAGTTTCCATGGAAACTCAAGAGTGCTTGGCAAGCAGTCTACAAAATGGCGCCATAGCAACACGTTTCCGAAGAGATTTTGAGCAGTTGCCAAGCAGCCAACAAAACCTCTCCATCATGAATATGTTCCGGAAACTTTATGCAGTTCATAGACATTCTACAAAAAAAAAATTCTCCTAATCTCCATGGTGGTGACATAAATCTGGGAGATTGCAGACGGATCAGCAGCATCTAAAATGCTTCTTTGTTTTTGGTGCAAATGTTGTACCCTAGACAGTCTGCAGTTGAGGAAAATAATCAAAGACTGTTTTAAGTTAAAGCAGAGTTGAGGGATATTTACATTTGTATTGAGGTAGTATTCATATGTGACTGTGATATTTTTTTTTAATTTTATGGCATTTTGGTTGCCATAGAACTTGGCCATAAGTGGAAGACGGCAGAGCTACGTTTGGACATTGTATATTCTGTGATGATTTTTTTTTTGTACTGCCAAAGTTACTACAGTTGAGTCTTGTGTCTTTTAAGTCTTTTATAGTTGTACAAGCACTTTAGCATTTTATTTTAATTAATGTTTGGCAAACATGTGAAATTTAGTTGTGACCTAGAAATCTTGATAGAGGACATTTGAAAATGAGATTATTAGAAAAAAATGTGTAAGAAATTGTTTTTTGAAGAGGAGGAATCTAAATTAGTTAAGATATTGGTAGAAATAGAGAAGAAATGACAGTGGCATTACGTTAGTAATTTGAATAAGTTCTTCTGTAGCCATGGCAATGTATTTAGCATGACAAGTAGTCTTGTGTTATAAATGATCAGCATTATGTGGTACATGACTCACTGACTTCTAGGGCTGACACTGATTTGATTGGAGGAAGGTGGATGATATTGACGCATCTGATGTCGAGAATACAGTGACTTATATTGATGCTTGAGCCGTTATCAGATGTGCCCATCCTGTCAGTCATCTATTGACTAGTGGTGTTATACACTGTACTATGATCCAGAAGGAAAAAAACGTGGTCTCGAAACTGTTTCTCTTTAACATTAACATCAGTGCAAACTCGTTCAAAATTGCATTTTTTTTACACAAAAAAATCTGTAATGTGTATTGATATTGATATTGATTGGTCACTGGGAAAATATTATCAATATACTAATCTGTTAATATCAGTGACAGCTTTTGTTGCATTTCATGAGAATCGTTCATTGTTTAGAGATAATACACTAGGCACATTAAACTGCTGTAAGCTAATACTCATGATATATTCAGTTTTGCTTCGTAAGATTATGCACTTTTTTTTTAACTGACATACAGGAATAAAGTTAAATTCAAAATTATAAACAAAAACAAACAAAATGCAAAAATTCATGAAAATGAAAGTGCTCCTTATTATGAATATTTTAAAATTATAAATCAAAGATGGTTTCGATATTTTAAAAATTATCATTCATGTGATTTAATCAAGTTTCTTCTTGCAATTTAGATTTTTTATCAAACTGAGGGTAAAAAGAAATTAATTAATCAATTGACAGATGAATAATCTCCCTGTCAGAAGGAGTTTTTGAGATAGGAATTACCATTGTATCGTGGCTTTATGTATATTTTGCTAATGTTCTCAGCCTGGCTATTAGAAAGCAAAACTTGCCCGGCTGTGAGTAACTTTTCCGAGAATATGTTGGGGTAAAGTATGTATATTCTGTACAGATATAGACATATGTATGTATGTGTCCTGTACAGATACAGACATGTATGTCCTGTACAGATATAGACATGTATGTATGTCCTGTACAGATATAGACATGTATGTCCTGTACAGATATAGACATATGTATGTATGTCCTGTACAGATATAGACATGTATGTCCTGTACAGATATAGACATTATGTATGTCCTGTACAGATATAGACATGTATGTCCTGTACAGATATAGACATATGTAGTATGTCCTGTACAGATATAGACATATGTAAGTATGTCCTGTACAGATATAGACATATGTATGTATGTCCTGTACAGATATAGACATATGTATGTATGTCCTGTACAGATATAGACATGTATGTCCTGTACAGATATAGACATGTATGTCCTGTACAGATATAGACATACATATGTATGTCCTGTACAGATATAGACATACATATGTATGTCCTGTACAGATATAGACATATGTATGTATGTCCTGTACAGATATAGACATATGTAGTATGTCCTGTACAGATATAGACATATGTATGTATGTCCTGTACAGATATAGACATATGTATGTATGTCCTGTACAGATATAGACATATGTATGTATGTCCTGTACAGATATAGACATATGTAAGTATGTCCTGTACAGATACAGACATACATATGTATGTCCTGTACAGATATAGACATATGTATGTATGTCCTGTACAGATATAGACATATGTATGTATGTCCTGTACAGATATAGACATGTATGTCCTGTACAGATGTAGACATTTTTATGCAATTGTAAATATGTATACTCCACTAATGGACTTATTACAGTATTTCGGTGCGGAATGTGGAGGCATTCTAAAGTCTGACGGGGAAATCAGCATTCTCATGTATTCCATAGAATCGTCGTAGTATTACGATAATGGCCACCATTTTTATTTATAAAAAAGATTCGCTTTAGTAGTTTAGTTGTATTGACCTTTAAATAGGAGAATATTGTAGCAAAATTAAAACCAGATAATGGTGGTTTTGTGGCAGAAGCCATTGGAAGCCATTTTGATTGTATGTTTGTATAATTTTACGATCGGTAAAAAATATAGTATTACACATATATGACTTACAAATAATGAAATTGTTCATACCTTTTTTTTTGCAAAAGGTGATCTTTGAACAAACTTTGAATGATATGGATTTTGAATCTTTGCAAAGCTTTTTACAAAAACAGCAATTGCAGTTTTTTTCTTTTTCGTACGTTTTCATGACATATATGTGTCAACAGAACTTTGACAAAAATATAAGATTTTTGTTATTGACCATCGTTAATGACAGGCATCTTTGGAAAATATGCCACAGTCACAATTTCTGGCTTTGATATAAATCTCCAAAAAGAGACAACTTCTTAGATCAACAAGGTCACAGTAATTCATAAGAGTTTCCATGAAGAAACGTTGGTTTTTAAAATTTACGATAATGTCGGAAATATAGGCATGTTTTGTGCTGAAATAGGCTGTAATATTCAAACAATTTAAAGGGCAATGTATCACTATCAGCATTATGTTTGATGTATAACTGTATGTGTACCCATTTGTTATCATTCACTATACTTCATTTGACTTCATTTGTACATAGAACTATGCCAAAAAATCAAAACATGATTTCAATATATATATATGTTTGTGCGTGTTTGTCCGTCTGTTTTGAATCACAACCTTGAGGCATTATTAGCTTTTTTCTCCGTAGAGTTATTTTTTTTTATATGAACAATATTTTACTTATTTGCAGCATTTCTGCTATTAGTGAGTTTGTATACAGTCTTCATTTCAGCCACAGACAATGGTGGTATGATATTTAAATATGTTACATATTTCGATACTTTTTTTGTCTCTGCTTCTCAGAAGTGTGGTATATATAGGAGTAAGGCATGTCCTGTCAAGTCACATCTTAAACTTATTGTGAAGTCAAGGTGGTATGTCGGGATAAAAATCACCTTTAGTGATAGTTCTTGTATGGCTATTGCTATTTGCTGAAAGTTTTTTTAAATTTATAAGTAAATAAACAGTCATGTGGGGTTTTGTTATTTAGGTAAAAAATAATGACAGAGTTACCCCACCCTGCATTTACTCTCATGTGAAACTTTATTGAAAAACTTGGTAAGTTATTGACTTCTAATAAACTAAATATTGCTTTATTTTATGAGAGTAAAAAATTTTTAAACAGTTTTGCATTTATAATAATAAGTTTATATAAGTGTATTATTTGAATAATGAGTTAGACACTGTTTTACATTTTATCATAAATTGTTACATTTTGATTTTTTTTTTCAAGCATTAAATAACAAATTTGAGGGGAAAAAAAGAAATATAATTAAGGGCCAGCAGGTTTTAAGTGCAAATCAATTTTTTTTTTTTTTTTTTGGCAGTTTTGTTTCATTTTTTTTTTAATTTTTTTTCAGTCTGCAATACATTTCCCTTTATTGAAACAGAGTTACTTTTGTTCAGATATTATTTTCAGTTAAACTCATTTTTTTTCTGCATCACGTATGTTGCCAGGTATTTTAAGGCAATGTTTAACTCTTGACTTTTGAATCAATCTAAAAAAATAAATCAGAGTTCTTTTTAAATTTATGTAATAAGAATACTTTCTGACCACTGTAAAAGTCATGGAAAATAAATGTCATTGTAAGAAATTATTATATTGGCTTGATATTTTTCTAATGCAAGTGTTTAAATTCTGCATCTTAGTAAAAGGTTTTTGACTTGTTTCCTGCCTGGCTGGATTTTACAGATATATTTGATTCTGCATTTGTCGTCGTATAAACGTTCAAATTTACTTTAATTTGGTCATTACGGACTGAGAGTATGTCAGTTTCATATTCTATACATTGTCTTGTAATATACATGTCAATATTTTTTATATAATTTTCATGTGTAGACAGTGTCAGTACCTTCAATATGTGTATGTGTACATACCGTTATTTATATCTATATATAAATGAGAGTGTTCTTCATTTGATGAGTGATATTCATCATTATCATCATTTTATTTATCTCATTGTTGTGGGTCTGAAAGTTAAGCTATATAGCGAGGGGTCAGAGCAAAACTAGGCTTAGTGCTTATATAAACTTATATGCACTTAGCCTAGTTTTGCTGTCACCCCTTGGTAGGTATTATAAAGTGTACAGAAGCAAGGTTATAAGAGAAAAATGTATTATGCTCGATTATATAGTAAAGTTTTTTGTTGTTTTTTTCTTTCTTAGTAATGATGATATGCCTGATATTGTATTTTTCTGTAACATGTATTTATTATGCTCTGTATAAGATAAGAATGAGCTACCAAGCTTTAGTCTATATTAAGTTTGTGTTCAGTTTGTAAACAAATGAAGACATTTAAAATACCGCAAACATTTTTTTTCTTTATTGAATGCAGTTCAAAGTTAAGACTTAAATTTTATCTTGCTTGGATAGAAAGAAAAAAAATCTGTAGCAAAGGGAAATGGGTGTGATTTACACCTGAACAAAAAAACCCAGCTTTACAGAAGTGGGGACTATACGGGAATCACGCGCGTCTTGTTTGTCACTTCCTGTTCTACTCTCACTTTACATTATTAGTTAACCCTTTCCCTCATATACAATGTAGACTCATTTTGGCACACTCAATAGGTACCACATAAAGCCTGATCTGCAGAAAACCACAGTTAAACCTTACCAAATTTAATTATAAAGTCCTCATTTCCAGACCACTGAGGAGCAGCGAACAGCATAAAACCTGATCAGCCTGCAAGTTACTCGCAGGCTGATCTGGTTTTATGTTGTTTGCATAGGTCTTTTCATGGTTTCTTCTATTAGGAAAAGGGTTAAACAGTTTCCTGACACGGTATATGACTATTTATTCCTAGCCAAGGAAAATCATATCACCTTCACCGCTAAAAAATAGTCATGTACCTGGTCAGAAAACTGTGTAACAAATTTGTTGTTCTGCCAAATTCAGTCCTATTTCTGCGTTAATAAATACTGATAACATGTATACATATACCCAGTGTACATAACTTTATGTACATGGCTTATTGACCAATCAGAAGAGAGAATTTTACTCTGCAATATGAGAAGTTATGTAACTGTTCATGACAAGACCAATCAGCAAGAAGTGCAGATAATTGTGTCGACGATTTTGTAAGAATTACGGTCAAAGTTATATGCGGGGGTATGAATCACTTTAAGTGATAGTTCTAGTTAATTTTGCTGTATGTTAATTTAAGTATAAAAATTTTGTCAATTTTTTTCCCTCAAATATTGCAGTCTTATTAGTTAGCAGTATTAGGTCAATTAAACCCAACTAAGCAGCATTTTTTGTGCAAGATTATGTAGTTAGTTTAGAATAGTTAAGATATTTCCATAATTATATCTGGTGCATATTAAAGCTAGTGATAAAAATTGCAGGAAAAATATTTGATATTGGAAGAATTGACTGACTATTATTGTACAATGTTGTGTAACTTGTATAAGATATTTTATAAATGTGGAAATTTATAAAGGAGCTTTTAATATTGCGTAATCATTTGTGTGAATGAAAAACATATTTGTTTTTTTAATGAATTTAATGATGAAATAAAAAGACATATTGTTTGGGAGAGATTGATTGTAAAATGACAAGTACATGGGCAGACCTTTGAGTTTAGATGGAAAATGTAGTTAAGATTTAAGACTCCATTAGTTTTGGAAGCTTAGTTATCTTATAAAACAAAAACTTTAAGTACATTGAAAAAATATTTGAAAAAAAGTTAAAGAGGATGTTCTTGCAAAGAAATTTGATCAATAGAAGAGGAATAATATTCTGGTGGAAACTGCATCAAAACAGCAGATTTTTTATCGTTGAACTTTTCTTGGGCCTTTGGTATCCCTTAGAATGCCATAAAACAGAAAAGAGGCATGCCTTATTGTCAGACAATGTAATCTTATGGATTACATGAGATTACAGGACATATTGTGTTTTGAAGTGTGAATGCAAGATTAAACCGTCCGTGTGTAAATAGATATTTGTTGTGCTTTGAAAACTGTGAGAGTTACTTCCCCTGATTTGTTCATGCAAGGGGGAGTAAGTCTTGCAGTGAGGTTTATTTCAGAATTTAGAAATGTGCTATTTGTAAGAGGTGAATGAAGTATTTTATGTCAGTATATTGTGTTAAATATTTGTAACTTCTATGGAGTATTATACTGAATTTGTTATATATTTGAAGAAAAATAAAATAAATTGTTATTAATTCACTCATGGATTGGTAGAATTCTTTTTTGTTTACTTACCAAATATTTGCCATACCCAAGTCAGATCAATGAGCGACAGCATGCACAACATGTTTATTTTTTTACTGGTTTTTAAGCTTTTAGAAAATATCAAATCTGAAATTAGAACAATATCATTTACTACAAATCAAGTGGACCAGTCCTGACTGCTGAAAGGTAAGAGTGTCCACCCCAGCAATGAAGGTCGTGGGTTCGATCCTGGCCCAACCGTGACATGCTAAAATTATGAAAAATGATATTGGTATAGCTCCCTGGCTTGATGCTCAGCATACAAGGGTAATTCCAAGACTGGTTAGCCTGGTGTCAGGATAATGTAACTAGGTGTGATATCATGCCACATGTCTATGGCATGATTACTTGCAGGCTAATCTGGTTTTATGCTGTTCACATAGGTCTTTTCTTGGTGTCCTCTATGAGGGTACACTAAACTAGGGTTTTTTCCCTAATAGGACAGGCACATTTCGCTGCGATACGCAGGCAACTGTTTTAAGCTGTAATTTTTTTGTCCTCTGAAAAAGCTTTAATAAAGCTTGATACAGCCCCTGGTACATGTATACATGTCTTTTGTCACCATGCACTGTTGTGTGTGCAGTATGATTAAGCTCACTTCTGTTTCACTAGTGTTATTCAACCCCTGCTTCATAGATGTGGGAGCTATTTAGGATCGCTCATCATGTCATGTCATATCCTACACTCACATTACATGAAGACAATGTGGGATGCAGGTGGTATTAATCACCAGTAGTGATAGCTCTAGTTGACCGTGACCTGGTGAAAAATGAAAAAAGAAATACTGTAAAATCATTAATTTTTGTTGACATTAAATTTCATTGATTATGTACCTTTTTGGGTACATTTATTAGTGGATTTATGTCCTAGAAAACGTAAAGCCTATATAGGAGACATGTTTTCATGGAGATAAATAAAAAATAATTAATTGTGGATAAAACCCTCCATGAAATCAATGAAAATTAGTGTCTCATGAAAATAATTTCACAGTACATTCAGAGATTTATGACACAACAAGGTAATGTGAATTATTTTATAATTATTTTATAGCAGTTATATGCACCTGCATTCTGGTGATGCTTTGACCTTGAAGTGGTGAAAAATGTGCAAAAATTGTACAACCAGCAACCAGTGTCTTGATAATTTTCATGAAAGGTAAAATAATACATATTATCATATTGCACTGATGAATAAGAAGTTCACTTCATTCCAACCACACATTTGTCTGTGCTAAGCCATTCGTATGCAATTTCATAAATTATAAAACAAACTGAGGAATTGGTACAAAACTGTATTATATCCCTGCTTTTTATATTTATGTTGTTACAATAGTTTCGCACCAATCTCTTGAATATGTATTACCATAACTGTTTGGAATAAATTAATGCCAGTCTAAATACTTTTATTATTTTTCAAAACTCTTAATTTAGTCAATCTAGTAGAGATAAAATATATGTTTGAACTACTTTGAAAAAATATTGCCAGGTAAGTTAACCTTCGTGACTTTAACCTAATTCTGAATTTTAAAAACAAACAAGACATGTGGAAATTCCAGAACACAAATTGACTTTCAACCTCTAAGTGTGACCTTGACCTTTGAGCTATGAGCCAAGTCATGTTCCTGTAGACAGTCTCATCATAATTCCAAATCCTTAAATTCAGGAATTTTTAGCCTTGACACTGTCTGCTAAACCAATTTTTTACTTTCAACCTCTAATTGTAACCTTGACCTCTGTGTTATGAATCTGGGTGATGAACCTGATGCTGACTCATCATGCTTAACAACTGCACCAGGTTATTTGAAGAGTCTTAAATGCATGAGGAAGTTTCACCCAGAACAAAATATACCTACCATTGTTCGACCTTTAACCTCTAATTGTGGCCTAAGGAACTCACCCCAAGACAAAGAGTAGACATCAATTTTTGATCTTCAAAGAAAAAACACATCAGCTGAATTTATTTCAACTTTGTGATATACCCAGGACCATTATATTTATAGAATATCTACTGATATACCTGAATTTTTTGCAAGAAAGAGGTTGTACTTTTTTATGAAGTATGGCTTTGTAATAATAGGGGAAATAACTCTGTTTATCTACCTGTTTCTACCATCGGCTTTATTGTCCCTTACTGATCTACCATGCCTTAAAGAACTTCAAAGCTGAAATCTAATACGTTTTTGTAGCGAAACGAACGAATCGAATGCAAATTTCGGTCTCCTATTGTGTTTTATATTTGTCTGTTAATCACCATATTGATGTATTTAGTCTGGAATATTGTTTTAATTCATCTAATTCTCAATGCATACAAAAATATATTTGCTTTAAAATATTTTCAAAGATTTGTTGTTTTTTTTCCCAGTAATTCGTAATGATAATTGCGATCCAATGCTATTGCGTTTTTAATGCTATATTCTGTATGGTTTAGCAATAGGTGGGCCGCAGTTTTGCCACTTTTTTACACCAAGGTTTAACTTACTTTACATCAAATTACTAAAAGTCGGTCTCCGGTCTTCGACGGTCTCCGGTCTCCGCCGGTCTCCGAGAGCGGAGACCGTCGTTTAGTAGGTAGTAGCTTAATTAGGTTGATTTGTGCAGTTTTATATCAAAATAAAATCTTAATTACGCATTTACTTTCTTTTTGTTATGTTGTTATCGAATGAAGGCTCCCTTACCCATGTTTACAAAATATTGTCTTTATTTGTCTCGTTCTATCCCTATATTTCTCTAGTATTTGATGTAACGGTTTCTCAAATTATAGCCAAATAGGTTAAGGGGGACTTAATGATTTAATTTAAAATGTAAATTATTTATTTATCTTTTGATTAATTCACTAGTGGTGTTAGCAAATAATCATTTTAAATGAAATACGCATTTAATTATTATTATTACTTCAATAGTTATCATCATCATCTAGAAATTAAATGATTTTATTTAGAATGTGTCCAATTGAAGAAGACAGTTGATCTTATATTTTAATGAAATGTACATGTAAATTAAACGAAAACTAAAATAGAAAATATTATTTATTTAATCATTTATTCATAAAATAATCAAACAACATTAAAAAATAAACAATTTTCAGCAATCATAAAATCAAAAAACTAAATAACATGATAAACATAAGGTAAACATAAATACATACAGCAATCCAGTACACATACATTTCGTCAAACTCAGGATGAAATATATATCACATACATGGCAAAGCATGAATTTTATCAACTTGAAAAGATACAATAGTTGTAACAATCGTTTTAAGCTGTTTTAAATGAGGATGAATTTATACTGGTTCATATCATGTTTAGTTGAATACTTATTCAAGTTAGTTTGTTTTAGAACATGACATGCACTGCCAAGACCAGCGTCTAACACTAGATATTTTTTTACAGTTGTTTATACCAACGCATGAGTGGTGATACCATTTGCGGCATTTTTTATTTTCACATTGAACCATATTATCAGTGAATTCAGGCATTTCACATACACATGTTGTTTTAATCTTTATTGAATCATGTAGTCCTTGGAAAGATGTAGATCTGTGGATTTTAATATTTTCTTTTGGGAATGGTGACATTTTCCCGTTTTCAAGACAATGAAAAAGATGTTCTCTCATTTCTAAAATATTATATTGATTTTTAAAATTTAATGTCCCACCGCTAAAACAAAAATCCACTGAATGTGCGATGGCAAATAAACCACAGTCATTGTTGTTTGGTTGTTGTTGTGTTCTTGGAACTTTAATTAAAACATGACTAGGATAAAGTTGGAATAATTGTATTTGAACGTTATTTTTCAAAAAATTTAAATTGTCACTTAAACTGTCAAAATAATACACCGTGTCTGGTTCCTCGGCAGATACCATGCTAACAGTCCAATGGCAAGTCCCGTCAAAATGTATTTGAACTGACGGTTTGTGAATTTGACGAGAGAATTTCCTACTAACATTCCATGTTTTTTTACTTTCCATGAAGAATGGGGTTAATTTGGTGTCTTGTAGACCGTTCATATTTGGAAACTGTGATCTTAGTATCTGAATGACTGCATTTAAATGTTTGTCGTTTAACCATTGATAATTCTGTAAAATATTCTTATCACTAATGTTTAGTTCAAAATGTTTAATCCATGTACATGTAAATTCAGTATCTGTTACATCGGAAATTCTTTCAGTATTTAGATCAGTGATAACGTCACACTTATTTGGAGATTATACAGTCGGCATTTCTATTTTGAACTTTTTTTGGGGAGAAGTATTCCTAAGAGGAGAGTACGGTGGCACTGAGGTGACATGTGCAATAGTTTTTTTTTTGGTATTGTTTTCCCGAGTTAATTTTTTTTTAACTCAGGAAAACAAAATATTGTTTTCCCGTGTTTTTTTTTAACTCGGGAAAACAAAAAATATTGTTTTCCCGTGTTTTTGTTTTTTTTAACTCGGGAAAACAAAAAAGTAAGTCGTGGCCACGACTTAATTAGCCAATCAAATCCGCTTATTATGTTGTGGCCATTAACTCTGACTGAGGGCTCTGATTGGCCAATTATGTCGTTCCCACAACTTATTAAGTCGTGGCCACAACATAATAAGCGGATTTGATTGGCTAATTAAGTCGTGACCACGACTTACTTTTCTGTTTTCCCGAGTTAAAAAAAAAAAAAATAACACGGGAAAACAATATTTTTTGTTTTCCTGAGTTAAAAAAAAAATATAACTCGGGATAACAATATTTTTTGTTTTCCCGAGTTAAAAAAAAAAAAACACGGGAAAACAAAAATGACTGTTTTCCCGAGTTAAAAAAAAAATTAACTCGGGAAAACAATACCAAAAAAAAAACACTATTGCACATGTCACCTCAGTGCCACCGTAGGAGAGGCCTGTCGTTTACTACTATTATATTTTGCGCACGAGGCAGTATCTCCGACACGAAGATGGTAGCTCTATAAACATACGTATGTTCACATAAATGTTCATTATTTCAATTTACAATTACATTTTACTATTTGTTTGGATGGATGGATGGATGGATTCGGGAAAAGCAACATATGAAAAATATTATGGAGGATATATTTTACTTTCGTGTTATACTATGGATTTGGGAAGATGTAAAGTATAAATATAAAAAAAACATGTAAAAATCATTACATCAAACATATCATCACTTACCCATCGTTACATGAATGCACACGCTCACAGAGTGCACGGATGTCAGAAGCGATGTTGGACGGACTTGCAGAACAAACGTTTTGTAATCTGTATGCGTTTGTCCACTATATAAAGATTTAAGAGAAAGATAAATTCCAAATTATTATCACCAAGTATATTTAAATTTGTATAACTTCTAATTGTTATATACATATATTAGCTTTTTTTTTTTTACTAAATGTTTTAAGCTTATAGACAACACTATTATTACTATTATACGCATTCTTGTAGGTCAACCAGTGAATGTTTATAACTATTAAACACGTCCATTTATCATAAAAGCAAAAATTACATAACATATATACATGTATATATCTTTTAATAAACCGTAATAAAAAAACATTTCAAGTTTCTTTGCTTATTTCTAAACATATATTTTTATTTGAAAGACACATGAGCAGTTGCTAAATTAATATCCTAAATTATATTACAAACAAAAACGTGCACGTTCAGTAGCCCTGAGTAAATGACCTTTATCGCGCAAGTAACCACATACTGATTCAGTAGCTATTGACTTTATAGATATATTTACGTTACAACGTTGTCTTATCTGCTGTATCTAAACTTTTTTTCCTATCCTATATCCTCCTTTGCACAACACATCAAAACCTTTATTTGTAATCTTACATAAACGCTGGCGTTAATTTGTTTATTAAGGGTAGCTGATGATGATGATTTAGATTTTCTTTATACTCGCACTTTGACCAAGTCATTTTGGCGAGGATAAAATAAGGCGTTTAAAAGAGTTTAAAAGATGATTATGTACTTATGTCTTTAAATGAGAATAAGTTGATTATTTTGTGTTGAGAAATAGATATGTGTAAATGATGATTAAAAGAATACTATTTTTAAAAATTAAGTACTTTTCCTGCTTTAAGTACATTTGTTTATTATTATGTACTTAGTGTATCATTGTATAATCATTGTATCATGTTTTATTAAATTACATCTATGTACTTATAATATTATCATTATTTAATTGATTAGGTAAATCATTTTAATATTTCCAAGAGTAGACTACATTCTATTTCCGTTCAAAACTTGGTAATAGTGGAAATAGCCAGATATTTAATTGCTTTTAATTATGTACACCATTGTAAGCAGTCACATAAAAAGCTTAAAATACATTCATTTTATACTTAGCTAAATCAATTTACATATTGAGTATTTAGCGAGTAAAGACAATTTCTCTGTGTATGTTCTTTCATAACGTTTTTGATGAAAAAAGATCAACGTATGTTTACTTCTTTCTTTTTTTTTTTTTTCAACGATCAATTTGCAAATGGCCAATATAAATAATTTCTCGTGAAATACCTACCATTAATAATGTCAGTGTGTGAAACAGTGTAAATTAATTACACCAATTAATACTTTATTTTCTTTTGAACAAAGTACTTTCGGAATTTCCGATTTAAATTTGCGTTAATTGATCAATGATGAAGACTTTAACTACAAATAATGTGAAAGGTTTTATGTAGACGGTCTCGGCCGGTATCCTATCTGTCAGATCATATATATTACATCATTTTTTTTTTCTAATTTAATTATACTGCTACATGTTCCGAATTTCCAATCATATATCAATCATTAAATGAATGGAGAAATAAAATCAATACAGTTGCGAAATTCCGTGGTTTCTCGCAAGGTATCGCTAAAGTTACATCGATATTTAACTTGATCTTAAACATACAAAGTAACATTAAACTGCACATCAAAGCCCTGAAATTTAAAAATCAAAGCGCTGAAGGCACTGAAGTTGTGTGTGTCTCAAGTGGAAGAGGGTTTGACGAGCTGCAGATATGCAGGGTAACTAAGTTTTTGCCAAATATCAAACTTAAATAATAAATGATTGTTCATTCTAGGCTATAGAAATAGGGAGAGTAAAAGTGGCGATGTGATTGTTAACAGTCTGATGAAACAAACGGTGCATTCATCTTTAATTTCTTGTAATGACCATGTTAACGCAACGTTAAAGCGGGGTTATTGGCATTGCACGAAAATATGACCCCCGTTTATTAAAGTAACTTTGATAAATAAAAGAAATGCGACAATACTGCTCTCTTAGCACTGTCAGCACTTTGATTTGTACTACCGAGCGACGGCACAGTTTCTATTTATAGATGCAAATCAGTGGCTCCAAACTGTGTCCCAAGTAACTTCTGATAGCAGATATCAGCTTTTCCATAGAGCAACAAATAATCCCTGGAGGTATCTCGATGTATCTTAGATAGCTTGATATGATTATTAGTAAGTTATGCGGATTTGTATCGGACTTCAAGCTTTCTATTATTCTATATGGACTATTGTAACACCATTTAATAACCAAAACCTGCTCACCTACCATCCTATTTCAGGCACGAGCCACCTTTGCATAAAAAACTATACTCCTCCGCTTGGTAAAGTGAAAGTTACGCAACATCACAGGGAAGATAGTTCTTTTGTGCTTTTATTCTTCATACAATTATTGTTTCTCGTAACTATGAATTTTTACTCAAAATTGAGTTTTCATCACTTTGGCTTAGCATACCTGTGGGTGAGTGTGTTGTAGAATTCTTTTCAATCGTTCGATCATTCATTCAAAATTAAGAGGTTATTCTGTTTTAAATGTAGAGACTTGGACCCTCAGAATGTAGGTGCTATAGTTGTGAGTGACTATGTCACACACAATTAAAAATGATAATGTTTATCCATGGAAAATTAAAAAAAAAAAAAAACAATATGAAAATGACTCATTTTATCATTCGTATCTCCTCGGCAATACCCGGCCAAACCCGTAAGAGTTCGAAGTTTCCATTTGGATGAGCTCGGCAGCAACATATTGCCTCTTCTCTACTTGAATGAAAATTAAGTTTAGAAAAATTAAACATGTTTCAAGGGAGCAATCCATACCGATTTTTTAGCCTCGATTCGTATAAACTTTTGTTTGTTTTTTCTTTAATTGTTTGCATCCCCAAAGGGGTCTTGCGAAATATAAGATATAAGAATGTCACTGGGAAAACAACAGGCACTCATTCGTTTTCCAATCTGGCGTGATATTGAAGAGATAGGCTACTATCTTAAACTCATTAGTTTCAAAATCTGCCACAGCTGGCTTTGTTAGAAACCTGCTCGGCTTTAATTAATTAAACATTAATTAATTACTTCCAGAGAAAATATATGTATAATCATTTCTTTCCAGATGCGGCAAGAAAGTTTTATATTTTAGGATTTATTGAAGTTTTGTAGTACATGAAATAGGGATATACGAGTACAAGCGTACCTAGAAAATGTATATAAGATAAAGAAAATTTGTAGTTTTCAGACACTGAAAATATATCACCAAGATAAAATGTTTACAGCCGAACGTTCTTTTGCATTTTTTAGGTGTGTGGGGGGGGGGTTTTTTTTTTTTTTTTTTTTTAATAATGTTGCAGTCACTTTTTTGCGCAGTTTCACTATATTTAACCAATAATGTGATGCTATTAATTGTAAGGGATTAAATACCTTTTCAGTTTTACAAAACAGAACCATATATTTCATTGATCTGTACATAGGTTATCATCATATATTGAGGTTCAAAGCAAAATAGAAAATATGTTTAATATCTAAATACTACGAAGGCTGCCCAATATTCTGTGACAAGACTGTTTAAAAGCTAAAATAAATAGGTATGAATTAAAGATAAAAATATGTATTTAGCCAAAACTACAATTTGTTTCATTTACATATTTCATTGGTCTATAGACCATTTCACCAGAGGATCGGCAATGCCCGGTATAATTCGCTGATTTACTGAACAGACCAATCAATGACTGGGGAAAAATCTCAAATCCGGTATGTTTATTGACGCCACCACGCGACGTCAGTGTGAAATAGGTTTTGAATTTAGCAGCAGAAAAGGGAGCAACCACCATTTTCATTGTAAAATAAATCTGTGTAATATGTTTGAAATGAAACTTTATGAATCAATAACTTGTATTAACTGATGTGAGAAAAAATCACGGGTTTTAAAAATTGTTTAATGGACCTTGCAAGCAGCTCGATTCATTTATACTTTGAAAAAAAAAGAGAAGGTTTTGGAAGATGTCTTATGGCCATAGAATATTCAGAATTTCAATTACATATCGTCAACATGAAAATCAATGAAACCGAACCTTAATGATACAGTATGCTGTAGAAAGTGTAAAACAGAAACATACATTTGGCCATATCGTTGTTTGGATGATTTCACTGATCCTTTCCTTCGGCAAAACGTTATTTTGCATAATTTGCACGCGCAGTCTACGTTTGTTTGTTTGTTGGGTTTAACGTCCCACCGACAGTATTTCAATCATTTGGAAACGATGTCGACTTGAAACAGATATAGTGCTGCCACACTGCAGTATCATGCCGTAGACATGTGGTATGATACCACACCCAATCACATTATCCTGACACCGGGCCAACCAGTCCTGCAACTACCATTATATGCTGAGCGCCAATCAAGGGAGCTATACCAGTACTATTTTTTACGACTTTGGTATGTCGCAGGCGGGCATCGAACCCCCCCCCCCCCATGCGGACGCTCTAACCACTCGGCCACCGGTAGTCTAAGGCAAATGTAGATGTCAAAGAAACAATCTTTGTGCTTTATTCAGAGTGAAAATCACAATGGATTTCACATCGGTTCTCTACCAACATGTTTTGATGGAGTGAAATCAAGGAAATCAAGCAGTGACGTTGACGGCGTTAACGTGACGTTGACGGCGTTAACGTGCTATCTTGGCCCGCGCAATCACCCTCTTATTCAGGTATGGAAAACCTTCCAGGCGTCGTTGTTAGACGTTACGTTAGGTCCATGCGAGGACGCATTTGCCACTTGTGTCAACAGCAAATGTGAACCAATTTTAATTTCAGGATTGAAACCTATAAAACTTCCTATAAAACTTGAATATCTGATTCTGAAAGTAATTTGCAACTTTCATTTCAAACCCCATGTCCAACCAATTTAAACGACAGCAACTCAAAATGCAAAATGCACAACAAATTGTACATGAATTGATTTAGATTTATAGGTTTTCATGTAAATGAGAAAAAAAGTAAAGGCAACCTTTCTTTTGCAAATGAGTGTATAAATACAGGTTAAGATGACCCCGACTGTAGAGAAATCCCTCACTTGAACAATCCTAGACACCTGAACTAGACTCGTATCCACAGTTTTGTTTTGTTTAAAGATTGTACTGTTTATACCACGTTATGGCCAATACGAGCTCGATGACAGCTTCTTGTTGCGTTTGAGCCTAACCCTGGAGCGAAACCGCTAGTGCGGTATCTTCAATGCCATGTTCCATGCATTTTGTTCCAACAATCTTATGGAGGCAACTGGTATAAATTGTATTGTTCACTTTCCAGTTTATTCTTTTTAACAGGCATTTCGCTCAAGTCGCATAAACTCGCATATGAAGTCTTGAACAGGTTGCGTAGTTTGAAATACCCTCTCAAAAAGGCTCGCATTAACAATTATAGAATTGCAACGCAATCACCTTAACTAGTAGCGGTCGCAATTGTCGCCATTGCGGTCGTATAACACTCGGGACTTTCAACGCGGTAGCAAGTCGATCCCCGATGGGTGCGGTTGTTCTCTATTTCTTCGCTTCAGAAGTGTGCACGCTGTTAAACTATATACTTAAACTATATTATTTACCAATTGATATCTACGAGATCATTCAAAGTGGTCGTAAATGATGTTGCAATTTTAGTCGACATTCGCTTGCAAAACGCAATCCAGCGATCAATGTGGCGAACTTGAACGACTTTGTACAAGTAATAAAAAATTACGATCGCACAAATTGTAATAGTGTCGCAATTCGGTGTGAACGGGGCCGCTGACGGCACGTACGTCCCAATATTTCTTGCAATGTCCAACTAATTAGAGTCCTTTGAAAAATTGAAACTGTATGGCTGACAGTAATAACTTGACGTTAAAATACGGGCGTATCTATCTATCTATCTATCTATCTATCTATCTACAGTTGTCCTACTTAATCATACAATGAAATGCTTGTATTTCGCTCATTTTTAAAAAAAAATATATAGTATAAAATAAATCTTGAGGGGCGGAGCGAGTTGCGGCGGCGACTGATTACGTCATGTTTTGTTAGCTAAAAATAGAAATGTACCTTGTGACACTGACTCTGAACTGTATTAAAACACTATGCGATACTGTCAGTCGCTCCACAATACGATGCCAAAAGGCAAAACATGTTTATAATCGTTTATATATTAAATTTTATTAATTTATCGCATCGCTCCGCTTCGCGTCGGTTGGGTTAAATTCCATAAAGGTTATGATACAAACGAAAACATACGTATTTATGTTTGTCAAGAATCACCAAGATTACGGTTAATATACATTTTGATCAACATGTAATATATAAAATGTATATTTGTTTGTTATGCTGTCGTACTTATCTTGTTGTGCTGAAGGTTCGAATACCGGCAGGATCATTCTGATTTTTAAAGTTGGCTCGCGGTACTTTGGTATATACACCGGGGTGCCTCTTCGAAGGCCCTCATCTATCTGCCTGCAATTAGCCGTAAATTGCTTTTTTATCCATACGTTTGATATCATATTGGCGTAACATTCATTGATCGGCTCGAAAATGTTAATTTTTCAACAGATGGTTTTCACGGGAAATAGAAAGATTAAAGTGGAATCTGCCAACTGAAAATAATGATGAAAGTTTATGCACCCTGAAACTCCAATATCCTGAAATAATTTATGCTATCCAATTAAATTGCTGCTTTTTCAATGCCGTCTTTGTTAACCAGCATTTGATTGGTTCAAGAATTAAGTCAAAATCCAATTTAAACAGCTGTCGCCGAAAACAAATAAACAAAAAAAAAAACAACCTCAAAGCCCGTGAACATTTTAGACCAAGTTTAAGCCTAAGAATCCAGGATATTTATTGAATATGGACATTATCAGGATGTCTTGGTTTCAAAGGGGAGTATATTCGCACTTGCTGATTCAAGGGGTGGGGCGCATCCGGCGCGCGCCCCCTCTAAAATTCCACAACCATACATAAACGTAGACACACAATCTCCCCAAAAACTCACAAAAATGCACAATTCCACAGCTTTGAATTAAAAAAAATCGCGGGGTAGTTCCCACAGATCCCCAGTCCAACCAGAACTACATCCTCCTCACGGCTCGGGCAAAGCGGCAAGCCGCTTGCATTGTCTCTGTCTACATTTTTTTTTAAAAAAGCGCCCCCCCCCCCCAAACCCGAACTCCTTGATCAGGCATTGCATTCGTGCTAAGAAACCCAAAAGCCATCTACTGGAGAAGTTGGTATTATTTAAAGCGTAAATGTAAGAACAGAGCAATGTGATACGACCATCTGTATTGTCGCATACACATTCCAAAACGTGTTTATGTTCTCGTATTTTCATGATAAGGTCTGCATTGTATTCTCGTGTCATCATATTTTTGATGTTTATGGCGATGTCTTAAGTGCATAAATGTATAATCACACAGTAATGTGCATATGTTATGTCCTATAATTAGATTTACTGTTAGTCCTACTTACTCGTCCATACATGTGTTTCGTTCAAAATTTGGAAATATACTGTATAAAATAAACCGCGAGGTCTTGTTACGGAGAAAAAAATGTATAACTATCGTTTATATATTTAAATTTAGGGAATTGATCGCAAGCGACGCGAAGCGGAGCGCTTCGTTAACTATACATGTAATTGTGAATTAAAAAAATGTAATTCGCATAGAGTAAGTTTATATCATTAAAAAAAAATTGAAACGTCAGCATCTTTAACCCAGTAAATACATCTAAAATGTTTCTCAAATGCATGACAACCACCTTCCACCTTTACCCACTCCTATTTCTTCTTCTAGCTCGCCTACGTCCCCAAATTCGCGCAACAAAGCACTCTCGACCAATTTCTGAGGGTTCTTTAATTTCTCAAGATATGCCTTTAGCATTATTACGAGCCAACGTTGTGATAGAAACTGCTGGTGCCCGAGTCGAAAATTAAACTGAAAAAAAAAGAAGAAAAAAAAGAACAGATGTTTTATGTTAGATTTGAGCACAAACAGCTCTCGTCATCTTGAATACATCAATTGCGTGCGTGTTGCATAATTATAATGGTTATATGTAATAAATGAGCATATATGAGTACAAGTCATGAGCAGTGAGAGTGTTTTCAAACATTTATATAATGAATATTGAATGAGAAAATATACGGCCTTGCGAATAAATGCCTTGGTGATAATTTGAAGATAAATTCGAAAGTTATAAATAAACTTATTAACTAAGGAAGGCCGGTGCTAAATATGCAAATTATAACTTCATCATTCAAATTCTACTATTTTTTCTATTGCATTATTCTTATTTGCCTCGCAAGGACCCCCATAATGCTTCTCTTTATTGTTTTATTGTGAATCATCAAATTATCATTTAAAAAAATGGTAATGCAAGCATAATTTTCAAAATCATTTGATAACTTCACAACACGCTGGTGATCTCTGCAACGTACCTGCTAATACCGTCACAGGCGCGTGCCTGGACCCATTTTGGGTGTACGCACCATATGGCTAGAGTGGATCAGGGGCATGACCTTGGAACGCTGTAGATGCATTTCGGAGGGTACAAAAAATGTCTAAAATCATAGTGAAATATGATAAAAACGAACAGTTTTACCTTTACGATTAACTTTTGTTGGACACATTACGGACAGCGTTAAGTGCTCTATCAACAAGCCGTTTAAAAATAACCAAAACTCTACACACCGTTTAATTAATTTTTTATCACATCAGTATGATGTACATCATTTCAATAGAAATACCATTATATATCATTACAGACGCCACGTATCATGTCAATTTAAGTTAGTCTATGTTGCGTGAAAACACTGTGTGATGTCAAACATACTCTATGTAGCGACATATCTCAACTGTAAAGCAAGGCAATTGCGCAAATACTGTCAACAAAGTAAGTTTGAAGTTGTCGTGTTTCCAAAATCGATGAAAAGATATTGCAAAAACTGTAAAAGTGGTGAGAGAACTGAAAAATAGACAATAATGTTGTATTGTATGTCTAAAGGGACACCTGTATGCAAATTTCGTTGTTATTTTTTTTAAGCTCACCTGGGCACAGATACCTTCTGGGATTATTTGTTACACTATAAAACGACCGAAACCTGTATATCTACTATCTGCGAGTAACCCTTTGACCATTTGCATAATTATTTCAGTCTATAAATAGAGACTGTACTGTCACATACTGAGTACAAATCAAAGCGCTGATAGCGCTGAGAGAACAGGATTGTCGCATTTCTTTTGTTTATCAAAATTTAATAAACGGGGATCAAATTTTCAAGCGATGTCAATAAACCCAATGTTATAAACCCGCTTTAACCTTGCGTTAACAAGGTGGTTACAAGAAAAGATAAACACATCATTTGTTTCAATGGACTGTTAACAATCAGCACATCGCCTCTCTTACTCTCCCTATTTCTCTTGCCTACAGTTTATAAGAATTATATCAATATGCATATCTAAATCAAAAGGAAGCAAATCTAAAGCAAAAATAAATGTATATCATTATTGTATTTAAGTTTGGTATCTGGCAAAAATTACATTAACCCAGCAGATCTGCAGCTCGTTAAACCCTCTTTCACTTGAGACACACACAACTTCAGTGCCTTCAGCACTTTGATTACTATATACAAGGGCAAGGATCTATGGTAATCCTAACTGCGCACGAAGATCGTTGGTATATAGAAAGTTGTATGATTCTATGGTAATCCGTTCGCAATAGATTTCAGTGTGTCTAACTATAGCCTAAAGACAAGTGTATACTCATACATAATATAGATGATCAACAAATATTGTAAACAATTTGAGTTCATGAATTCCAAAAATTTTTTTTTGTTTCCCACATAATTATAAACTTAAAAAAATTACGCAGGTTTTGTCCAAAGACCTATTAAACTGGTATTATAGGTCTTATTTTGCCCCCCCCCCCCCCTTAAAAAAAACAACAAAAACTTTGCAACAAAAAGCATTTTACCTGGAATATTCTTAATGAAATGTTGACAAAAATGACAGACTACGATAAATTGTAACGATGAAAGGGCACGATATGATACTTATCTTGGTAGAAATGAGAACATTCAACCACAACAAGGAAATGCATGTTAACAATATCAAAGGGCTTTTTATATTAGTTAATTCTTTCAAAAACATATTTTGCTGCAAAGACCTTTATAATTGAATCGTGACAAGGCAAGAAAGCGTATATATGCGCCGATCCATAGGGGGGTAGAGGTGTCATGACCCCCCCCCCCGGGATTTTTGCCTTAATTATATTTCATATACCCCCCCCCCCCCCCCCCCCCCGGAAGAAGTCACGGACCCAACCTAGCTCACATCCGATAATTTTCATAGATTGGCTCGAGTAAAAAAAAACCCAAAAAAACCCAATCATTGTTCGAGCAGTTCTCATATGACAATGTAATGTAAATAGCAGGAACATACCTCTACATCACGCAGGTATTTATGTATTGTTTAGCTTTATGGTTAATAAAATGTCTCTATATACATATGATATAGTAGACCAGGGTCTCTTTAATACTGTATATATAGAGACCCTGAGTAGACCTAGTAAAGAGACTCTAGTAGAACATAATTTAATTAAGCAATAGCAAAGGTAGTCACGAATTTGAAGTACATACGTCAAGGGAAAATAGCTAGTTATTCAAGCCATGAACTTAAAGCAAAAGAATGAAAGGAAACTGTAGGTCTAGACAGGGTCTCTTAATACTGTATATATACAGAGACCCTGGTCTAGGTAGATTATATGTTTATGTACACGATATGCACTGGAAGTTGGACTGAAAATAACTGTTTATCACGCAAATTAAGTTAATTCATGTTTAATTATTTAAATGCGTCTTCAAAGAAAAAAGATAAATAAAACATCACACGCCACAGACTCAATTTTTTTCACTGAATATTTTAGCAGAGCAAAATCTTTAAAAAAAAAAAGAAGAAAATATTATCAATCTACAAGTCTAGCCTGGTTCCCTACATCGATAGAAGCTGATATCGGTAAAGTTGCTGTAAAGATCGGGAACCAGCCAAAAATCGATATTGGTGACGCGCTGTTCTCTTTACTACCGAATGCTTATAAACCTGGCGAGTAGCTGGATGTATCGATCAGACGACAGTGTTTACATATGTACACGTGAGTCGCTTTTGTGGACACAGATAGTGTTGAACAGACGACAAAGTAAGTTTTCGTGTATTTTTAATATACATTTGTAATTAATTTGAGAGGCTCTTCTGGTATGGAAATGTGATGTCTAGTTAATTTTAAAACAACTGTTGATTGATATTGACTAGTTTGCAAAGATTGTGTTTACAGTACAGGTAACTAGACAGGATAATATAGAACAATTGACAGTAGGACTTGGAATTTCCATACAGCGTATAGTAAAGTAAGTTGTTAAACTTAAATGCAATCAAAGGCGATTTCAATAAATCTAGGTAGATAAGATCGATTAGATATCATTTATGAAAAGTTAACAGACATTATGTGTGTGGAATTACCTTTACATAAGGTTAAAAAATGTCACTTTAGGGTGATTACTCCAATATTGCTTATTAAGGTATGATCCCTCTTGTATGTGCTCACTTTTTAACCAATGTTAATCAGTCTTGAATAAGCTATGAATATTTTGGTTCAAATTTATGAATTCATGAGTAGATCTATTAATTATTATTGGATATAATATGGCTTTTTTGCATGAATTGCAATGGGAAACAGAAAGATCTTGTTGATTACAATGCAACCATCATGCAGTCATTAGCTGAACTTACGCATGCAATTAATCTCAGTCTTTCAATCTTTTGAGAGGTGTTACATAGCCGACACATGTATAAGATTTTCCAACGGTATACTTTTACAATTCACCCTGGTATATTGTGTATTTTGTACTGCATAGTAAAAATCGCTACTTGCCAATATAGGCCAAATTTGAAGTAGATACTAACTAATTAAATGATTTTAACGTTATAATTTCTGAAAGTCCATAGATCTCAGAAATGTGATTATTATACATATCTTGCATAATTGATATATGAACGACACATACTGGTATTGGTTTTTACATTGCAAAGGACTGTCTCTATAATACCACAATTATAAATAAGATATGCGTCGGAGGGCACCTGTTTTACCCCAAATTTGGCAAAATTTGACAGCGCTTGCCAATTGCTGTTGCAGTTGGGCAGTAGCAGCTCATTGGGAGGGGCCCTTCAAAGTTTATGTACTATGTTTTAGTTAACTGATATTTTCAATGTGTCAGGGAGGTAAAAAAACTGTTAGTTTGCTGGCTGCTTTTGCTTGGATCAGGCAGTGGTCATAAAATTTTTCTTCTTAAAAAATTTCAACGCCGACCGTACAGTGAACTTAATGGCATCAGCAGGTGTCCGACATAAAGGTATACTGCTACCAAGCAATTTCCTCAGGATCAGGGAAGTCAAAAACACGTTGGCTGGTCTCTGTCCATTAGACAGCTTTTGCTTGGATCATGCAGTGGTCATATGTTTTTTATGCTTTAGAAAATTGTCAGATTTCAACAGCTACAGTGCGGACACCTGAAAAGCATCAGTAGGTTCCAGAAATGCATCGCCCGATGTACAGTTATCATCAGGGTAACAGGCTGTGCCTGTACAGGTACCAGGTGGCTCCAGTTTTGTGTATAGCAGTTGGCTTGTGTGTACTCGGTACTTCTTTCAATAGATTTAAAGGTGAACCACAAAATTTTTTTTACTTTTTCTAAAACCTTTCCTATTTTGTCCATTTACATAAGGGAAACCGCGAACAAACATTTTTTTCTGAAAAAAAAATCTCATAAAGTATGTTAAAACTTAAATGCCGATTTTGTTAGCTGCTGGGCAGTATTTACATTTAAGGGTCATGTGACCCCTATGACGTTATCCAAAGACCAAGTGTCATTTGCCTTCTTAATTTGATATAAATGTATGTAATCATTTATCATATTTAAAACGTTTTAATCAAACATGTCATTTTTTTTTTTTTTTGTTTAGTATAAAGTTAAAGGTTTTATCGAGTTGTTTCTGTGAAATTAATCCGCGAATTCAACGAAAATAAATGATATATTTGTGATTACCCAAATCAGATAGACTGTGAAATAAAAAGTAGACTGTGAAACAAAAAGTTAAATTCAGAGATAAACAGAAGTTTTCAAGTGAATAGAAGTTAAAATTTTCATAATTTGAATATGTTTTTTACCACTATGACATGACATATTCCTATACGTTGGTGTTTGTAGTGCAACCATGGTTATTTTATTTTAATTTCTCCTACCCAAACATTTATGAACTGATGCTTGTTTGTAATGCACATTAGGAAAAGGAAGCAATAAACCATAACTTTTACCCATTGAAAGAGAGGAAGAAATAAAATAATGAAATTAGTGTTACTTACCTTCTTTCACGCATTTATGCCTGTCTTCCTTTATATCATAAAATAAGCTTTTTATCATCAATCCATAACAATTAATTCGTCAATGAATCATGTTTTAAGTAAAATATTTTCTCATGTCATTTTCAGATAATCAGAATCACATTTACATTTTTTCTATACCCCACAAAGATATAACTTATAAAATGGATTTGATTTGAATAATAATGGAACAAAGAACCTATCTATATACATAGACATATTGACAAACCTGCATAATTATATCTGTGCTATATCTTATATATTTGCACTAATAATATCCTTTATATTATCTTGAATGAAACTTGCCGATCTTAAACGCATTATTTATGACTTAATCTGTGTCATTAATAACTAATGGACAATGTTTCACCATCTAAGAACCTGACCGTCTGTAAGCGTCTGCTCACATCTCAAAGTGATTATCTTGACAATATGTCACACCCAGGGCCATAAATCATACCCATCAATTAGTCACCACCAGTTAGGCATCTCTCCGACACACACCCCCAGATCAATTAACCCGGTAACCCTTTATTACCCCCGATTGACCCCAAACAGGAAATTACATAATCATACCAAACCAAAAAGTTAATTCTTATCAGTAGATATGTAAGGGATTTTACTTATTTAGAAACATGGTCTTTGTGGAAACCCAACGCAGATACAGATTTTAACGGAAAATAAGAGGGATTTTGATATGAAGGTATATATAAAACGTTTATTAACGTTACTCATATTCAGGATCTTTATGTCAATATTATCAAATATTGTTAGCTCACCTGAGCACAACGTGCTCAAGGGTGAGCTTTTGTGATGGCCCTTTGTCCGTCGTGCGTCGTCAACAATTTGGCTTGTTAACACTCTAGAGGCCATATTTTTAGGCCAATCTTCATGAAACTTGGTCAGAATGTTTGTCTCCATAAAATCTTGGACAAGTTCGAAATTGGGTCATGAGGGGTCAAAAAGTAGGTCACAAGGTCAAGTTTTATAAAAACCTTGTTAACACTCTAGAAACCACATTTTTAGCCCAATCCTCATGAAACTTGGTCAGAATGTTTCTCTCCATAAAATCTTGGACAAGTTTAAAATTGGGTCATGTGGGGTCAAAAAGTAGGTCACGAGGTCAAATCTTAGAAAAACCTTGTTAACACTCTAGAGGCCACATTTTTGACCAAATCTTCATGAAACTTGGTCAGAATGTTTGTCTCCATAAAATCTTGGACAAGTTTGACTTTGGGTCATGTGGGGTCAAAAAGTAGGTCACAAGGTCAAATCTTAGAAAAACCTTGTAAACACTCTAGAGGCCACATTTTTGGCCCAATCTTTATGAAACTTGGTCAGAATGTTTGTTTTTATAAAATCTTGGACAAGTTCGAATTTGGGCCATGTGGGGTCAAAAAGTAGGTGAATATAAAAAAATCCAACATATGTTGCTCATTTATAATCAGGTGAGCGATTCAGGGCCATCATTGCCCTCTTGTTCTTAACATTTTCCCATGTTGTTACTTATGATAACCATTTTTATATCATTAATCTGTACGCATGTTGCAGTCTGTAGTGGCTTATACTTTATGCATGAAGTTCTGTATTTTTACACGTTTTACGCACATATTTAGTCTTATGTAGATGAATGGGAACTCTACTTAAAATCATTGTCAGAAAAGTTATTCATGATGTAGTCAATTGGTGCTATTTTGAATTGTCAATATGTTTTTCAGTTTGACGTAAATGATGATTGAGATGAAATCTGGCGGTATTTTATAACAGCTGCTTTTGCCGTTGGCAATGTTTTTAATGACAAATACTGTTTTAAAACCTCCATCAGCCTGCACGTCTTTGAGGAACTTTCACAAATTAAAGTACTACCCCATGTTTCTTCATTTCTTTGCATGCATGGACAGATTTAATGGGTGTCTTGTAATTGAAAATTATGGTTGTTAGCCTTTGAAATACTATGTCTGTATGGCTTGATTTTAGTTTCACAATTACATTCCTGAATATACTGGTACCCAAACCTTAGATTTAATGCAAAAAGCTACAATAACAATTTTGAGATGTCCAAAAAAAACAAAATAAAAAAACCCAAAAACATTATTTGTATGATTTTCAAAGCATTAACATTTTCTGATTGTTTTGCAAATGAAAGATGCATCTCTTATTTAAAATTTTGGTAGGAAATTGTGATTTGTAATTTCTCAATTTGTTTTTCCTGTCTTGGTTTTGTTAATTGAATAACCTAATTATGAAAAACCTGAAATAATTAAAATAATACATAGTACATTTAAGTACAAAATATTTTTAGAAGAATGGAACATTTCTTTTTGGTTGAGTATACTGTTTAAATACTTCAGCATACTGTGAATGTTATTTTTTTTATTATGGTAACTGTACAAGTTTGCATCTATAAACCATACGCTAAAATCCAATTTCATTTCTTTTTCTAGAGTATAACAATTATCCCATAGGTTCTCTGTTCCCCTCAGTAAAAGTTCCGGTCATTAGTTATTTATGGCTAATTCTGTGGTCATTCCCCTCTAGATTTAGCTTTCACAAAAAACTGCACAGTTACGGGACAGCAATCTCATTTTGATATGGATATGGGGTTGGTTTCTATGAGAGCAGTTAAGCCTTTCCCTCATATAGACTCATTTTAACCCTTTCCCTCATATAGACTCATTTTAACCCTTTCCCTCATATAAACTCATTTTGACGCACTCAATAGGTACCACTTAAAGCCTGATCTGCAGAAAACCACAGTTAAACCTTACCAAATTTAATTGTAAAATCCTCATTTCCAGACCACCGAGGAACAGCGAACAGCATAAAACCTGATCAACCTGCGAGTTACTCGCAGGCTGATCTGGTTTTATGTTGTTCGCATAGGTCTTTTCATGGTTTCCTTCTATGAGGGAAAGGGTTAAGCTTGGGCCTCAAATTTTCCGAGAAACACTTGTGAACAATTTCAGTCAATTACTTTCCTGGCGAGAGTCCTAGTTTAGAGTCCACAGTCATTTGCAATCTTAAACAAGACAAGTATCTTTTATAAAAGATATGTGGTGTTGAATGGAGAATTTAGAATCGCTATAATTATGATGTACAGATAACTGGATAGGTAACATGCTTCCCTTCTCTCAAATGTGTCCTGGTTTTGATCCCTGGTCATGCATGTACAGGAGAGGGTTCATCGGTTGCCCAACCAGACATGTGTGTTTCCCTCGGTTCCCTCCCACAATAATGATCATTATAAGTACAACCACCACCAGTCAAAGCCTTCGAAAATGATTAATGTAAGTTATTGTAACTTGTTTTGTAATGGATGTAAAATGAATAATGTTTAAACTTTTGTTTTTTTTACAATTAACATTCTGTGAAGCTTTTCATATTGGGAAGTCAAAATCATGGAAGCATGCATACAAAAAGCATCCACTCCACTGCAGTTGGCGGAGTATATCATTAAGATGATTTTAATGAAGCAGTTGGCGAGTATATCATTAAGATGATTTTAATGAAGCAGTTGGCGGAGTATATCATTAAGATGATTTTAATGAAGCAGTTGGCATAGTATATCATTAAGGTGATTTTAATGAAGCAGTTGGCAGAGTATATCACTAAGATGATTTTAATGAAGCAGTTGGCGGAGTATATCATTAAGATGATTTTGATGAAGCAGTTGGCGGAGTATATCATTAAGATGATTTTAATGAAGCAGTTGGTGGAGTATATCATTAAGGTGATTTTAATGAAGCAGTTGGCGGAGTATATCATTGAAGCAGTTGGCGGAGTATATCATTAAGATGATTTTAATGAAGCAGTTGGCGGAGTATATCATTAAGGTGATTTTAATGAAGCAGTTGGCGGAGTATATCATTAAGGTGATTTTAATGAAGCAGTTGGCGGAGTATATCATTAAGATGATTTTAATGAAGCAGTTGGCGGAGTATATCATTAAGGTGATTTTAATGAAGCAGTTGGCTGAGTATATCATTAAGGTGATTTTAATGAAGCAGTTGGCGGAGTATATCATTAAGATGATTTTAATGAAGCAGTTGGCAGAGTAGTTCATTAAGATGATTTTAATGAAGCAGTTGGCGGAGTAATTTAATTTTTAATTTATTTTAAGTACAATGACAGAAGAAAGCCCAAATTTTAAGATATATGTGTTTAGAATTTCAAAATTTTGAAGGTATAAAAAGTCACTTTTTAGAGTTTTTATGCAAATTTGGCTAAAATTTCAATAAAAAGCAGTTTTAGTTAAAAAAACAAACCTGGTGAGGTATAAAGCTGTTCATTTATATTCCACTGACATTTTTTTCTCCTTTTTTTTTTTTCCAAAATGCATATCTTTGCTTTTCTTGCATTTTTATACTTTAAAAACACTTTCGCTGCCTGAAAATGAAAATCGACGGCACCAATGATGTGTTAAAAAATCATTTATCCGATTTATAATGGGCACGCATGATAATCCGGTAATTTACTAGTGCTACATCTGAGAATATATTTTAAAGCAAAAACAATCATTTTCTTTTCTTTCGCACCTGTCGAAGAAAAAAGAATAGAAATAAACATCTCAAATCTGTCTGAGACAGGTATAACTGAATGGATTCAGCCTTTTCTGCTTCGACTGGACAATTTTCAATGTTGCTACTGCTTGTTTAAATGGCGGAAAGGTGCCAAACCAGCGAAAATGAAACTGATTCGAGAAAACTTAAGTAAAAAACAAACATGACATTTCGATTTTGATCAAATTGACTGACTCTAATTGTCACATATAAATTTTTAAAAAAATGTGGATAAACTCATAATTAAACCCACCTTGGTCAATTTTGCCCCCTCTAAATCAGCCATTGCAATTGAGCCACTGACCCCTTTCTGTGACAATCCTGGAATGAACAATGATAATTATGTCAATGTTAAACAAAACCTTAATATTTCTTGTTACACAGACGGCAATGCCAATGCCTGGGTTACTACAATAGCTCATCCTATTCTTGGAATAATCAAGCTTAAAAGGAGCATTATTGTTTACGCATTTTCTTCATGAAAAATGATGAGAGTGTATCTTGTCATGAAATATTTATTACTTTCTTCTGTGTTTCATTGTGCAATGTGGAAGGTAGTTGACACTTAATAGGATAAACTTTCAGTTCAATATAACAATTAAGGCAAAATTTATTTGCTCTAAGTATAGTGAAATGGCCCTCAAGTGAGACACTGCCACCTGGGAAATTATAAGACGTTGGCTTCTTTAAGACTCATACAGAAAACAATATTGTGTCTGGCAAATTTGGCATAAGCTACTCAGTCTCCTGAAAGGTGAGTAATATCCATATGTATCGAGCTATGTGCATTAGCGATTATTGTCTTAACCCTTTCCCTCATATAGACTCATTTTGACGCACTCAGTAGGTAGCACATAAAGCCTGATCTGCAGAAAACCACAGTTAAACCTTACCAAATTTAATTGTAAAATCCTCATTTCCAGACCACTGAGGAGCAGCGAACAGCATAAAACCTGATCAGCCTGCGAGTTACTCAGTTTTATGCTGTTCACATAGGTCTTTTCATGGTGTCCTCTATGAGGGAAAGGGTTAATTTGTTTTTATACGCCGCCGGAGGCGGTCGTATATTGGCGTCATCTTCTCCGTCTGTCCGTCCGTCCGTACGTCCATATCTTGTGAACGCAACTCCTCCTACGTTTCTGAATGAATCTTTTCAAAACTTTGTCAATGTCATTACTATAATGGGTAGATGTGCATGAAGTGGCGATTTTCCGGTTCATTGATTTTTACAAGATTTGTGTCCCTTTGAAACTTAGTCTCTGTAGCTGAATGATATTGCAGCCTTGTGAACGCAACTCCTCCTACATTTCTGAATGAATCTTTTCAAAACTTGGTCAGTGTCATTACTATAATGGGTAGATGTGCATGAAGTGGCGATTTTCAGGTTCATTGATTTTTACATGATTTGTGTCCCTTTGAAACTTAGTCTCTGTAGTTGAATGATATTGCAGCCTTGTGAATGCAACTCCTCCTACATTTCTGAATGAATCTTTTCAAAACTTGGTCAATATCATTACTATAATGGGTAGATGTGCATGAAGTGGTGATTTTATGGTTCATTGATTTTTACATGATTTGTGTCCCTTGAAACTTAGTCTCTGTAGCTGTTTGATATTGCAGCCTTGTGAACGTAACTCCTCCTACATTTCTGAATGAATCTTTTCAAAACTTGGTCAATATCATTACTATAATGGGTAGATGTGCATGAAGTGGTGATTTTCCGGTTCATTGATTTTTACATGATTTGTGTCCCTTGAAACTTAGTCTCTGTAGCTGTTTGATATTGCAGCCTTGTGAACGCAACTCCTCCTACATTTCTGAATGAATCTTTTAAAACTTGGTCAATTCATTACTTAATGGGTAAATGTGCATGAAGTGGCGATTTTATGGTTCATTGATTTTTACAAGATTTGTGTACCTTGAAACTTGGTCTCTGTAGCTGATTGATATTGCAGCCTTGTGAACGCAACTCCTCCTACATTTCTGAATGAATCTTTTCAAAACTTGGTCAATATCATTACTATAATGGGTAGATGTGCATAAAGTGGTGATTTTCCGGTACATTAATTTTTGCAAGATTTGTGTCCCCTGAAACTTAGTCTTTTTAGCTGATTGATATTTCAGCTTTGGGAATGCAATTTCTTGTATGTTTCTGACCTAATCTTTTCAAAACTTGGGCAATGTCATTACTATACTGGGTAGATATGCACAAAGCAGGGGCTTTGATGTTCATCAATATTTGCAATAGTTATGCCTTTCTAAACATGGTCTCTTTAAAACACAACTCAAGTTTCTAAACAGGTAAAAGTGCATAAGGCAAGGATTTTCTGGTACAGTGATTTTTGCAAGAGTTATGGGGAGAAAGAAAAAAGGATTCAAATTGATACTGCTATTTGACCTACTGTCTTATTGGAAGCATTTTTAGGGTTCTATCTCTGTTCATCTAAATTAATTGGTCTTACAGACTTCATTATGAGGTTATGCTTACAGAAATGTTAAAAGCAATAATTAAAAGACCCCTCTTTGTCTTTATATTTTGTGGCGGCGTATATTGTGGCATCACTGGCACTCTTGTTAAGATGATGTGTCATCTTTTTAAGTATGACTTGAGTTTCATTGAGTGCCCATCTACTCAGCTAAATTCACACAAGGATCTAATAGAACGGAAAGAAATAAGATAAGCAAAGTAAACCATATACTAAGCTTTTTCACAAATTCTAGGATAATGTCATAAACAAAGTATCCTAAGTCTAATTTTTTCTTTGACATATTTTGATGCCTTGGCTCATACAGGGCTTTTTCACACCAGTTTGGTAATTTTAATGGTACAATACCATTCAAATGGAAAAATTAGTGTGGTTTTGGTTCAAATTTGATAGTTTATACATATACTATTATTTTAATTTTATTTGTAGAGGAAAAATTACTGTAACACCATTGACCTTTTTTTTTCACATTGTGAAAATTGCAACAATCTTTCTCCCAAAGTTTCTTGCATAACTATATATTAGGGTAGCATTTATGGTATGTACAATTGCAGAGTTGTATAAAATGGGTTCAGATTTTATTTATTCACTGTTTAGTTATGGAAGCTCCTTGTACAAGTTAAATAAGCCTTGTCCTACTATAATAAAGGTCACATTCTACATGTCGTCATGGCTACGAAAAAAAAACATCGTTTCATATAATACCACTAAACTTAGGTAAATAAATAAGTCACTTGATGACATGAATTTGAATGAACATGAATATTCATGAGGCACAGGATAAATATGAATCTCTTCCCTAGCACCATCTTTAATGCCTTTTAATTTTTAGCTCACCTGAGCACAAAGTGCTCAAGGTGAGCTTTTGTGATCGCCCTTCGTCGTGCGTCGTCAACAATTTGCTTCAAACGACATCTCCTCTAAAACCGCTGGACAGAATTTGATTAAACTTGGCAGGGATGATCCTTGGGTGAGGCTCTACAAAAGTGGCTAAAATAAAGTTGATCCATGTAGAACTCTGGTTGCCATGGCAACAAAAAAATAAAATAAAATGAAAACTTTAAAAATCATCTCCTTCAAAACTACTGGCCAGATTTTAAAATAAATTGGTACAGATGTTCCTTGGGTCAACCTCTACCAAAGTTGCTAAAATTTTTCCGATCTGTAAAAAACAAGGCCGCCAGGGGCGGGGCTTATTTGCCTTTTATGTATATAGGGAAAACTTTAATCAACATTTCCTCTGAAACCACTGGACAGAATTTGATTAAACTTGGCAGGAATGAACCTTGGGTCAACCTTCACAAAAGTTCCTAAAATAAACTTGATCCATACAGAACTCTGGTTGCCATGGCAACAAAAAAAATAAAATGAAAACTTTAAAAATCATCTTCTTCAAAACTACTGGCCAGATTTTAAAATAAATTGGTACAGATGTTCCTTGGGTCAACCTATTTATCTCAGGTGAGCGATTTAGGGCCATCATGGGCCTCTTGTTGTTTTTTTTTGTAAATTGATTAATATTCATCAAGGGAAAAAATGCAGGGATGGCGAAATTCATTGTCCGAGTTGTACATTTGCCGGCACAGACAAGTAAATTTTCACTGTTGACTTGTCTGTGGACAACCAAAAATCTGAAACCGTAGCAAAAACTGTAAAGATATCCCTGCTGTGTGTCAGTCAAATAAAGTTGATTTTTCGGCATCTTACAAGATGATCTGCATATTAAACCATTCTGTTTTGACTGGTTTCGTTTCTAAAACGTTAAGATATGAAAATTAAAGGTCAAAATCAGCACTTTAATGCACAGTCTATAATTGGTAATTTCCTTGTCAAATGGATTGATTCCTTATTAAAAATCGTCCCAAACAAGAAAAGGGGAAGAATATCCCGATCAATTCC
>CM037781.1:55395531-55445531 GCA_021229015.1 Solen grandis | reverse complement strand
GTTACATTAATTAGGTGCAGTGATTTAATGGTTTCCCATAATCATAATTTACTTGTGACAACTAAATATGAATGTATGAAACATAAAAAACACAACTTACTATCAGTTTACTGTAAAATGAAAGGTTTACAAGTAATTTAATAACAGTATAATTCGTCTGCAATGTTTTATATTCATGGAGGTGCCATTTATGCCGGAAATGAGGACAAGTTTAATTTTCGGGCCTTTACACTGTGGCCGTATTTTTAAGAAAAATAAGACACGTTTTAAACGTTGAAACCTTATAAACTTTTATCAATGTACAGTGATGAACATGTTAAAATAATATCTTATTTTATTTTACTATATTGAACTTGAAAGATGTGTCCAGAAAAAAAATGATATCGGCCCAACGTCAATCCGATGTTGTTGAAATGAATATAGAGAAATTTAAAAAATCTCAGATCGGTCCGATATAGGTCCGATGTGGAAAATCCGATATATGTTAAAGCTTTTTTTTGCCCTTTGTGTATGTTAGAATGATCAAATGACAAATAAATTTGACATTTGCTGTTAAAAGAAACATTTAACGTGACATTTACATGGTCTGTTCTATATCATTCCAACATTGGCCCAACGTAGGCCCGATATCGGCCCGAGATCGACAAACTAGCCGATATACCGATATTATTCCGACATCGGGCCGACGTAGTCATGCTAGCTGGGCACAGGAGGAGCAGGTAATTGTAGATTCGCAGTCCTCACCGATTACGTTTATCGGAAAACGGTTAAGCTTTAAAAGCGGAAAGTGGCGAGTGGATTGGCAAAACAGAACTCGAATCTGCTAAAGCGAGTCTAAAGTAAAACGTTATGGTGGATTGCAAATTAAAATTCCTAATTAAAGCACGGGTCTTACAGCATTGTGTAGTTTGATTAAGAAGCAAGGATTGCGTTGTATTTAATAACAGCAGAATAAGCAACAATCGGAATAGAAATTTGAGCTAGTTGCCCTTCTATACAAATTAAGTATCATATATGGTGTAAGCTTGGCATAAACTACAGCACAAATCCATATGTATTTCTTCAGTGTTAAACTGTTTTTAGGCAAACAAGTCTCTAAGTCTTTCATATACCGTATACATTTATTGATCTTTTGTTTAATAGTTTTTTATTATGCATTTAACATATTATTTGTATGTTTTTCATAGATATAAATTCCTGTAATAGTTTTGTATGTATTGGCTGGTATGTATTAGTTTAAGTAATGTAGTCTCTTATAACTCATGTTTGAGTGGCAATATACATTTTATAATATATATTTGTATATTATTATTTGTAATGTAAAGTTTATGTTTGTTTAACGACTGAGTGTTTACAAATGACAACTATTCTGGTATTACAAGACTGAGTGTTTACAAATGACAAATATTCTGGTATTACAAGACTGAGTGTTTACAAATGACAAATATTCTGGTATACAAGACTAGTGTTTACAAATGACAAATATTCTGGTATAACAAGACTGAGTGTTTACAAATGACAAATATTCTGGTATTACAAGACTTAGTGTTTACAAATGACAAATATTCTGGTATTACAAGACTTAGTGTTTACAAATGACAAATATTCTGGTATTACAAGACTGAGTGTTTACAAATGACAAATGTTCTGGTATTACAAGACTGAGTGTTTACAAATGACAAATATTCTGGTATAACAAGACTTAGTGTTTACAAATGACAAATATTCTGGTATAACAAGACTGAGTGTTTACAAATGACAAATATTCTGGTATAACAAGACTGAGTGTTTACAAATGACAAATATTCTGGTATTACAAGACTGAGTGTTTACAAATGACAAATATTCTGGTATTACGAGACTGAGTGTTTACAAATGACAAATATTCTGGTATTACAAGACTGAGTGTTTACAAATGACAAATATTCTGGTATTACAAGACTTAGTGTTTACAAATGACAAATATTCTGGTATTACGAGACTAAGTGTTTACAAATGACAAATATTCTGGTATTACAAGACTGAGTGTTTACAAATGACAAATGTTCTGGTATTACAAGACTGAGTGTTTACAAATGACAAATATTCTGGTATAACAAGACTTAGTGTTTACAAATGACAAATATTCTGGTATTACGAGACTAAATGTTTACAAATGACAAATATTCTGGTATAACAAGACTGAGTGTTTACAAATGACAAATATTCTGGTATAACAAGACTGATTGTTTACAAATGACAAATATTCTGGAATTACAAGACTTAGTGTTTACAAATGACAAATATTCTGGTATTACAAGACTTAGTGTTTACAAATGACAAATATTCTGGTATTACAAGACTTAGTGTTTACAAATGACAAATATTCTGGTATAACAAGATTTAGTGTTTACAAATGACAAATATTCTGGTATAACAAGACTGAGTGTTTACAAATGACAAATATTCTGGAATTACAAGACTTAGTGTTTACAAATGACAAATATTCTGGTATTACAAGACTTAGTGTTTACAAATGACAATTATTCTGGTATTACAAGACTTAGTGTTTACAAATGACAAATATTCTGGTATTACAAGACTAAGTGTTTACAAATGACAAATATTCTGGTATTACAAGATTGAGTGTTTACAAATGACAAATATTCTGGTATAACAAGACTGAGTGTTTACAAATGACAAATATTCTGGTATAACAAGACTGAGTGTTTACAAATGACAAATATTCTGGTATTACAAGACTTAGTGTTTACAAATGACAAATATTCTGGTATTACACGACTGAGTGTTTACAAATGACAAATATTCTGGTATTACAAGACGAGTGTTTACAAATGACAAATATTCTGGTATAACAAGACTTAGTGTTTACAAATGACAAATATTCTGGTATAACAAGACTTAGTGTTTACAAATGACAAATATTCTGGTATAACAAGACTGAGTGTTTACAAATGACAAATATTCTGGTATAACAAGACTTAGTGTTTACAAATGACAAATATTCTGGTATAACAAGACTGAGTGTTTACAAATGACAAATATTCTAGTATAACAAGACTGAGTGTTTACAAATGACAAATATTCTGGTATAACAAGACTAAGTGTTTACAAATGACAAATATTCTGGTATTACAAGACTGCGTGTTTACAAATGACAAATATTCTGGTATAACAAGACTTAGTGTTTACAAATGACAAATATTCTGGTATTACAAGACTGAGTGTTTACAAATGACAAATATTCTGGTATTACAAGACTTAGTGTTTACAAATGACAAATATTCTGGTATAACAAGACTGAGTGTTTACAAATGACAAATATTCTGGTATAACAAGACTGAGTGTTTACAAATGACAAATATTCTGGTATAACAAGACTTAGTGTTTACAAATGACAAATATTCTGGTATTACAAGACTTAGTGTTTACAAATGACAAATATTCTGGTATTACAAGTGTTTACAATTTAGCACGTATTACTTATCTAAACGAGGTCTGAAACATTTGTAAATTCATAATTTTGCTTTAACATATCAATTCATCTGTTCCATTAAATAACTATGCTATCTATAACGTCCCCGGTTGCAGAGTGGTTAGAACGTCCGCCTCTTGAGCGGGAGGTTTGGGTTCGATCCCCGACCGCGACATACCAAAGTCGTAAAAATGGTAATGTTATAGCTCCCTTGCTTGGCGCTCAGCATGTAAGGGTAGTTGATGTCAGGATAATTTGACTGGGTGTAGTGTAATACCACATGTTTACGACGTGATGATACTGCAGTGTGGCAGCACTATATCTGTCTTAAGTAGACATCGTCTCCAAATGACTGAAATACTTTCGATGGGACGTTAAAACCAACAAACAAACAAACTGTGCTCTCTAGTAAACTGAGGATAAAATTTGAAAGAAATCATATCTTTTTCTGAATACTTGTACGTGATGAAATATAATGTGATGAGTACTGGTACTTGTTGTTTTGATCACTGTCAAAACGTTTTTTTGTCTATCTAATTTATTTCTTTATTTTAGGCAATCGATAAAAAGATAAAGTAGCGGAAAAACAAAGTCTTGAAGAAAAAAGTGTTGTAAACAAAACAATTGTTGTCATGGCGGCAAGTGGAAACGAAAACACTGCAACAGTGCCTGAAGATAGCAGGACCCCTGCAAAGAACAGCGTGGACAATGAAGATTGGTTCGTTCAGAAGAGTTGCTGTGTTGATGAAGTTACCCTAAAGTTTGATGATGACAAAGAGCTCTATGTTTCTTCTAGCTTCCTTATTTATGCCTCACCTGTCTTCAAGGCCATGTTGACCTCCGACTTTGAAGAAAAGAAAAGTAAAGCAGTAAAACTGTCAGGAAAACGCTACGATGATATGCTGACGTTTCTGAAGTGTATGCACCCGGGGATTTTGCTCAAAATAACATGTAAGGTGGCATTAAATCATTATTACGGTTTATTGTGTACTTTATTTTCAAGTCACTGGGTGAGAAAATTGTGCAGCATGACCGGGACTCGAACCAGGGGCCTTTCCCTTACGGGGCGAATGCAGTACTGACTGAGCTACACGGTCGCATACACATCTTTCTCCCCTAATGTGAGATTATCCACTTGAGCCTGATTTCTTGGAGTTACAGGGTAACTAGCACTTATGCCACAGTCCTACGTTAGGCGCAAAATGTCATTGGGTGAGAAAAATGTGCAGCCTGTCCGGGATTCGAACCCGGAGCCTTTTGCTTACAGAGCGAATGCTCAACCGACTGAGCTACCCGGCTGCATACACATCTAACTCCCCTTTTGTGAGTAATTTGCCATTCACATTTTTCCTTCTTTAAAGCAATACATTTCTTCCATATATTGTTTAATAGTTCCTGAGCGCTTGGGTAATGTTATTCTTTTTTAATTTTATACTACCGTCGTTTGACTGCATTTATGGAAAATAATTAAATATATCTAGATTGTATACATTACACCGATTGACTATTTTATTCATATTTATATTTTTTACAGCGTCCAATGTTTCAATAATTGCACCGCTGGCAGAAGAATACCAAGTTGACAAGATCATCGCTAAATGTAAAGAGGTTATGACCATTTGGCTCAGACGCGGATACGACTTTCAGGGGGAAAGATTTGATGGTGAAAGTCCCTAGCAGGCATCCACATTGTAGTCCCGAATCTCAAGAAGTATCGCATCACACCAAAACGTCGCAACCAATGTTTGGTCAACCCACTCAAGCGCAAGGTATTGGCTTTGGTTCGACTACTGCATACACCAACAGATTTCCAAAGGACGTAAACGTATGTTACAAAGTCCTGCGAATAGCTCTGCAGCTGAACTATACCGACATCGAGACTGAAGCGGTTTCTATTCTATCAAAAATCCCATATAAGTATATAAGTGGTGAGTTCAATGAAACAAACATAGATGTTGCAGTTATTTCGGAAAACCAAAGAATGTTCAAAGAGTTGTCACAGAACCTGAAATTGGAAATCTGCCAGAGACGGCTTAGGCTTTGTGACAAATGACATTATGATGTCAAGTTAGGTTTGATTGAAATGTTCCATCAAAGGTTTAGTTAGATATTTGTTGGACTAACTTAGATTGACATCAAAGTAGCTGATATCTATAAGTGGTCTTGAGACAAGTATTTTTATACTCCAGAAATTTATTAAACAAAAATGCCCTTTTCCCCCAATATAAAATCTTAATAAATCTTGTTCTGAACTAATTTTATTATAAATATTTCAGATATAATAATACGCATAATCAAAATCATAGTCAAGAACTGTTTATGTTTCGGAAATGTAAAAATCATCATCATTGTCTTTTTTCATCACTATAATCAATATCAATTAATTACTTGTAGTATGTACTTGCATACTTTATCTTAATTAACGCATTTAATTTAAGTAATAATATAACCGTCACTGCCTCTTGTTTTCAGCAAACACTATCTGTCTGCTTCTCTCCGGGGGTACCGATGCACCGAGCTTTAGGACACAGACACCCTTACAATCCTCACAATCTGTCACAGACACCCTCTTTTAAGAAACCCAACCGAGGCACGTCCTCCTGTGACCGCGTCAAACCAATGATTTATAAAATTGGTACCAGATGCACCATTGCCTGGCACTCGGCAAAATGGGGTTGTTATGGGACCTCGGAGAACTCAGTACTGGACCTACCAGGAACTTGTCTCCCTTGTATCGGTGCTATACACCTGGCACATAAAAGAACCCAGGGGTCTTTTCGCAAAATGAGCTAGGGTATCGCAACCGGACTCCGTATCCAACTACTGTCTCTTCCGATGCTGTCTTTTCAGCAAAAAAAAAAACAAAAAAAACAAAACAGAATCCACACGCGGGAAACCTTGACCGTAATGTCTTAAATATGGTCACAATAAGCATAAAATAATTGCTAGCCATTACAGTAGAAGAAAAGAAGAAGAACTAAATATATATGTATGATGCTATTTTATTGACCAAAATTATTAATGTTCAATCGATAATTATCAGCCCAGTAGTCTTCACTGCAACGCCAGCCCAAGGGGGTGGGGCAATGGTACGAGTCCTGAATACTTCCGGTAAATCCGCTTCTGTTTTTATGGATAGTGTAATATACAATAATAATTAGAACTAAGATTTTCATAATCACCATAACACTTTCTAAATTAGTTTAATAAACTGAATCACTTACATTTGCAAAAAGTATATATGTACGTCTGTATATATATATATTTACATATTAAGGCAGTTTAAGCCCCCACCCCCACCCCCCGTGACAAGAAACCTTAATGAACACGTCCTTATGAAGGTGTATAAGCATAGTTTAATGTTTAGGAGTTTATCAAACGTATACTGTGAAATCATAATTCGGGGAACATTGATTTTCGTTGAGGGGTTTGTCCACGACTATCAAATTCAACGAAAACTGGCCAATCGTATTAGATACAACACGAATCCACTAATAAATGTACCCTAGAAATTCCCTTCAGTACATAATCAACGAAATTAAATCCCAACACAAATTAATGATTTGCAGTTTCTTAGTCTCGTTAAGTATTCAGTTGACAATGTTTGCATGGCTTAATTTATGTGTGTACCTGATTGTTTGAGTAACAAATTAGTTTCAGAATCTGACTCGGCGTCACTAATGACAAGCTGATGTCAGAGGGTGCAGACGGTCTGACATACCGAACCACGCGCGACACATCGGGGAAAAAAACTAATATTAATGTACTAATATTAATGTAAATTTGTAAATTAATTTCAAATAAAGACGGATATATAAACCTAACTACAGTCTTTACTTCTTTTCCAAGGCGAATGAGGGAAAATGTGAGAAAGATTTAGTAAACAAAGTCTCTTTTCACAAAACAGGCGACATAAAAGCTCAAATGTATTAGAGAATTACATTCGTTGTTTTTAAACGGCAACTTAAATTAAAAGAAAGAAAGAAATAAAAGCAGAGGGAAATACACTTAATATAATTTAAAGTACATGTACTGTATAATCATTAATTTCGTTGGGGACTGAATTTGGTTGATTTCGCAAACGTCTTTATCCACGAATATTAATCCCGACGAAAACTGTTAATTTAATTTCATTTGATAGAGCATTAATCCACGAATATATGTACCAACGAAATTGCCCTCATCACTGGTTCCACGAAATTTAATGTCAACGAAAGTTCCAATCATTTTACAGTTTTTACATGTGTATATTATTATCGTAGGATTATGGATTGCTTTTTTCTGTCTGGTGAAAGCCATCATCACATTTTTATATTATTGTAATATGTTTATTCATTTTATTTCCGATGATGACATTAACTGTCACTTTCATGGCCATATTTCATTAATTTATACAGTACAATACTAAAGAAAACTGTATTTTCATTTGTGTCAGCTTGTACTCTCCACTCAGTCCTTGTGACCTTGAACATTTCTACTTTCATTTCCAACGTTTTCCACATAACAAGGACATACAGGGGAGACTACCTCAATCACGCTGGTCATTTCCCGGATGAGTTGTCCTTCATAATTCATAATTCTCGATTTGACAGGTTCTAAACTTTAATACGACAAGGATTGTATTAGACAACAAACACTTGTCTGATAATGATTAATTTGAATTTGAGCTTTATCACTTGCAGATATAATTTTCTCTTCGCTGAACATTAAAGGATTAACAGGTTCAAGTTCAAGTTTATTGGGAAATCGGCAAGATTATAAACTCAGATTGTTGACGCTCCATGAATACAGTCTTATATAGAAATATATCCCCTGAATTTTCAATAATGTTGACGTAATTTAAAACATCACACTGGTCATAATATATTTGTTTTTATTCCAAATGGATTTTTTTTTGTGCTTGCACACTTTCTTTTGCAATTGATATAATTACAAAACGGACAGTCAGGTATATGGTAAAGAGTGTTATTAAGAATAAGGTGTAAAAAACAAACTTGACAATCAGGAAATTGATCGGGAAGACAAAAGGTAAGTAATTTTGTTAATTAATGATGAAAAAGAATGAGAGTATAGCAGGTGATTATTAAAAAAATCTGAGAGAAAAATAGAGTGGGTATTATGTTCAAAATATAATTATGACAATAAAGATCTATTAAGAAAAAGTTAAGAAAAAATATCATCATCAACATCATCATCCACAACAACAGCTGAGTATGATTTACAAAACCTCCGTAATCCGGAATCCTCTCTAATCCGGACTTTTTTGCTGGTCCCGAGGGTGTCCGGTTTAGGGAGTTTCCACTGTATATATATTTTTGTGTTGAGTACGTGTAGATCATATAATTTTATATCTGTTTGTGTTGTGTACTTGTAGATCTATATACTAATGCAAAATACTGGAGAGCAAAACAGAAAAGATATTGTAAAATCATTAATTTTCTTGTATTTGTACGTAGGTTTATGTATATGTGTTGGGGTTTTATATTTTCTTTTAAGTTCGTGGATTGGTTCAGCCCGTCCCTCCCCAATGCATAAATCCGTTCATTATACAGTAGGTCAAATTTGGAATCGGTTAAGTCGGTCATAATGGGTTCTTGCATATTGTAGATTGTGTTTATAAAGTGTAATTTTAAAGCTGTTACAAATTTTGCTTTAACCATTTCTTATATAGGTCATCTATGGAGTTTATAAGAATATATTTGTATGTCGTACTGCAGCATAAGCAGTTCTGCACTTACATAACATCAGTATTGGGTCAGTATATATTTTTTATTAATTATATTTTTTTAATTTATTTTAAGAATAATGTGATCATAACAATAGAAACATACAGAAGATTATTCAAGTTATGAATTATAAATATAAGTTGTGAAAAGATGAATATGCGGAAGGTAAATAAAATAACTAAAACTTAAAGTCCTAACTTTTTGCATGGCGAACAGCCGCAATCTTGGTGTTTTGCAAGATTGTGAAAAATCTTTACTTCTTCACATGTAACTGTTTGTATGACTTGTTTTTAACCAGAATGTATACACTACATATTAACTATATTTAAGCAATTTTAACTAATTAGCTTAAACTATTTTAACTAGTATGTATACATTACTTTTTAACCAATATGTTTTAATTATTTTCAACCAATTTAAACCAAAACAATTAAACCATCTTTTAACCAGTATGCATACACGACTTCTTAACCAATGTTTTAACTATCTTCAAGCAATTTTAACCAATAAGTTTACACCATTTTAACTAGTATGTATACACTCCTTATTAACCAATATGTTTTAATTATCTTTGATAAATTTTAATTGTAACGACAAGTTGTGTTAAGTCCAAAGAACACGTGCTCTTTTCAAGAAAAGTAAATAAATTAATTGATCTATCCATTTTTACCATAAATATGTCGTTTTCATCTTACATTTAGTCTATAATTAGTTACATTAACGTTTTATTGTTCAATACAATATATAGGCCTGGCTGTTTGCTTTATCAGTGACGTCACAACAGAGAGAAGAAAGTCATTTCTTTTTCGCCTGTATCCTTTCGCAACTTTTAAATGTCGATTTAATAAAAACTACAAATAATTTCAGCATATTTTTGCAAAATATGTCTTAGATTAAAATAATTTAACAGATAAAAACTAAACCGTTTTGCTTGACCATTAAACTGATTCTTAACCGATATGTTTTAACTTATATGTTTAACACGTTTCGTGTGTACTCTAGACTTTTACATTACATTTTGCCTGTATTCATCGGATTATTTTATATATATTTTTGTTCTGCACTTATACTAAAATCATTATCAGTTTATTTTGAGTACACATATTGAGATTCAAGAAATGTTAGTGATTTTTTTTTAAATATAAAAGTAAAATCGATCATCATTTGTTTTATAATTCTCACCATGAATATGATTATATGAAACTGTGTAGTTGCATTACTTAATTGACGCATTTAAGGAAATAATAATTAAACTTAACCGTCATCGTTTCATGTTTTCATTGCTACGTCAAAAAAGCAAGAAATGGTAAAGGAAAAATCAGAGAGCTCTAGGTCAAAGGCCAGCTCTAAGCCTGCATAATAACAATTTCTGAATTTAGTATTAGATGGATCTCCTAGGTGTAATCAACACGATAAGTGGTTGAAAAGTGAAGGTTATTGATTGAACGTTGATGAATTTAGTAAATAACATCTCACGTGTGTACTGAGTTACTTATACGCAGTTGTATTTCATAATCATTAATACTCTTGTGTGTTTTGTCAATCAAAGGCTGGTCTTAGCAGACAACATTTGAACCTCTTTATATCCGTATCAATGGGATGGCTTTATGCAATATGCTATGAAATTATTTTTGCAACATAAGGTACACTTGTAAGAACCCACATCCACACTATTTCCCAGAGAGAATGTGATACATATCCTTCGTATCAGTGGATAGTCTGATCTAAGCAGATAGCATGTGAACATTTATTTTAAATTTTGCAAAACCGTCTACAGTAACATCAGAATACGGTAAAACTAATTTTGTCATAAACGTACAACTGTTAGCAACCTACATTTCCCAGAAGGAATATGAGACCGTGTGCGCCGTGGTCCATTGGTAACGTTCCGGACTGAGGATCCGAGGGTTGTGGGTTCGTACCCCGTTGGGGTACATGTAAATACTTTCTCAGGCGCAAAGTACTGGTCTTATCGGGACCGTCGAGAGGAATTAGTTGTAAGAACTTGTTTACCAGTCGACGTAAGATAAATGTGGCGCCTTTTCTTTGATATCAGTAATTAGCCTTGTATAAGTAGTCAAAAGATGAACTTTTGTTATATCTCGAAACTACACTTTGTAATAATGAAAGGGTACGAAATGGCGAATTATGTTGTGAAAATATTTTCTTAAAGTATAATATGATATAAGAAGTAAAATGGCATTTTTTTTTTATAAATTTTGTTATTCTAATTTCATTATATTTCATTCTTTCATCCAAATGAATCAAAATACTTTTTACAACACACACACACAGGGCTTTTATTTATATAAATATAATTAAAAGAGTAACAAAATGTCATTACGTGAAACAGATATTTTATCTGATATTTATATAAAATTCAAATTTAATGTTTAAATCCTCGCCCTAATGCTCCTTCGATCTTTAGATATTCTATACGACTTAATAGTCAATATATGGTCCCGTAGAATAAACATTGTCACTGCAAGAGCCGTATTAGATAAAGGTAGGCCTACATACTTATTGACAGCCAGCTTGATGTTAGCTCAACATTTGACTATGCAGTAAAGGTATGCTGATTGTTTTTACATTTCAAAGATACACACTTTTAATAATGTCATGAAAAAGCTATTTTATCATTCATTTTGAAACCTCTGTTACACTCGTTGTCACAATATCGGATATCTAACAAGATTAAAAGCAAAATACATTTCAAACCATTATGTCACATTGTTCATAGTTGATTACAATAAATCGAAACCTAGTGACGCATATGCTACCTACAAAGTAAGGTAAAGATAATAATTGTCGTCTTTTCACCTGTTTTATATTTATAAAGTTTTTTTTTGATATATTATATATATTTATAAACTTAATGTATGAAGGCACATTTGTTTTAAGAACGGGATAATTATGTTCCTTCAAATTTTATTTTATCTGTCAGGGCTCGAACCTAATATGCCCCGTCTCACACATAAACTTTCATACATTGTGTAAGCTTGGAATAAACTGAATGAATCTTCATTGTTGAACAGTTTTTGGGCCAAAGTTCTCGTTCAAAGTTCTTTCATATAAAATATATACTAAATATATTTCCCGTTTAGCAAGACATGTTAAACATTCCAGATCAAGATTTAACCCATAAAAGCGGACTCCGTTACTCTGAAGTATTTGAATACCTTATTATTTAGATGTGTCATTGCGCTCTGGACTAAAATCTTGTTTACGATTATGGATAAGGCCTTTTCTATCACGATAAAAATTGAAAATGAAACAATAATATTTTAAAGTATATAATGAATTACATATGGTGGCTAATGACCATGGCTAATGTTCAATTTGTCTCAGACAAATGTACCAATGTTTATATAATCACTTGACTAATTAACTCATACTGATTAGTTTTTACTCGCGATTTCCCCATGTAAGTTAACAAATAAAACAAAATGTTTGAACATAAAAGGATTTTCATTTGACGCGGGTCCCAATTCAGGAAGTGGAAAAGAGATTCGTAATCGTAGATATCGCTCTTTTGATAGGCGTTTAATCAATATTTTTTGTGCTTATCGCTTTACATTCGGCCAACCGCGTTGTATTTTATGCTAATATTATAGTTTGTTGTCCGGTGAAGGGCATCATGCGGCCTATATGTACATGAACTATAATACACAAATACTTCAGATTTCAATCAATGCTTGGCAATTATTCTGGTATTGCAAATGTTTAAAATATAGTACTCATTGCTTATCTAAAATGTTTCCTCAAACATTTGTGAATATTTATAATTTTGCGTTTACATGTTGTCAGTTCTTGTGTGTGATAAAATATTTTCTGGTGAGCAGTATATAAAAGTTGGGAAAACACATATACGGGTATAATTCTTGTCGGTCAGTATTCATTCTGAATAGTGTACGTGATGAAATGTAGTGTGATGTGATGTTACCTTGATTGCCAAAACCTCTTTCCTGTCTACACGTTCATTTTATAACTTTATTTTAGGTAATCTTCAAAGAGATAAAGTGGGTAAACTTAAAGAACTGAAGAGAGAAAGTGTACTTATCAACTGTTGTCATGGCTGAAAAAAGAAACGAAACCAATGTAACCAATGTAACAGTACCCGAAGATAACAGGACCACTGAAGAGAACACCATCGACAATGAAGACTGGTTCGTTCAGAAGGGCTGCTGTGATGATGAAGTTACCCTAAAGTTTGACGATGACAAAGAACTATATGTTTCTGCTAGCTTCCTTATTTATGCCTCACCTGTCTTCAAGGCCATGTTGACCTCCGACTTTGAAGAAAAGAAAAGCAAAACAGTAAAACTGACAGGAAAGCGCTACGATGATATGCTGACGTTTCTGAAGTGTATGCACCCGGGGATTTTACTCAATATAACATGTAAGGTGGCATTAAATCATTATTACGGTTTATTGTGTATTTCATTTTCAGGTCACCGGGTGAGATAAATGTGCAGCATGACCGGGATTCGAACCAGGGGACTTTCGCTTACAGGGCGAAAGCTACGCGGCCGCAAACACATCTTTCTATTGTGAGATTATCCATTCGAGTCTGATTTCTTGGAGTAAAAGGGTAAATAGTACAATGTAGAGGCGTCATTTGGCAGATCTTATGCTACAGTCCTTCGTTAGGCGCAAAATGTCATTGGGTGAGAAAAATAGACAGCCTGACCGGAACTCGAAACCCGAGCCTTTCGCTTGCAGAGCGGATGTTCTACCGACTGAGTTACACGGCTGCATCCACATCTTTCTCCCCTTGGGTTATGTTTTTTTTTTTTTTAATTTGATACTACCGTTATATGACTGCATTTATAAAGAAATAATGAAATATATATAGAGTGTATACATAATACTGACTGACTGGTTCATTCATGCTTGTATTTTTACAGCGTCCATTGTTGCAATAATCGCAACTCTAGCAGAAGAATACCAAGTCGACAAGATCATCGCCAAATGTAAAGAGGTTATGACCATTTAGCTAAGACGCGGGTATGACTTTCAGGAGAAAGATTTGTTGGTGAAAGTCCCTGAAAGGCATCCACACTGTCCCAAATCTCAACTTTTCGGGATTAACCATGAGCCACAATTTAACTTTGGTTCTCCCCCTGCACGTGGTAGGGGTTTTAGTAAAAATAAATGTCAGTCAATCTATTCCAAACACCATCAGATTTCAGAAGGATGTAAACATATGTCTTAAAGTCCTGCGCATAGCACTTCAACTGAACTATACTGACATCGCGACGGAAGCTGTTTTCATTCTATCAGGTATCCCATATAAGTATACAAGTGGTGACTGCTTTGTACCAACACAAGATATTGCAGATATTTCGGAAACCCAAAAAATGTTCAAAACGTTACCACAGGCCCTGCAGTTGGAAATTTGCCAGAAGCGGCTCAGGGTCTGTGATGAATGACATTATGAGGTTACATTTAAAATGTTACACGTTTTCATCAAATGTTAAGTCACAAAGATTTGTTGACTTATATTGATTGATATCATAGAATCATATTCAAATGGACTTCAGTCATGTTACTTTTTTCTGTACTCCAGAATTTCATTTTACAAAATATGAAAAAAAAAAAAATATGCTGTAACCTTATCAATTTTGCATGTGTTTTAGATATATATGAATAAGATTGTCATACATAGTAGAACTGTGTAGTTTTATCACCTAATTGACATATTTAATTAAGTAATTATTTAACTTAACCACCATCGTCTCTTGTTTCGTTGCTATAAAAAACACACATTCCTTCTCCTTCTTTTGTCTCTCGGTGTCTCTCTCGGGGGGATGTGAGATGTGATCGTGTAAAATTTTTATCAACGTTCAGTCAATATGTTTGTGTCCGAAACATTCACTTGCTACCCTATTGCCGTAGAGGAATTCTAATGTATCTTGATTATACATAGTGGGTTCATCTTCAGACTTAATTCTGTATCTTTATTAATGTCCAGTATGGTTGGGCACGGGCCTCCACAGCATCTGATAGATTTTGTCCTATGCAAGTATAGCTAGCACTAAGATATTTGGCTAAAACTGTATCACATTTGCCACAAGGAAATGGTGAAATTATAATATATGTACACCTGTTTATATATGCATAGAATATCTTTATTTAGGCAGTTTAAGCCCCTTCCCCGATTAGAAACCTTATCGCTCACATCTTTATGGCGGTGTTATGTAGTTTAATAATTGGGTATTTCTCAAATTTGCAACTAGGGACTTCCTTTCTTTTACTGGGAAATCATACGTTTTATTGGGATATTAATTTTCGTTGAGGATTTATCCACGAATATTAAACCCCGTTAATTCATATAATTTACGCTTTTTTAGAAAACGAATCCATTGATTAACTAGCCACATCATTTTCTTGTGTGCATGTATACATATTTAACGAAATGTAATGCCAGCAAAACAAAAAATGAAGTTACATTATTATATCTTGTTAAGTATATAATTGCCAATGTTTGTATGGCTTAATTTGAGTGTGTACCTGATTATTTGAGTGACAAATTATTTCAGAATCAGACAAAGCGTCACTAATGACAAGCTGATGCTTTCTTTTGTATGTTAGAGGATGAAGACAGTCTGACATGCGGAACCACGCTCGAAACAGCGGGAAAATAAATATTAATGTATGTTTGTAAATTATGTTGAATTTTCAAATACAGAAGGATTTATAAACCTGTCTTCTATCTTCACATCTTCTCCAAACAGAATGAGAGAAATGAACGGGAAAAAAAAGGAAAGAAAGACTTAGTGGAAAACATGTCAGGTTTCACCCTGTCATAAATCAGGCGATCTATAAAACTCAAATGAGAAATCAGATAATTATATTTGTTGTTTTTACAATCAAATTACTATTTTTTTAAAAGACGGGATCTCATAGAAATTGGTCGATGTTAAGTTTTTACATAGATGCTGGCCAATGTTAGTTTTCAGTTCCAAAAGGCAAAACGAACAATCATAAATAAATGAATAAAAAATGTAAGAAGCAAAATGAACTCCAATTAATGTAATTCAAAGTATTACATGTGTATATTATTATAATTGTATTATGGACCGCCTTTATATCAATCTGGTGAAAGCTTAAATCACAAATATTTCGTTGTTATGTTTATTCATTTTGTTTCCGTTTATTATATTTAATGCCACCTTCATTGTCAAATGCATTGTATATGTTCTATTCATAAAATACTAAAAAGAAATTATATTTTCGTTTGGGTCAGCTGGTACAAACACCACTCAGTCCTTGGGACCTTGTTAACCATTTTTATTTTCATTTCCAACATTTTCCTCATTTCTCTGATTTCAAACAAGGCCAAACAAATTGAAAGCTAAGGTACCGGGAATCACCGCTTGTAGGGGAGACTACCTCAATCACGCTGGTCATTCCCGGATGAGTTGTCGTCCGTAATTCTCAATTCTTTTTCATTTGACAGGTTCTAAACTTTATACGACTTTGTTTGTATAAGGCAACACAGGGACTAGTCTATTAATTTATATATCAATTTGACTTCTATCACTTTCAAGTATAGTTTGCTCTTCACTGAACATAATAGAATTAACCGGAATATGAGTTCAGGTTGTTGACTTGCCATAAAGATATTAACCAAAATAGACTTATATAATTGAATTATATTAAGTAATAATCACCTGAAATAACAATAAAATTAATGTCAATGTTTTGACGTAATACAACACATTATACTCTTAATAAAATATTTTTTCTTATTCAAAATATTTTTTTATCATGTTTGCACACATTCTTTTCAGTTGAATATATCTTGATCATTTTATTTCCGATTTTTTTTTGCTGCGTATTTATTTACGATCAGATAGCAAAACAGAATAAGTTAAACCATTAAATGTCTTGTATGTGTACGTGGATGTGTGTTTGTGTGAGTGTGTGTACGGGGAGGATATTTTATTTTTCAAGTTATGTGATTGTTTCAGCCTCGATTATTAGGTACATATTTTTTTTTTATTGCGACTTATACATGTAAGTATATCATCAGTTCACAATACATTCATGTACATAATAAGCAATTTACTTCCCACTTCCCTACTACAATCCTTTCATTATACGGAATCAGAGTTACTCATATCGGCGTCTTGCATTTTGTAGACAGTGTTTGTATAGATTGTTTTTCACCGTACTATCCGAGATTTTTTTTTCTTCTTTTGAAAATTTCTTGATATTGTCGTACTGATCTATCACGAGTTCTTTTGTTTGTTCATTAAGTTATGATATTTCTTTTTAACAAATAGAAAAGTGAGCTGTACAGGGAAGTGCTTGATAGATTTATTCACAATAAATATACGATAAGTACATGTCTGGTATGCAAGAAAAAACAACAACAAAAATTTCTTTAGTGTCTCCGTGCTAAAGTATTTAAGCAACAGCATGCATTGATATTCGAGAAATTCTCATATCAATTATTGTCATTAAAATATCTACTATCGATCAAACTGCAAATGAGGCATAATTATAAACGCATTTACATCATATCTAGCCTTAAAAGCCATAAAATCGACAAACAACTTTCGAGGACCTTTTTGTTGTAGTTTTTTGAAGTAATAAAAACTATATATTTATTTTTTGCACCCTTTTCACACGGAAATTCATGAACGGATAAACATTTTATTTTGTTTAATTTGAAACAATTTAACTTTGATGAAAAAACACAACTTTTAAACTACTGCAAATTTTGCTTAAACCATTTCTAATATAAGTCATCTATAGAATTGATAAGTATATATAAATTTTGAATGTCCTACAAGTCAATATTGTAGATATTTTTACTTAAAGTTCGTGTGATGATGAAAATAGAAACATACAGAAGATTTTCAGATTTGTATTTTATCCGAATGGAAAGGCTGCCATCCTTTATTGAAATACTTTTTTTGCAACAAGAACATCAGTAAATTACGACAATAAATCATGCCAAAATACACGCATGTCTAACCGGAGTGTTGTGTCCATATTGGCACAATTTAAAATTGTAATTTTTTTCAATTTGGACTTAGTTAAAACAAAACACAGAAATTGCCGACACTGAAAGGTTCTTTCGTTTAAACATACTGGAAGAAAAAGAGAGAATCAAAATTCTCAGAACTATGAGCATATGAATCAATGAATCGAAATGACAGCCTGTCCCGCTCCATTTACCGCTATGTTTACATTCCTTTCTGAGAAAAAAAAAAAAGAGGGAAAATAAAACTTAACCAGTTGCTAAATGAGCCACTTTGGTACTTAGGGAACGGTATCCATCCAAATATAAGTTGTGAAGTAAATGAATAGGCGGAAGGTAAATAAAATAGGTAAAAATTAACGTCCTACCTTTTTGCATGGCTAACATCAGCAATCTTAGTGTTATTAAAAGAGTGCGGAAAATCTTTACTTCTTCACATGTAATTGTTTGTATTACTTGTTTTTAACTGGTATGTATACACTACTTCTTAACCAATTTGTTTTTATTATCTTTAACCAGTTTTATTAAGTCTAAAGAACACATGCTCTTATTCTTTTCAAGAAAAGTAAATAAACTACTTGATCAATCCATTTTACCCTAAATCCTTCGTTCTCATTTTGAATTTTGCCTAAAATTGGTTACAGCAACTTGTTATTGTTCAATACAATATAAAGGGCTGGCTGAACGGGAGCCGAAATTCTATATCTCACTCAGTTTCAAAGAGTTAAATATGAATTATATCTAACTAATACCTGTGTCGTACATCACATGTATATCTTCTATCCACCTCAAGTAGTTTTGCTACACTTTCAATATTTTCATCATTTGTCGCTGTCGTAGATGCTTGTTGCTTAAGTCAGTTCGTCCATTATTAAATTTTCGCACCCATCGCTTGATATTTTAGTATCCGAGTATAGACTTTGAATCAATCATAAGATAAATGTATGTGTGTCGTAAATGCTAACTAAAGTAATCCATCCATCATTAAATTGTGATCATGGTCTATCAAGTGATTGTAGGTATTTAAAGTAATACAAGCCTTTTAAACTTTGATCAAAAGAGCCTATAACTCCAAGTCATCGGATGCTTGCATCTGCATTTGTCTTTTTAAGCATTTGGAGGACCATGATTATAATCTGATGATGAATGGATTACCTTAAGGTTAGGTTTTAAGCCACACTTATGCCAAAAGTAAGTTTAAACTATGACATGGTGGTGATCACGGTCACATGTTTGTAAATTATGTTCAACAATAAGAAGTTAAGACATACAGACGATTGATTCATGCGTGTAACAACCGCAGATTATAAAAAAGAGCAGAAAATATATTTCACGAAACATGTTTTAATCAAAACATTACACTGGAAACAAGAAATATCTTTAAAAAAGATACTCGACCGTGGTAACACTTGATAATTATTGTCTGAATGGTTTAATATGTAATAGATTTTGTTGTTTGTTTAATAATTGTGTAATTTCTATGTCAGTGCAGCTCTTTGAAATACCACGGATCAAATAATTTGTACACTTCGTTTTGCGGGCTACAAAACGAAACCGGATGTTACGTTTTTGTTGAATATAGGATCTGTCAGGGTCGAATAATCAATTCCGAAATCTATGTGTTCCTATTTTTTAGCGTTCTATTCTTTCAGTTTACCTTAAAAAGGTGCAGTGCCTTACTATTCGGGACAAATCGTTCGCAGGGGAAGAAAACTCCAACATTTATAACAAATCAAGATCTAAAGAACTCCTTTCTTTTCTTTTGACTAATTTTACAATGACCAATGGGAATTTAGCAAAGTATATAATAACCAATGAAAAGCCTAATTTTATTCCGCTTCATTACTGTGTATTTCACAGGAAGTCGGGGTGAAAATCAACGGCCGAAAAATGTTCACTACATAAATTATGTACGGTTTCGACTTCATATTTGGACGTCATCAGAATTCGCATTTCCTGTATTTCTCGACGTTTTCCGTCACTCTCCGTGACCGTGGCGAAACATGGATCGTAAACTGTCGAGTGTTGCCTTGTGTTTATATAATCATAACGCTCGCAACTGTTAAGAATTTGGTTCTCTGCTTGCATTATAAAGCTACGATACAACAGAAATACAAACGCTAGCGTTAGGGATTTTTAATTGAATGGAACAGAAATTTATTGACATAATTTGAACACATACAGTTTATCGTCACACATACAGAGTGCATTACAGTAGATCATTCCACATCGATATAAGGCTTATATCTGTGTAAATCAATGAGCTAATCTAAATTCTGGTGTATAATTCTACTAGTTGTTCAATGTGAAATAAACGAACATTTGAGTTTTTCCCAAGTCGCTGATTGGACAATTTGAATCAGCGAATTATACCGAGTATTGCCGATCCTCTGGTGAAATGGTCTATAGTGAACATAAATTATAATCACTAAAATGAATATGTAATATTTAGGGTCACTGAACGCAGGGTTTGTGGACCCCGTCGTCCCTGTTCATGATCCTTTTATTGATTCGTATTCGTTTCTTAAACTGGATTACCTACATGATAAAACTCCTAAAAGAACATAAATTTATATTTTAGTAAGATTTATGCATACAAGTTTATCGTCTTTATACACAATAAACAATCAACAGTATGCATGAAACTGAATACAATACCCCTTACGCCGTGTGTTCGAGCTTCGGTCTGCCCAATCTAATTTTCAGGCAGTAGGTGGATAGTTGCGACCCAGTGTCAATATGCACTCGAGGTCTCTAACTGGACGCGACCATACTACTATTACCACCACCACCACCACCACCAACAACAACCCTTTTATCATCACTTAAACAGGTAGCAGAAATTCAATTAATTTATTGGGGCCTCCGTGGCCGAGAGGGTAAAGTCGCTGACTTTAACACTCACTCAGCCCCTCACCGTGTGGGTTCGATACCCGGCAGGGTAATTCGGATTTTCATGTGAGGAAGCCTTGCGGTAGGTCGGTGGTTCTACCCGGATGCCTCCGTGCATTCGGGGTCTTCCTCCACCTGTAATTAGCTGGACGTCGCTGTATGACTGAAATACTGTCGAAGCGACGGTAAAATCAAAAAGTCAAAGTCAATTTATTTATTATCTTTTCCAATTTTTGTAGTCCTTTTTATCATTCATGATAGTTAAATGATTCACAGTTTTACTTTTCCCGTAATAAATCTGCCTTTGCGTTTGTCTTCATTTATATGTTTACTTGACAATATTTAATTTTCAACAAAACAAGACTGTAGTTTGATTTGTAGCGCAAAACTTTGCGAATTTGTCATAAAGAGTTAAAACCAAGTCTTTGATTATAACTAAAACTTAAAGCTAAATAAAAGTTAAACTATTTGAATTAAATAAAATTAAGTGATTAAATTAGCGAGAAAAAAAAACCCGTTAGATTCTGAGAATAGATTTACGATCTATTTTTGTCCTTGAATTACTTGTGTCTTCTTAATGTATGATCTGTGTAAAAGCTATTATCACACTAATTAATGCATTTTTACAAGAAAATATCGAAGCAACTATCCATTGTGCACAACTTTAATTTGTTTTGTAGGCATAGCTGTTTCTTTTTTACAAATTTCTCGGCGGTGTATTAAGTCAAGTCCGTCCATCTTTTTTCCGTTAAATTTCCGTTTCTTTCATTTGTTTTATACTATTTCGCAATAAAATTGTGTTAAAATTCTTTCATTGTGTTTCAGTTTTTTACGCTGCCAATAGAAAGATGTTTTAATTAAATGAATTGAAAAATGTTATAATAACTCAACAGTATAGATGTAATAAAGCTCTGTAATTCATATAATTTTACCAGGTGACCAGTGTTTTAATTATTCGTTTATATCTTTAAAATAGTCAATGCTATTCCATGATGTTTTATTAGTGTCATAATCATTAATTAATATGATATTAATTTTTATTTCAAAATTTTATTTTCAACTAAGTGACATAAAATGCACCATTCTTTCAATTTGAGTAACACGAGACATGTGCAATTTGTAATTGTTTATTATTTTCGGCTTCATTAAGGTACTAAAATATTATTAATCAAATTAAAAAACATTTAAAAAAATTGTACACTAATATAATCTTTTTGACGATGGGTGGGACCAGTACTTTGCGCTTATCAAAACCACAAAAAATTTCTGCACCCGACGAGGATCGAATCAACAGTTTTCGGACCTGCCGTCATGTACGCTACAGATGAACAACGACGTCCTTGGTTTGTCAATCTTTTTATCACCTGTTAAATGTCTAGATAATGTATTTCATAATATTTATGTAATCGTTTTATTATCATCATCACCCACTAATGTTTACTTTTGTTGTTACAGATGACAAATGACCGTCAGGTGATAGTAAAGACGTAAATACATGTATGTTGTTTTTAATATGTTTAATATTTGTTTAATGTGTTTGCGGTTTAAAACAATTAAACAATTAAAGGCGTTTCAGCGGTTAATACTTTAGACTATCACTAAAAGATATTTGAATTGAAAAAAAAATTCAAACCATTGAAAATTGGGAAGATTGCACTCTAAACACTATAATGTTATCAAAATATTTTCAGAATATTTTATCACAGTTAAATTTGAAACTTATGTGTTTCATAACTTTCAGTTAAAAATACTGTCAGACATGCATGGACAATACTAAACGAGCAAAAATCGCCATTGTGTCAGGACCAAAATGTATTCAAGAATTATGAAATTATATATATATTTATATATTTCTTGATAAAAGAAATCAACGGATATATTTTATTCATTTCAGATTCAATCCTCTGACACAAATGCTTTCTAAAAATGTTTACCTCACCAAGTTTTTTTTTTCACTAAAATTGCTTTTTTTTTATTGAAATTTTAACCAAATTTGAGTAAAAACACTAAAATGTTCCTTTTGTGACTCTCAACATTTGGCAAATTTACTTATCATAACGTTGTTGATACATAGATCTTAAATGTTGGAGTGTCTCTTAACATATTACTGAAAATAAATTTGAATTAAAGAAAAAAAAAAAAAAGAAAAAAAAAGGAAAATTAAAATCTGTGGTAACCCGCTGAAACGTCTTTGAACAAACCAGTATAATGTGAGTGGGTGTGGTTCAAATACCGTTGTCTCCAAATGACTGAAATAACGTCGGCGGGACAAAATTTAAAACTCAAATATTGTATAGAGCGGCTTAAACATTTTGTTACATGGCCCTAAGTATGTTTTAACATAACATGTCTTATAACAAAAATTATAAGAGAGAGAGAGAGAGAGAGAGAGAGGCGGCAACATGTAAAGAAAAATACAAGTATTAATCATTTACGATAGAGAGGTATTTCTTATTATCAATGCTTGTTTTCCAAATGAGCTTAAGTTACTACTGATAAGTAGAATTCTTATTTTTAGATTTCATGAGTTCAATTTTTCATAATGAATATAACCTCTTAGAGAATGCTAATCATCGGTACGGCTGATATTGTTTTTGTCTTGATAAGTTTCAATTCTTCTGTACAAACTAATTACCTATAAGTGCAAAATTGATAAATAAGTTCAATAAAATTTCTTATAGAGTGTCAATAATAAATCTAATTATTTGACAATTACATACACATTTATTTCTTTCATCTGTCAATTATCTCTCTCCTCCCAGTAAGTTTACGGGCATTTCTCAAAAGAAACAAATATAAAAAAATACCAAGAAAACAACAAAGACTACATGAAACAAAGAGCAGACGACACCGTGCCACGAGACGTCATGAGGTGATTACGTTCGTTGCCTGGGGCGAAGAAGGCGTGACGGTCCGACATTATCATATATAAGCAAATTAATTATCTCGCGAGCTTCAATGTACTTCAGTGTTAAGCAGACGTCTTTTACTTTTGTTTCGATTCCGGCTGAAGGAAGAAATCCAGTAAGTTTGTTTTGATCTTTTGGGCAAAAACAGAATAATTTATTGTTAACACTTTTGAAAAAAAAGATAATATAAGTTAAAATTTTGATTTATTAATCCTATGAGAAGATAAAGTTTTATATCCATCATTTCTGAGGTAAAATATTAAAAGTCAACTTGTTGTAAGTTTAATGATGTCGACATATTCACGTCAGTTTAATTCTGCTTATTGCTAGAAGTTACAATATAGCTTATGATATACGTTTATTTGTAACTCAATTGCTATCTCTTTCATTCCTGTATCAATCTTAAGAATTTGGGTCACGTATATATATACCTGCGCTGTTACAAGTTACACACACACAAAAAAAGTTCTAGTAAACGCTACGAATATCAAAAATACAAACATTCTGTGATTTCTTCTTTAAATTCTTCTTTTTCAAAACACACAAGAAAGAAATATACACATACATGCACCATGCAGTTTGTATTTATATTTTGTTGTCAATTGCTCGATTAAAACATGTCATTTAGAGAAAAAAAAAACAGTCTTTCTGATTCACGTGATTCTTTATTTGAAACATATATATATATTTTACACGATATTTTTATTGTCTGTTATTGCTGAAATTATTACTATGTTTAAAGTTCGTTTTTATTTTCCAAACTTAATTTTAGATGCATTTTTTCTGACGTATTACACTGTATTGTCTCCTCTCTCAAAATCTGTTGTAAATCTGAACAAACATACATTCAGATTACACACAGGACAGTTGTAATGGAATGGCCTATGTAGTTGTTATAAAACTAGATCAGCCTGTCTTGATTTGAAAGCTGCGCAGGTTTTATGTATGATATTCCCGTCTCCAATGTACATTTAAGAATAGGAGGGATGGAACACTGTAAAACAGTTCCGAATGGACATTTCTTTATATATAGTCTGGCTTTTCTATGAAATGCCATATTGTAAAATATAATGCTTGAACGATAAATGTTAATAGGTTGTCATTTGGAACAAGAACACGACTTTTGTTTTACAAACTGTCTGAAAAATGTCTGTTGCATTTAGGATAGCATATCAGTAAAGATCTGCTTAGAAAGTCACCAGCAATACTTAGTGCTAAATAATACTTGTAGTTAATGTCTTTAATTAGTTTGGGCCGCTTTTCTCCATTCCTTTTCACGAAATAGTCATGCGCATGACGAAACTGACGTAAATTATAAATCAAATAAATAACTATTCTTATTAAGAAATGTAATATAATTGTAAATTTTATTGAAGGAAGAAGAATGGTTCAATTTGCCCCACAGCATATACGTATTACTGAGCGCTAAATTCGAGCATGTTAATATATTATGTAAGTGATATAAAAATGTACATTTCACATTGAACTTCATAAATCAGTTAGAAACACTTCCACCATTCCAGTTTCACGAAATATCAAGGTTGACATAAATCATTTCCTTAATTACTAACAATGCTTTTTAAAAAGTTTGTTTGGTTAGTTTATTATAAAAAAAACTATTTGCTCCAAAGTACATGTATTTAAGTATTAATTTGCGATACATATGGTCAGTGGCATTCAGCATGTTAGTTTATATAAACGTGCTTAAATAGTGCTACCTTTTATTCACGGTTACAGGTAAAATGTAGGTCTGAAATATCATTTAGGTTATATGTCAATCCATAATAAAATTCTCTTCATAAACTTAAGTGCAGATGTAAGAAGCCATTAACTTGGAGTCATGGGCTATTTTGCTTTAAATAAAGGCTTGCATTACTCTAAAATCCCACTATCACTATATTGACCATGATGACAATTTAATGATGGATGGAATACCTTAAGGTCAACTATACAGATCGTTAAGTTACCTGTTTTGGCTATCAAGACAGGCATTGTTGACACGGACTCTGTAACTATTAAAAAACACATGAAATAGAGGACATTTGACATTTTTTGAAAAGATCGAATGAGATCGAATAAATCTTCTTTCGTTTGTGGCCATAAAACCAATATTTCCACGAATGACAAAGCCGCAAGTGAAAATGTGCATTTTGTATGACCACAAACGAAAACAAATAGGATCTTACAATAAAATCAACTAACGTTTTAATCATGTTATTAACCCCTATTCATCATTTTTGTCTTCGAAATTTATATGTTTTTTTTCTCCTTTGATTTGACGTCATGATTTTTATCTCAAAACACCGTTTTTGTAAATGCGACGTTACATGAACATGCAGGATTTCTGTTTTTACAATGAAAATGATACAATTTCATATCACACGATGTAAGATGTGATTTTATTTCATACCTACGATGAAATGTCTTTTGTCACAGAAGATAAAAAATTATCAAATGTTTCCAGCATGACGTCACATTGACTTAGCCGGGTAAAAATAACAACAAATGGCGTCAAATCACAATAAATAATAAATGTTATGAGCATAAACGACATTTAAAGAATCATCTATACTTTATTTCACCGTACACAGTACGACAACCTCCAGGCTAACAGCCTACACGACCAGTACTAAATCAATGTCTTGCAAGCTGATCACGTTTTGAAGTATTGATTACTGGCGTCTCACCAGTACCTCAGTAATGAAGAGCTTATTCTGTATAAATCAATAAACAAACATAACTTATTCTATTTCTTGCAATCAACAACAACAACAACATATTTCCGTATTTATTGACAAACAGAATAGAAAATTTACAATTATGCTAGTATACGCGTCCACTTTCAAAACGTTTCTAAAAATATGGAGATATTGTATTTTAGGTTTGAGATGAGGAAAGCCACATTATTTGACAAGCCACATTTATAAAGCACTTAATCGAAACATACATGTGTTTAAGAGTACTACACAATCAGCTATACATGTACATATATAAACAGTTGTTAATCTAATAATATAATCATACACAACACTCCAGTATATACTGTAAAAGCATTGATTTTCGTTGACATTAAATTTCGTTGATTATGTACCCAGTGGAATTTCGTGGGCACATTTATTCGTGGATATATGTTCTAGAAATCATGATGTCTTTATAAGAGACAAGTTTTCGTGGGGATTAATATTTGTGGATAAAACCCACCACGAAATCGACAAAAATTAGTGTCTCACGAAAATATAGGATTTGACAGTATGAAAATTATATGTTATAAAAAGTAAATCAAAATCCTCCAGAACCGAAAAATTACCCGAGATGCTGAGTGAAACGTGTACTCGCAAGTATTATTAAATACGATCTGAAACATTCAAATTTGAGTATCAAACTCAAATCCAAAATGAGCATATTTTAGGTTTGAATATGAAAAAATACTTTTTCGCATTTAATAAGTTGATGTTACTATATTTAAAACCAAAAATAAATCGTCATTTAACGCATCTTTTGAAAGGACTGGGGGAGTCGTGTAACAATATATTAGCGAGATATTCATTGTTGGACACATACCTCACAAGTGTGGTTTCTACCTCGATTGTTGTGTAATCTTTTTGTAATAGTGAGGTATATTTCGCTATGTAATTCAGTTTTGAAGGTTATCATTTTTTTCATTTCTAAATATGAAACGCAACCACAAACCTCTGCACAAATCCTTACACTTACCCAAACACCGCACTATACAAGCCGAGGTTCGAGGTACCTACCTCACAAGGTAGCTATAACAAAGCACACCCGCACACACATTAGTATGTAAGATAACAAAATATATGTGTTTTATATGACAGATCGGTATAAATGATGCATTTGAAAACAGAAATGGTAATTATATGATAATTATATCCAGTTTTCGTTTCTTTGTCGTAATTACATTCTCGTTCACCTTACTAGATGGGACTCTGTCAAAGGGCACTATGTCATACTGCGTGGACTACGATTTTTATGTGAGGAACATTAACAAAATGTAATTATTCCTATATTTATACTTTGGCGAGTGCTTTCCTATGACATGAAGTACATATGTGTCATTATATGTAAACATATAACATAGGTATTAATGTTAACATAGGTATTAATGTTAATATAGGTATTAATGTTTTAGGATTTTGAAGTAACTACTAGAATTTGAATGAAGCAAGACGTAAAAACAAATACACCTCGGCCAATGAATTCATACTTTACAGTAGAGCTAACTCATGCATATTTAAAATGATTGTCAAAACAACAACAACAACAACAACAACAACAATTAGGCATAAATTACAGTCAAAATAATAAATAATGTTGCTCTATTTCGTAAAACTGAAAATTCCTATTTCATGGAACACCTTTATTACAAAAATAGATTTAGATTTTGACCTCGTACACCCTTTGATTGTATTTTTTCAAGAAAGAGATTTATTACAGAATTTTAATCACATCGCTTTGATAGCTTTATTATAAAATATAAGTTTATCGGTGATATTTTTTCATCAGCAAAAATGTTTTTGAATAAGTATTTGGACACTATTTCCTAAAATGTGAAATTCTGTTGATATAAGTAGCTGCAAAAGAGTTCCCTTTATAGGAATGTATTACTTCTCTACGAACTATGTATTGTTTGGAAAACAACTTTTTGAATATTGTGTGACCAAAATGTGTGAGTATTAATGTATCCTAGAAGAATGTTTGCAGAGATAATTCATGTAAGAAGTATTCAAATTAACAAACCTCTGAAAACATACATTTTCTTTCATTTTGAAATGAAAATAATTTTACTAAACCGCCACATGCTTTTAAGGATAAAATAGCCAACCCACATGTAATTGTTATAAATTAAACGAATTTTGACATTTATAAGCTGGACAAGGGACACAGGATACATGACAGCCAACAAATGACGCACAAGTCAGCAGCCACTGGTGTAGACATGACAAATGAACCCCCCAAGGAATGATCGATACCTTGACTCGACTCCATTGACATTCACTGCACAGTCCGGCTGCCATGATTGATAACAAAATGGCCGACCATCATTCACGGCCTAAATGACTGAACACGTGTTAATTTCATAACTCCAGTTTTGGGGGTCTACTCAAGATGATGACTCTGCTAATTCCAGAATGACTGCACCATTGTCATTTTCATGCCAGAGTTTTAAATACAGATCACTTGCATGATTACTTAACTATACTGAAACAAATTTATTAATTGCTTTGTTTGTTTAGTTTTGTATAATGTCCCACAATATTTCAGTCATTTGTGTACACGATACAGATATAGTGCTGCCACAATGTAGTACCACGCTGTTCACATGTGGCATGATACCACACCCAGTCTGCCTCACACTTATCCTGACACCGGGCCAACCAATCCTATAACTACCCTTATGCTGAGCTCCAACCAAGGGAGCTATACTAGTACCATTTTTACGACTTTGTTATGTCGCGGCTGAATTTATAATTTGCATTAGAGGAAAGAAAAACAACAACATTTTACATTATGTTTCAGTTAAATCTTTATTAACGGTGAAAAATCTATTCATACTCTCTATTCAACGGCCCGTGTCCTGATCGGTCACTTTTTTGTTGCCTATGACTGGCTACTTAAAAAAGATAAGTCCGAAACCATATGCATATTTCATTCAATAATATTTGTTATTTGTTTTTCTTTCATAGGCGATGGTTGTCCGCTTGGTTTTGGTCTACATTTGTGTCCAGGCTGTGTCATGCGGAATCCTGATGGGTCAGTATCCACTCATTCGTATTTTGTCCGAGAAATTACGATTGGTGAATTAGCTACGTTTTTTAATCTTTTTGTTCATACTGAACGTTGACATAAATAAACAATAAATAAATAGGCAAAGAAGTCATAAAAATAAGTAAATAAATGAAAAACTGTATTAACAAAAGAGAAGATAAATCTTAAGATATTGTTTTTATTTTGAAAAATAAATAAGCAAATGAATGTCCTTTATTTTTACAGATCCCGGGCCAGATCCGGCTTTGTTGGATAGTAAGTAAATATATGTTATTTTATGAGTTGTCACCCCTTTTTGCTTTATTTTTGCGGCGGACTGTTTATAGTTTCCCAGAATGCTTTAGAATGTTTCCATAAAATAACAATCTCGTGCTGCCTTACTAGAAGAGAACTTTGATCTAATATTATATACTAAAACCAAGTCGTATGTCGGGACAGAGGATCGAACTCACGACGTCCACCGGTGCCGTTTTGGGTGCATTGAGAACAACGGGCTTTTTGACATATATTAAACTGACAACTGTGATAAACATTTCAAACAAACGTTCAAAAATTTCATTTTATACCTAAAAAAAACCAAAACACCAGTTCGTTCATTAGAAAATGATGTTTTGGTCTACATTGCTTCATTGTCATCCATTTTTATCTCCACACATAACGTGGATTGTAGATTTATCTGCCCATTCTTTGTTGATGTATGTATTGCCAGCCTACTAAGTGGTGATGGACACATATACATCACACGTGACTGTCGCACCGTGTCTTCTATAGCTCGAAACGCTTCAATTTGTTTCTTGCTATAGGCTGTAAAGCACAAAAAGTCGCAAAAAACATAAATCATCAAATGCAACCAGTCCAAAGATGACATTAGCACAAAATCATCAATATAACGAAAACAATTACGTTCCTTTGCCACAAAGAAACAAAACAAAAGTGACATCCATCAATAAATGGCATCAATTCACTTCGATTTTGATAAAAAACGTAATGAAGATGATGGTGACTGGAATGATGATGATGATTATGATGATTTAAATATCGATAATGCTACTGATGATGCTGCTGCTAATGAGGATGATGCTTTTTATGATTCTAATTACGATATGTTGATTATGATAATCCTGGCGAGATGATGATAATGCTAATGATGATTCAAATGATGAGAGTGCTAATGATAATTCCAATGATAATAATGCTGGAGATGATGATTACGCTAATGATGAATCAAATGCTGGCGGAGATGATGACCCTGATTGGAATTATGATAACCGGATGTTTCCTGCGATAGGCTGTAAAAAAACGGAAATAAATGCAACGAATAGCTAATTGATCATTAATTAAAATTGAATTATTTTTTCAGTTGAACCCGTGATTTCTCCACAGCAAATGGCATTGAATGCTCGTAAGTTATTAATATTATATCTCGCTTATGATACCGCTGCGGTAATTAATAGATGTATAATGAAAAATTACTTTTGATATATTTATGTTATATTCCTTCTTTCTTGAAAATAAAATGCTTGTGAACGTTTCAGCATAATTAACATTGTCTGGAAACAACCCAGTCGAAGGGATATGATAAATATTCGACTCAATTAGAATGGTCTTAAAACGACAGAATATTAGTAGAAATTTCTAATTATATATTTAAATTAATTATGATTATAGTGTTATATAAGTTTACATGTTATAAAAATATTATTATTATTGCTCTTATTATATTTTTACTACCAAAGGTTGCGTTGGTAAGTGCAAGACCGAAGTCTGCTACGTTCCTGACGACACAGACTGCAGAAGCTTCATTACGTGCCAGAGGGACGCTAAAGGTCGTTACCATGCCGACGTCCAGCCATGCGCTTTCGGAACATACTGGGCAGGTCTGCCGAGACAAAAGAAAATAACGTGTGACTTACCCCAGAATGTCATCTGTAACGTAGGTACGGTATATTCTTACCCCAGAATGTCATCTGTAACGTAGGTACGGTATATTTTAACAGCAATGTCGTGGTTGATATGTTTTTTTTTTCGGAGACAGTGTATAGATAGAATGAAACAAGAGAATTACAAATAAATGTATTTAGTAATATAGATCAGATCGAAAAAGGCAACCAAATGATAAAATCAACCATACACTTATATAATATATTAGTAATACATATACCATAAGTGTTAAATAATTTAAGATAAAGGGAAATAATGAAGCTTGAAGATGACTGGTAAACGTAGTCAAGCAGTTAAGGGTAAAGCTACAACATATGCTATTGTCTTGGTTACCACAAGGTTTTCTTTACCAGCTTTAACCACCAATAACCGGTTTACAAGGTAAAACGTATCTTTTTTAACGTCGAGTGGAAGTTTTTACAACTGATGCTAATCCTTCTGGGAAAGTCAAATAAAACATCCCTGACCCCAAAAACGGTGATCGAACTTACAGATAAGCAGTCATATACGAAAATTACCACATGATAAGGCGTTGGATATAAACCAAAATTGAGCCTTTATGAATATTATTCAAGACACTTTGCTGCAAAGATTGTCTGATTGACAACTAATTTCTTTAAATTTAAGTTTCTAATTGAAATTAGTTTTTTTCGTATTATCCCAAATATGAACCAGAATGTGTAGAGGGGTCAAACTGATGCTGAAGTATTTTGCCAGCGTTTTTAACTCTTGATATCGTCTTGCTTTTCTTCAAAGTCCATCACGTTAAATATTACAAGATTCGCATTTTATGCTTATTTTGATAGATTACTGTCAAGGTCAGATTGACATTAACTACAGTCATAACGATGGCAACTGCAAAACCTTCTGGACATGCACCAGTAAAGGTAAGTTTTGACACTTAAGGTTCTATTAATTAAATAATCTTATTCTTACGTTGTTTTTGTAATTAAGTTATCCGCTGGAAAAAATCTTAGATACATCGTTGATAAATTCAGTTGTATATCATTGTACCTTTAAACTGTAAAAAATAACGCAAAACTTCGGTTTGTCGCTCTGTCAGTTGTTGAGTAGATTGCTTTCAATTTCTTGATCGATATTCGGAATACTCCGTTTTGCTTATTAAAGGACCAGAGCCAAAATGTTGCGGAGAAATGGAGTATTTTGACCAGGATAGTAGGATGTGTATGATTGACACTATGGGACTGTGTAACCAGAAGTGCCCCATCAAGCAAGGTGAGAATTTTAAGTCTGTTCTTTTGTCGTTTTACGGGATAGTCAGTTACGCCATTTCATTAGTTCCGTCACATATTCTATTTTAACCAAAAAGAGAAATCGTTTTATACAGCTGTTTTTATTACTTAGTCTCCCACATTCAACGTCATTCTGGATGAACTTACATTGCGGACAAAGTATATATTAAAAAGGTAAGTCAAGTCTGTAATCAAGGTATGACGTCAATGACGGAATGTTCTTTGAATGTGCCCTTTATTGGGAATGATTTCTTGTTAATTGGTCCTGAACTTACAGTCAAATGACTTAAAGCTCACACGCTATGATACCAGCGCTGCTTGAACAAACACAAATATACTCTTACTCTACCACAAGAAATAGTTGATATAAAACCGGTGCGGAATTAACTTTTAACAAAACAAAATAGTCAGTCCTAGATATACAAGAAAACACGAACCATTTAGAAAAAGATAGCAATATGGATCAAGACATCATGTTGCATCAACTTGATATTCATCGTCAAATGCCCACGCCTTATCGACCGATATTATCTATCGGCCGTGGGATTTTACGCCTGTATTTTTGTCGTTCTAGGGTTTGTCCAATTACGCAAATTCATTGGTCCCATCGCATGAATATTTTACCAATGATATGGGTCGTTTTATACAGTTTTTATTAGTCTACATGCCTTTCAAGCCTTCACGGCGAAGAGTATTTCATAAACATGTATATGGCGCGTTGATTTGTAGATAGTTTTGTCAACGACTGATGTAAAAAGATGTTTTGCTTGCCTATTTCCCCTCAGTACAATGTCTAGAAGTAAAACAGAAAGATCTGATGATGCTTGATATTGGCGATGTATTCTTCTACACAGGGTAGCCATTTCTGTCATTTGAACCGATCAAAAGTATACGATATCAATTACTACAGCAGAGCCTCGTTTTCATCCATAAGCAGGTACTCTTTGTATACATGTCGTTATCTTGTACGAGGGTTGACCCAGACGTTCAAAGACTGATTCAATATTTTAAATACGTGACCAGATTAACATTTAAAAATCAAGGATGCAGAAAAACATAGATGTATGAATATAATTGGCAATATGTTTTATCTTCCAGATGCATGCTTGACGCAAGGAGTGCCAACAGAGAGTTTCGATGACGGAAATTGCCGAACATACTGGGATTGCGAGGACCGTAAGCCCCATCCTGTTTGTTGTCCTGATGGTCAAGGTTATGACCCTCAGCAGGGTGTGTGTGTTGTCAATGGTTGCATGGACGAGTGCCCGCCAGAATATAAACAAGGTAAAGCCGATTTTCATCAAAGTTTTCTATGTAGGTATACATTGATCACAGCAGAAGATACAGATTTGTACATGAATGTCACACTTGCAATTGCAATTTGCACCGATTGCATCTCTTTATTTGCTAATGAACCACTGTATTTTTCATGAATATGTTTACTGTTCCGCCTACTGCTAGTTTAAATATTATTTATTGTAAAAATTAAGTACTGCCGCCATGCTATGTTACCACATACCTTCTGATTTGCATGAAATTTGGAATTTAATTTTGAAATAAAAATGCTAAATTAAAATTAACTAAACTAAACTTGAAATAACATTAAAACTTTGTTATTTTATTCTGTTCTATAAGACATGTGCTTAAAACCCGGAGTGACAAAATACGCCCTGCACGACGACTCGTGCCGTACCTACATGTTATGTAACGCTGTTGACGGGGATGAAAGATGGTGCTGCCCGCCCGGCCACATTTTTGTCGCTTCAGACCAGACCTGTATAAAAAATAACGGCGCACTGGACGTCTCCTGTCAGGACACTTGTCCATTTGGTTACAAAGAAGGTTTGTTTGTTTGTTTGGTTTTACTGTTCCATTAACAGTTTCGAGTTTCAAATTCATTTTCGTATCGCCTGCATGTCGATTGCTATCTAACACATAAAACTACACAATTAGTAATGAAGCCAAATGTATAAAACTCACAGGTATTTTAAGACGTTTTGTTCTAGCATAATCCTTCCTCCTCTACCCACTATCCTAGGTTACCACGGGGCCTTATTCATGGTAAAATACACTGCAAAAAGCCAATAAAATGGAATTGCACAAAAAGATGCAGCGACCACTCAGATGGGCGGCTTTTGAAAATTGAACAATTCATATTTTCCCAGGAAATTCAATGGTGATGAATAGTCTGGGTTAACAAGGATTTCCCCTTCACACACACCGAACATTGGATATATCAATCATGCCAAGGTGTTCACTATAAACGGATATTATTGTATATGATTGTATTGAGTATAACATTAGTTTAAAGCAACTCGTTCACAGCTGACCATTGACTTAAAATCTGATTTTTAACTTTATATGTGTTATACTTCTATTAATATCCATCTACAGACGTATGGTCACCTAATTTATAACAAAAAATGGGTGTTTCCTCATCACAGTCAATAGCGTTACGAACGGTATTGAACCTATATCTAAAATTATAAAACCTATATTTGAAATTTATATTTTCGTTTGCCGTCACATGACTGATCTCATCCAGTCTCCAAGCATGTATTTACCTCATAGGCTGAGTTTACGAAATCGCTTCCCGGAACTGGTGAAGACAACATCTTGCGGAATGTATCACGTGGAACCGCAAGCACTTGCTTCGGGAATACCGTTTTCTATTTAAGCCAATTTTGCCGAAGGGGTGTTTTTACCGTTCCATGTGACCTGCATCTGTTGAGTTTATTTGTCGGAAAACAAAGACTCCACCAGCACCAACGAGGGAGAGTAGAAAAAAACCAAACAAACTTTAATTTATTTTTTATTTCTACCGATCACATGTGAATGAGCTGCTTGAATGACTCGGTAAAAGTTTTTGAACACAAGTGATAAATCAGTTATTCAGTTAAGTCCACAATATTTTGTACTAAATAATATAATAATATATATTATACAAACCCCCCATTTGTGGCTTCAGTACTTATGTGCATGTGAATGCCATGAAAATCATTCCCCCCCCCCCCCCCCCCCCACTCACACTTTATCGCATTATACAGGTTGCTGCATAAAACAAGATGGTCACATAATACAAGTGGCCAAATAAAGCAGGTGATTTTATAATAAATGTGGTCGCCTGAAGCGTGTTGCCACATAACTTCATGTGGCCGCATGATGCAGTAGACCGTACATTACAGGTACCAACATTAAACATATCTTGCATAACACAGATGATCGCATAAGGCAGGTGACCATATCAAACATGTGGTCGCTTTAAACTTGTGACCGTATTATACAGGTGGCCGCTATGACCTGTTTTACTGTGCATTGTAAAGGATTGATATATTTCTTTGTTCATACGGAAAGTCCTATGTTGTAGCCTGCCATTTGAAACGAGGCGCAACGCCCAACTTTTACAAGGAGGAGGTCAACGGTAACATCATAGACAGACCGTGTGCTCCTGGGTCAGTCTTTGACGAGACGAAGTGTGCATGTGGTACAGTCATTAAGGATTCTCCTGATAACTGTGAGTGTTTTGTTGAACAATTAGTAAATAAAAAGATACATAAAATATAAATAAATATTCAAATAAATATACAAATGGGTAAATCAATGAATGAATTTAAAAGATACATAAATACATAAATAAAAGATATTTTGCATAAACGCTTTTACAGTTTTTGCCAAAATCACGAATTTGCTACCAAAAGCATACAAGTAATGTGTTGGAAATTCCAACACCTTTCCGAACACTTGTTTATGCATTTAGAAGTTGTATGAGTTATGAACACACACACAAACAAACCATTGAAAGCTATTTAAAGTATGAATATTTGGATATATCCTTACATCTTTTAGCTTGTAACATGGAGCTCGACATTCTGTTTGACCGACCCGTCTGGCACCGCACCGGCTCCCAGAACAAGACCGAAATCAACGGCAGGGGTATTATCATGGATGGACTGCCTCTGAATGGCAGGACCTCGTACCTCTTCGATGGCGGTCTTGTCTTCCGGGCCATGTACTTCAAGCAGTCCTTCCCCAATTTTTTTCTCAATGTAAGTGGTCTTTACTTGTACATTAAGCCAATCCATCCATCATTAAATTATAATCATCGTCCCTCAAATGCTTAAAAGGTCTCCAAATGCACATGCAAGCACCCATTGACTTGGAGTTATAGGCTTTTTTTACTCAAAGTCTTCAAAGGCTTGCATTTCCTATGAATTTCACATGATCACTTGATGGACCATGGTCAAAAGGGTGTGAAGGCCGTCGTTCAGTAAATAAAACCAAATAAACTCTTTATGACATTTAAATGTCATATTTGTTCAAAGATATCACAAGAAATTGATATTCAATCAGTTGTTGAACTCGTTTTTTCTATCTATTATCTGATTGATTTTGCCCCAATAGATTCATTTTGTTTCTCATCTAATTTCAGATAAATCGTATGTAAAAGCGTTTTTGCTATCATTTTTTTGAATGAGCCATGTTAATTGTTGTAAACTTTTTAAGGTAGTTAAGGTGATACTGTTTAATTCTTTTCTTTTCTGTGAACGACATACCAATCGAGACAGGCAATCCATCCATCATTAAATTTTAATCAGGGTCCTTCAAATGCTTAAGAAGATTCAAATGCAAATGCAAACATCTATTGACTTTAAGTTATAAGTTCTTTTGCTCAAAGTCTTTAAAGGCTTGCATTTACTATGGAATTCCCATGATCACTTAATGGACCATGATCACAATTTAATAATGGATGGACTACCTTAAGTTGTACTAAAAATATAATTAATGATGCAAAAGTATTATCTAGTCATATTGGTACTTCAGTTTGTAAATGTATGTTTCTTTTATACCGATGTTTATTAATAGGTAGCTAGGTTTTACGAATCAGGGTTGACACTTAACATAAAAATAAAACCTAATGTTTAAAGTTTCAAAATAAGAATATCATGATTTATTTTATCTTTTTAACTGAATGTGCGTTACTACCGAATATAGATCAAAGCCGATCTGACGTAAAACATGTTTTCCATCCACAGGTAGTGTTCAACCCAGACCAATTTGCAGGCGGTAGACAAGTGATCCTGTCCAACTGCATCACAGATCTTGCTGGTCCATCCTTGGAACTATCCCTTGAGAACAACCGTATCGTTCTGAGTCTGGTGACCGATACACTGTCCGCTAGTCTCGTCGACGTAGGCTTCATACCGATTAAAGCTAATGTTGCATACACGGTAAGCAAGGGGTTTCAAAACTAAAACTGACCAGAAAGTAAAAATCATTACATTTCGAAGAAGAATAAGTTCTGTTGCTATGGGAATGAATGATGCCACGTGCAAATAAAAAGGAGCCACTTGGTAATGATTTTAAAGGATTTAGTCATGGTTGAAATCTGGGAAGTAAACAAAATATAATTGATCGCAACGTTGCAATCTTACAATATGTCAAGTGTGCTTATGTTGTGCTTAAATGTATTAAGGTACTGTTAAGTAATGATGGAAAACAAAAGTATGTGTATATGTAAATGATGTTTAGTCATCCCTTCAGTGATTTCTTGGTTTGATGGTCAGTCGTATTGTATAATAAAAGTCGCCATTAAATTTAAAATCTGATTTTCTTTCACATGAATGTAAGACTTGGTAACCCGTTATTGTTTATTTTTTTGTTTCATAACCAAATGTATCGCATAATGTCGATTCACCAATACACATTGCTATTTGACATTGCTTTTGCTATTTGACATTGCTATTTGACATTGCTATTTGACATTGCTTTTTAACATTGCTATTTGACATCGCTATTTGACATTGCTTTTTAACATTGCTTTTTAACATTGCTATTTGACATTGCTATTTGACAATGTTATTTTACATTGCTTTTTGACATTGCTATTTGACATTGCTATTTGACATGGCTATTTGACATTGCTTTTTGACATTGATATTTGACATTGCTTTTTGACACTGCTATTTGACATTGCTATTTGACATTGCTATGAAATCACTTTCAGGCTGGTGCATGGAATGATTACACCGCCATCTACAACGGGCAAAACGTGTATGTCCTGAACAAGGTTAACGGCTCCCCATCCTTTGACATGCAGGCACTTAACGGTACGTACAGACGGACGTATGGTTGAGACATTGATTGATTTAAGACAGGAGAATGTTATATATGTACACTAAAACATTTAGAGTACTAGAGTAGGATTCTTCAAGATTAAGATACATGTACCACAGCCGATCGCTAAGCACCCTCCCTTACGGATTCTTACACATGGTTGGCACTTTATTCACTATGATATGAATATGACATATAAATATTTAGAGGACATTGTTCACTATGGTATGAATATGACACTAAAATATTTAGAGGACATTGTTCACTATGGTATGAATATGACACTAAAATATTTAGAGGACATTGTTCACTATGATATGAATATGACACTAAAATATTTAGAGCACATTGTTCACTATGATATGAATATGACACTAAAATATTTAGAGCACAGATCATGATATGAATATGTTACACACTAAGATATTTAGATTGCAAAAATATAATTCATTCCGCAGTTGGTCGCTTCGCTTTATCCCTTACGGCTCCTTAGATGTGGTAGCCACATTGTTAACATGATGATATTAATCGGTTGTACACTAAGATATTTAGAGTACTGAAATAGGAATCTTCGTGATTGAAATGACAAAAGCGGGCGCAGCGCTCCCTCCCTTGCGGCTTCTAATTCGGAAAAGAAGCCTGTTTCTGTACTGTAAATAGTTTTGGGGTACATGCTATGTTTGGACTATCTTCCGTATTTACATGTTAAATAGTAATGTATATTAAAGAAAAATAGTAACAGTTTGATTTAAACAGGATGACATGGAAATAGCCCATGAATGTGATACCAGCCGACTCAAAATAATTATGCATATCGGTTTAACAAATGAAAAACTGCACAAAGCTCCAAAACAAATGCACGTGTATCCTTGAAAGTATTCAACGTGTTGGTAAAACCATATTTAGTGAATGATTTGTTTCTTAACACAACGCTTACTTGTTTAATTACTGACTGTTTCGTCATAACGTCAGTAGCTCCGATGATGTACAGTGTAGTGGACGAAACAGTCAGTAATTAAACAAGTACGTGTTGTGTTAAGAAGAAAATCATTCACTTAAAATGTACGTGTACCTTGCTTTCAGTAGCTACCATTGGGAAAGCATAAAAAGGAAAATTTTTATTTAAATTAAATTTCTGTATTGTACAGGGTCCATCTCAGTTGCTGCTGAAGGTCTAGATATTGGAGGATGTGCAATCAACGCAGACGCAAACGATGGATTCCGTGGGTCAATGGCACAGGTACGATGTAACAAATCCCCTGCACTCTGACGTCATCAGCGATTATCTTTCATACGGAAAATTTGTTGTTTGAATAATGGGCCCAATCTCCGGGGCAGTGGATTGGCTTCAACTCAATCACTGCCACATGTGTAACAAAAGTCACACTATTGATTACCTGTGATTTAGCTGAAACTCAACTACTTTTAATCTTTGGCAGAGATTTGTGTGAGATCTCCTGCGTTGGAGATTGTAAAGTGCCAGAAAAAGTCTTCATTGACAACGAGTATGAATGTTGTTGAAATTTAACTTTATGTCTGGTATTGTTTGTGTACCAAATCATTTTTAAGATATAAAGTAATCGCCTTGACAACCTAAGTTTCTCTCATCCTGGATTTTGTACTAAATTCTTCGATAATATAGAGTTGACTAGATTCTGAATTTCACATTTCACATTAGCTATAGTTTCTTTCAAATAAATGGATTTTCCCCATAAAAGAAGAAAGCAGACACATATTTTGTTGTGAAATACAACTAGCAAAATCTGAAGATAGCTGAATGGAGGTTTATCAATAAACGCTTAATGATTTTTGTTTTTGCATTTTCAGCTTAAGTTTACCAAATGTCTGAAGCAAGCCTGGATTGACGAGTTCAACGCTGATACGCAGTCCGTACAGACAGGCCTGCCATAAATTGTTCTATATCGGAGTCTACAGAGGATGTCCGAATATGACGCCACTGTCAATGACGTCAACGTCTTTCTATAAGGACAACCAAACGTCTCATTATGAAAAACAAGAATTGCATTTTCAAATGCTTTTGATCTGTTTTGAGCGATTTATATATGTGGACATAAGTTAAAGTTTTATGTTGGTGTTTGTTTGTATAGTTTCCAGAAAGGAGCTTTATCAATTTAATGATTTAAACAGATTAGTTTTCATAATTTTATCATTTTAAAACAAGGTACACAAGAAATACTGGTAAATGTGTCTCATCTTTAACAGTAAGAAGATAACAACTTTTCGCATATAGAAAAACGTGATAAACGTTTCAAATTATCATGGCATTATATTTCAACAAAGAGTTTTAGAGTACATTTATTTTATATTAATGTTATTTATAATTTAGTGGAACAATTAACTTTCTTTGTAAAACATTAGTTATTACATCTTTCTTTTAATTAAAGATGTTTTTGTAACAATTTATTTTAGGTTTGATTATAGCAGCTTATCATTTTAGAAGAGATGGATGCATCTTGGTTGAATTGCAATTATTTCTTTGATTTTTTGTATTGCTGACACTTTGAAAAGAAATCTTAGATGCTAGTTATTTCTTTGCTGTAATAATTTGTTAATATGTCGGCATATGATAAAAACATTGTACCAACCGTACTATCAATTTATATAAATAACACACTCATGAAGGATTTAAATGTATGACATTCATTACGGAGAATTAAATTATTCGAAATATTTTATGAGAAATGTAATCATTGCATATTTTTGTATAAACACGCTCTTTTTCTACCATACATTGCTTTTCTTTATAAAGATGTCGTTAACGTTGCTAATGATATAATAAGTCTTGTAATTTTGCTTTCATCTGTAATGATAATGCACACAGAGAAAATTTGAAAAAAGACATAAAGCGTAGATAGACCTGACATTATCTAGAAGTGATTGATGTCTATTCTAGTTTGTGATCAACCATTGATCAAAACACTCGGGGCAGGCAACACAATCAAGGCACGTGACAATAAGTAATGCTTTTTGAAGATGAATCGAGCTTCGTTTTGTGAAAATGCGATTTATCACGACTACAACGTTGGCAATGCAAAATAAATTGCTCTAATTACGCGTTTTCTAACGTGTCATTTTTAGGGAAGCACAATAAAGGAACAATAGATTCGTTATGTGTCTCTTTTCGAACAGTTGATCGGCGTATGTTGATCAATGATGGTGTATTTTTGGTGATTATTTTCTTGCTTTTAACGTTTTTTCCTGCCCCATTTACCGCATAATACAGCCATATCGTCTGTGTAATAAAACTGTAAAACCTATAGTCTAAACAGTTTTGTATTTCTTGAATACCGTCTTATTACTTGCAAATCCGACAACCGTGCTAAGCGCTATATGTAAAACGTTAATGTTTAGGAGCGAAATTTATCATTCCTATTTCTCTAAATGAAAAGTCGCAAACATTTCACGACAAATCTTGCCATTTTGGTACTGTTCTAGTATATTTTGTAAAACACGGAATGGTGAGTTGTGTTTCTACCTCATTTAAGACTTTACGTTTTACTTAGCGCTAAATTCGTTGGAAGAATGAATTCGAGCTTGTAGCAAACATTAATAAAGATTTGCCGAAAATAAATACAACCCACTGTTTTTATGCCTCCCAGTGGATAGATCGAAGTGCATACTGTCCGTCTGTTTGTCTGCCTGACAACTTTAACCTAGGCCAGGTCTAATTGCAATGTGGGGCCTCCGTGGCCGAGAGGGTAAAGTCGATGACTTTAACACTCACTCAGCCCCTCACCGCGTGGGTTCGAATCCCGGCAGGGTCATTCAGATTTTCATGCGAGGAAGCCTTGTTGAACCGTAAATTTCACCAAAACGAATTTGTCACACGTGTGAAGAATTCGTACGAGTTTAGCACATGTGTGTGACAAAATTCGTACTACGAATTCTTTTCACACATTGGGGTGTGAAATTTTTTTAGACCCATTTTTTAGATATCTCATGGTTCGAACGAGATTTTCACAAATAATGTGAAATATTCGTACGCTTTTGGCACACATATGGAATATAAGTTTTAAGCTGGATTGGTTTGGTGTGTAGCATCATATGGACTTCTACCATGAATCTTCATACTTATTTTACATAGAGTTTTTAAAATACTTTATAGGAAAACCATTAAATATTCTTCTTGTCAAAAACATAAGACCTGTAGCTTAGATATTTGGTTTGTAATATCATCTTATGAACATAATACCAAGATTGTTCAAATTATGACCCGGGGTTAAATTACCTCTGCCCAAGGGGTCACTTAGTTCACATAGAATTATATGGGAAACCTTCAAAAATCTTCTTGTCCTTGAGCTTAGATATTTGGTGAGAAGCATTGCCTGGTGGACCTCTGCAAAAGTTTCTAAAATAATGTAGATCCAATATGAAATTAGGCCACTAGTTACCCCCCTACCGGTTTAACCGGATGGGACTATAAGTTTGCCCTCCGTCCGTCTCTCCTTCCAGTCTGTCCGTCCGTCTGTCTGTCCGCCCGTCAGTCCTTCCGTACACAAAAATTGAATCCCGTGATATCACAAAAAATAATGAATATATTTTTATGAAACCTGGCATATAGATGGATGGCAGTAAGGTAGATTATACACGTCTTTTTTCTTCATATGTTGAAAAACCTGGTTGCTATGACAACTAATAGACATATATATCACTATTTGTGATAACTCAAATAGTACTGAACATATTTTTTATGAAACTTGGGCAGTGGCCCTACTATCGGTGTTAACCTGTGAATTTCAGCATCGGTTATGGCGTTATAACCGGTAAAGGACTTTTGTATTGCTTGCAAATACTTTGATAATTGATTGTATTTATATGTTTTTCTTGTCTTTTGTTATTACACAATTCAAAAACCTTGATGTAGGAACTTTTTGGCAAAACTGATTGAAGTATTTTTCTTTGGCTCTTTCTTAAAGAAAAAAAAAATCCTTTACAAAGAACGTTTGATGTTTTACCAGCTATACTAAGTCGTGTCTCTTACCTACCAGAACAAGCCCAGAGTCTCGGAACAACATAGCACAATATTGAATCTCTTCGCACACAGCGAGCTTCACTTATCAAAATTAGACAAACTAGAAAAATGAAGAATACACGTTTTTCATTTATGCTTTTACCACATCTTGTCCAAGAAATGATCGTATCCAAGATTATAAATCAAAATCCAGCAATGAGGTTTGTATAAGAGAAGGTAGATCAACACTTTGTAGACCTTATTAAAAATATGAAAATTCAAAGACCGAAATTACACATATCTCCTGCTATATTGAACAATGTTCCCAATCCAGTTAGTGTCCGTTATTTTCTTATTCATCTTGGCAGGAACAGTGGTGTGATTTAAGAAATTAAAAATGTTATAAGACAACCAAACTGGGCAAATGCTTGGTTAAGACTAAGAGTATCTGGAATCTCCTGGTATGACATTGTGGACGTTTATTTTTCAAGAATTTGAATTTGTACCCATATGTTCAGTTTCTTTATTTGTGTGTTACGGTTTTCAGCATAATTAAAAAATATGAAAATTCAAAGACAAAAATTACACATATCTTCTGCTATATTGATCAATGTTCCCAATCCAGTCAGTGTCGTTTTTTCTTATTTACCTTGGCAGGAACAGTTGGTGTGATTCAAGAAATACCCATATGTTCAGTTTCTTTATTTGTGTGTTACGGTTTTCAGCATAATTAAAAAATTGTATCACCTCAATTTTGGTGTGTGGTTTTACTTATACCCCATGACGCCGTTTGACTAGTATAGCAATGGAACTTGAACGTATCTAGATGGTCATCATAAAATTTTGTCATCATTAAATGTATTTATGCAAGACACCGGATTAGTTACCCATTCAAGATTTTACAGGATACCATAACCTTAATTGGTCCTGGTCGATAACGTGTATTATCCAGCAGGGAACGAACCCTTGTCCTTCCATTGTTGTGTGGGCTGGCGATGTAGACACACGGTCTTGGGCCGATTAATTTTTCAGTCAAAATTTGTATGCTGAAAAAATATTTATGTCTTAAACAAAACTATAAAGAGAGGGAGAGAGAGAGAGAGTAACTACGGAAGCCGAATGGTAATAAAAGTCATAGGTAATAATATTTTACGTATAATTTTATTTATTTTACGTATATATATATATATATATATATATATATATATATATATATATATATATATATTAATAAAGAGTTGATATTTTGTTATATCGAGAAACTGATCGCGTAAAGTCGAGATAATTCTCGTAAAAACGTACAAAATTGTTCATATGAAGATAAATTAACTCGATATAACGACAATTAACTCGTTATTACATGTAACAGCTTGGTATAAATTATGAAAAAGGATATCGTTTTTACGAAATAACTATCATTTACAGATTTTTTTTAAACATGGGACAGATAAAGTGCTGCCACACTGCAGTATCACGCCGTAGACATGTGGCATGATACCATACCCAGTCACATTATCCTGACACTGGGCCAACCAGACGCGCAACTTCCACTATACTTCCCATTTAGCGCCCAAGCAAGGGAGCTATAACACTACAATATTAAGGACTTTCATATTTATGTCGCGACCGGGGATCGAACCCACGACCTCCCGCACCCGAGGCGGACGCTCTTACCACGTAAACACCGGGGCCGGTATATAATGAATAATGGTTCTAATAGGTAGACTAAAAACAATATGTCGAGAGATGGAGTCTTGCCGAAATGTGTGAAATTTTCGTTTGGATAATTTTTAACAAATGTTTTTTTTATTTTTTTGACGTGTGAAGAATTCGTTTCTGCCTTCAGAGGGGTCAAAGGTTGTGTACGAAAAGTTCACATATTTGTGAAGAATTCGTACGGATTTGTCACACACATGTGCCAAACTCGTACGAATTCTTCACACGTGTGACAAATTCGTTTTGGTGAAATTTACGGTTCAACAAAGCCTTCCAGCTGGCTTGCGGTAGGTCGGTGGTTCTACCCGGATTCCTCCGTGCATTCGGGGTCTTTCTCCACCTGTAATTAGCTGGACGTCGCTATATGACTGAAATACTGTCGAAGCGACGGCAAACTCAAATAGTCAAGTCAAGTCAGGTCTAAATTGCAATGTCTAGATGGCTATGCAAGGTCTAGATTGAATATCTGGCACTTGTAGTCACACATATATGGGTTTACTTTGTTATCGTGTTTATAAAACTTTATTTGGAAACCTTAAATTAATTTGAAAACCTGCCATCCACAAACATCTTGAAGTATTGTCTTTTTAAAAATATATATTCAGACATTAAATAAAAACTGTGATGTTATGTTAAAAGTGATAAGAATATAGCTAGATCAAATTTAATAATTCTGACAAATTTATATGTGATATGGATGCATACCGTATACTTATAATGTGTCTGCCCTTTTGTTTGGTTGGTAAAATATACATGTAATTCTAAATAATAAGATGAAATACCATTAATTACACATCTTAATGATTAAAAAAAGGAAAACAACACAGAGATAAACAAACAAACACTCAATCAAACAAAGACATAAAAACAAAACAAACAAACAACTTTTTGGAAGTGGTGAAAAAATCAGGAAAATGTCATTATTAAGTAGATTATGCATATCTTTTAGGTATTATGTTTTCATTCATCTGTATAATAACAAAAATACAGGAACATATGTCCGTGTTAGGCAATACCTTTTCATCAATGTCTTGAAATTAAAATCTGGGATATAATAATGGGCCTAGTGTTATTGACAGTTATTAATGGAAACTATTCATGGATGTTATACATGGAATTATTAATTAGTCACGAATTGATAATTATTCGCGGACAACTATTCATGGGCAATTGTTCATGGACAGTTATTCATGGACAACAATTTATGCACAATTATTTAAAGACGTTTATTTATTGACATTTTATAAAGAGGATTTATTTTTACGTTTATCTCAATAAAACAATGTGTCCTGTTGTTACATTCCAACCATAAAATTACATTTTTGTAAACATTTAATTAATATTTACAGCATTGATCTAACCAGTAATAAGCTGATTAATTAATATGTCATTTTAACTACAGAGTTGTTAATTGACAAAATAACATAACCCCGACAGCTTTAACATTATTGTTTTATGTAAAAAAAAAAATAAAAAATAAAAAAAAAACCCCGTAAATATTTATTAAAGATGTATGCTACTTAATGCGATGGAAAAGATATTTGGAAAAAAATCAAATACTTCTGGAAGAATCTATTAAACGAATCAGGCTTAATTAAAGTAATTTGACCATTCTTACCCAGAAAATGAACAATATTTCTTAAAGAAATGAAGAGAACGGTTATTTTTAAGAGAAATTAGAATAATTAAATTCGCCACTTAGTGTTTAAGTATGATTAATTTTGTTTGTTTGTTTGTTTGTTTGTTGGATTTAACATCCCACCGACAGTATTTCAGTCATTTGGAGACGATGTCTACTTGAGACAGATATAGCGCCGCCACACTGCAGTATCATGTCGTAGACATGTGGCATGATACCACACCCAGTCACATTATCCTGACACCGGGCCAACCAGTCCTGCAACTACCCTTATATGCTGAGCTATAACAGTACCAATTTTTACGATTTGGTATGTCGCAGCCGAGGATCGAACCCACGACCAGAATTCGAGCAAGACCTATTATACATGGCATTCAACCATGACGTTTGGTGTCAATACGCGGCTAAAAATGGACACTTTGAAAAGAGATGTGCACTTTTAGGTATTGTACATTGACATCAAAATACAATATCCCTGATGCAGCCTTTTTTAAAAACTCTGTCAATTAAATTTTAGAATACCGTCTCGCTACCGTTAGGCGTGAATCCGTGCTCCATCATTTTACACGCTTTCCACGTGCACAAATGTGTCAATGGTATGCAAGTCACATTATACTATTTCATATATTAACATAAAAAGCACGCATAGATATACATTTGTCTTAATTTAAGCCAGGTTCACGCCGACATTTGCACGTAAAGATTAAATACGGTTGTTGGCAATGCGAATTTATATCGAAGCAGTACATAAAAACGACACATTGAAATATATTAAAAAAATATTAGCATAATTGAGTACATTTGCTGTACCATAAATTTTTCATAATTAGTCGGAAAAAAAAATTAAAAAAATATTAAAATAGTAGTATTTGAAGATTTTAAGTTAGTAGTATAACGTTAACTTAAATTCATTTTATTGAGATATAGTTCAACTTAGCTTCTTACCAAGTGCTTAGATATAGTAAAAATCATTTCAAACTGACTTGACTTGACTAATTGAGTTTACCGTCGCTTCGACAGTATTTCAGTCATAGAGCGACGTCCAGCTAATTACAGGTGGAGGAAGACCCCGAATGCACGGAGGCATCCGGGTAGAACCACCGACCTACCGCAAGCCAGCTGGAAGGCTTCCTCACATGAAAATCCGAATGACCCTGCCGGGTTTCGAACCCACTTGGTGAGGGGCTGAGTGAGTGTTAAAGTCAGCAACTTTACCCTCTCGGCCACAGAGGCCCCAATTTCAAACTGAAGCATGATTATCATGATAAATTAAATTGGATTGATGAGTGATGTTCACAATGAATTTTAAGCAAGTTGTAAGTTAAATCAAGTATTATATTTGAGACAGTGTTTTAAAAACATTTCGCATTACTCAAGCTTAAGCGTAAACATACTTTTAAGTTATTTTTTTAAGAACACTTCTCAAATATCATACTCTGGCTCAAATTCAGAGTTATGCAGGTATTTATGTTCAAGCCTGAGATCGTACTTCTTTTTAAAGAAAACGGGACCATCGAGAAACGGGGCCTTCGAGAAAACGGGACCATCGAGAAAACGGGACCATCGCGAAACGGGGCTTCAGAAACGGGACCATCGAGAAAACGGAATCGAGAAACGGGGCCTTCGAGAAACGGGACCATCGAGAAACGGGGCCTTCGAGAAAACGGGGCCTTCGGGAAAACGGGACCATCGAGAATGGGGTCTTCGAAAATGGGCCCTTCGAAAAAAACAGGGCATTCGAGAAAACGGGACCATCGCGAATTGGGACCTTCGAAAAAGCGGGACCTTTGAGAATACGGGATCATCGAGAAACGGGGTCTTCAAGAAAACGGGATCATCGAGAAACGGGGCCTTCGAGAAAACGGGACCATCGAGAACAGGATCATCGAGAAACAGGACTATCGGGAACGGGGCCTTCGAGAAAGCGGGGCCATCGAGAAAACGGGACTATCGAGAAACGGGGCCTTCGAGAAAACGGAGCCATGATACGAGTTTTCAAAAATTGAAATTGAACTTTTTTCAAGATCAAGCTCATATACATCCTTTACATTTCAAAGGGGTTTGATTGATGCGACGGCATAGACTTTGAATAGTTTCGAAAACACAGGACCAGGCAGTGTTAAAGGAGTCAGCTGGAAACACTATCTTTTATTCGAAATGTTTAATAAAAGGTAAGATACGTAATTGGCGGCAATCAGTATAGAACTTAAAATTTACCAAAAATACCCTTATCGATTATATCTTCCCTAGACGGATTTCTAAGTATATTTTTTGCCTCAGAAAAATCTTATTTTAACGTTACTCATCTTAATCCTTTATTTCAAATAGACTGATTTTGACTCATTGGCAAACAGCGCAGACCCAGATCAGCCAGCTCCTATATAGAAACTGTCTGATAAGGGTCTCCTCTGTTTCCTCATACAATAGCTCAGTTTCTACACAGTCCATGTAGCCAAGAAAAAAGCATGATTTCATATACTATTTAAGGTTCAGTTAATTATTATTCATCAAGTCATTAAGTGCATGAATATTTATGAGGTACATGGTTAAAGATAAGGACCGCGAGGTAGATCGGTAGATT
>CM037781.1:55345431-55395431 GCA_021229015.1 Solen grandis | reverse complement strand
AATGTAAAAATATTTCTTGCAGTTCAACAATTCATTAAAGAATCTAAAAGGTTCGCTTAATGCTGCAGCCCCTGTGCGATTTCATCAATCATTTCTTAGCATTGATCAAGGTGTTCACTGACATTTTTATCTTTATTTTTACTCTCTCTCTCTCTCTCTCTCTCTCTCTCTCTCTCTTATTCAGTTGTTAATGTCATTTAATGGTTAAACCCATACTTTATACTTTACATTAGTCTTTTCAGCAACACATTTTGTTAATTTATCTAAGGGAAGAGCATTATCTAAGTTTTCGGAACTTGTAGCTCAACCCTTTTTTTTACCAATATGTATGATAAATGTATGTTATATGTAATTCTTTTGTGTAAAGTTGGGAAAAATAAAATCTGTTTAAAGTAAAAGTTGGTAAGTGGTAAGAAGACAAAGGTTTGGATTGCATTTGAAGTCATGCGTCAATGCATCAATTCCGGCCATTTTTTTTTTCACGGAGGAAGTATTATGATCTCACACACATGGAATACCGCTGCATATTCATGATTGATTTTCAAGAATTTCCCATAAGTCCCTGTCTGACAAGGTAAGTATAACGGGTTGTCTGCAGCTGTAGCTGGTCCAGCATAAAAGTGGCAGAAAAGTCCGTTGTTGTTGTCAATATCCGTACGTGTTAACGCCGTGATGATGCGGAAATTGGAGGCTCTCTCCACTGAAAGAAAATTGTATGCACGTTATTTAAAATAATACTTATAATTCTTGTTTCTCTTTTTTTCCTGATCGATCTATATTGTCAAATGCTTCATTAGTGCCTTATTAGACATGTTGTAAGAAAACTACGCCTGGAATAAATGTTAGTTTTAGTGCAATATTTGGACAAGTCTCTAATTAATATAATCACTTAATGATTAGTATACTCTGCTTACTCTATTTACATACAATACCATAGTATTAAAGTATTTAAACTACATTTTTTAGATATGAATGTTATTTTTCTCTTGTAAGATTTTAGATTCTTTAGGAAAACGTCTAGCTACACTTACAAGAATATATAAATTCTGGATTTTCATAAGATATATGAAAATAAGATTTGTTTTTTACCGCGGACATATTAATTTGGTAAATCACATCAGAGATTTCTAAAATAAATGAAAGTTTGAAAGTTTTATTCATCATAAGCCAGAAGGTCGTACGACCCATGCGGCAAAACATATTATATAAATTGTACAAAACATGACGGAGATTAACAAACGAAAAGTGAAAGAAGTGTAAACGATCATGTAACATGCATCTGAACATAAACAGTTAAACAAAATAAATCGATCGTGATACAATCGAGTAACTCAGTGGTTACCACCCTTATCGAAACGAAATATAAGGGTGAGTACCAAAATAAAGAAAGAAACAAAAATACAGGATAAAAGGAAATACGAAACAGGTGAGTACTATATATAATTCCATGAAGCTACATTAAATTTAGATATATCAAGGTATAAACATCTCTGTTATTTCTATAAAACATTATGCGAATGAAAAACAATGTGTTATTAAGTATCCGACAATTAAATTGGCACCTTACTGATTTTTATCATCGTGTGAAAATTACAAGGACCGGAAGCACATGGTTAACTGAAAATTATGGTAAATAATTGTCTGCAATCACAATATATGAGGATAGTTTATGGATATATTTTATAATTTACAGTATTCTGTTCAACTGATGGATATTTTTTCGTAACAGCAGTATGTGTATCCGTGTAGTAAGTGATACACAAGAAAATGAGCTGAATAGAGAGAAAAGAAAGAAGGACAGAAATGGCAAGGTATGTTTTACACTGATGTTTCAAATGATATAGTATTTTCATTTTGACAAGGGCATTGAATGCTATTTATAAGACGTTACATAGTAGCAGTCAGACAATTCCTATAGCAAGTTTAAAAGCAAATAATAATAAATAAATAATAATGGACTTTTCTTTACTTATACAAGGATATACAGAGGTATATATAATAATAATAATGGTCTGTTTATATACTTACACAACACAGGTATACATCTCAAATTACATGTAAATGAATAATAAATTTCATTCAAATCTACATAAATAATAAAATGTAGTGTAGTACTTTATGAAAGCCATATGTATCATATGATGTAATTCTCATACTATAGAGTATCGCAAAGACAGATATGATATTAATTGATATAATATATATACATATACATATATACATACATATACACACACATATATATGTTTACAATGCACTATTATTCATGGTATATAGATTGTTAAAATTTTTGTTATTTTTAATAAAATATTTGTTTAGATAATAAAATGGTGATATAAACTCTTTTCTTATATTTTTATACATTTTGCATTCTAAAACAAAATGATATTCATCTTCTAAAATATTACAAAAGCTGCATTTGCGTTTATTTACCGGTGTAGCAATAGGTTTTTTTTTCCATTTACCAGTTTCAATATGTAGCCTATGAGATGATACTCGAAGACGTGTTTATTAATTAACTATGTTCATATGGCAGGTAATGGTGTCTAAATAAAGTTGGAACTGAAAGTTAACACTATTTCTATAAAATAAAGCTCTACTCGAATTTTGTAAACAATCATTCCAGTTTTGCAAAAATTGATCAAAAATTCTTTGTTTAGCCAATGAAAGAAAAATATTTTTGTTACAATGTACCCACTGATTGAGAATACCATGATTCTCCAAAACAAAGTGTGAAAAGCAAGTTTCTTAATAATGTACACCAATTCTTAGAGTTAGGTTTATTCATTAAATCTTGATAAAGAGCATTGTAAATTATTCTTATATACTTTTTTTTGAATCAGCATCTAATATCTTTTTCCAGTATTTGATAATGTTATATAATCTTATGTTTTGTAGAGGTGTTCTACCTAACTCATCATAAATAAAGTCAATCTGTGTGCTTTTTTTAACACATAGTAATTTTTTACAAAACTGTAAGTGTACTTTTTCCACTGCATCTGCTGAATGGAAGCCCCAAGTGTCACTACCATAATTTAGAATAGGTAATACTATATATATATAAATATACCCACACAATTTCCTACATAATCAACGAAATTTAATGTCAACGAAATCTAATGATTTTACAGTATTATAATCTCACTGTTCTTGTTTGACTGAAAGACGGATGTAGCCCGCTTCATTACAATATTGTTTACGCCGATGATTGTGATGGAATGGACGCTTTACTTATTTTACTTCCCAGTATGAAAAGCCTCACAGATATTTAATTCACATTAATATAACGCCAAATGTCTTTTTTTTTAAATATTTCTTGTTGAAATTTGCGACTGTTGACTCTTGAAACAACTTATTTTGTTTCGTTGCACAAAACTACATGATCAAAACAAAATAGCGCGTTTCCTATTAATTCGAATCGTTACAGAAAAGCTGTTTCGTACCTGTTGTGTCTATCGTATTTTTGATAAATGCTATGACAGAAATAATTTAAAAATTATATTTCGCTCCCACTAGAACATATACCAGATCAAACGTCGCCGGTAACGAACCTTGCGAGAGGGGAGACCGCGGGAACGCACTCTTGCCGTAGTCGACAGCCCATTGCCTCCCCGTACGGGTCCGTACGGAGGCGAGACTGCGCTCGCACCGAGACCGGTAGTCCCTTGCATCCCCGTACGAGAGGCGAGACCGTGCTCTCACTGAGACCTACAGCCCCTTGCCTCCCCATACCGCTCGTACGGGAGCGTGGACCGCTCTCTCGCCCAGGCAGACAGCCCCTGCCTCCCCGAATGGGCCTGTACGGGAGGCAAGACCGTGCTCTTACTGAGGCCTTCAGCATCTTGCCGCCCAGAACTGGCCCGTACCAGAGGGGAGACCGCGCTTTTAGCCCAGAAACCCCTTGCCTCTCGGTACTGCCCGTACGGGAGCATGGATCGCGCACGGCCCCAGGCCTCCCAAACCGCGCTCACATCGTAGCCGTCAGCCGCTTGCCTTCCTGTACGGGCCCGTACGCGAGCGGCGGAGATTGTGCTCTCGGCGAGGTTGTCCGCCACTTCGACTTTGCTAGTATATATTGCAGATCAAACGTCGCTGGTGACTTCATTCTTGCCCTCTGTTTATGGCCTTCAAATCGTGTCCCGGGATATATCCCGTGACCCATTTGCTTCTGCCAAGAGAAGCTAGAGTTGTTTTGAGAATTGGCAAAAGGAAATAACTCAAACACTTTTTCCATTTTCATTTCTGTTATCGAGCCTACCTCATGCAGAATGCTTGCACATACAATGATGACAATGCACTACTTTGAATATTTTATTGGCTAACAATCTGTCTCTTGCTGTGGTACTTTGCATCTAAGCCGTTTTTTTCTTTTACAAGGGGGATTAAGTCTGTTCTACACAGACTGCACGTACATCTTTTCTTGTTCTTCTCGGGAGATACATACATTATCGTGTGTTTCTAGCCAGCATTTGGCTCCCGAGGATGCACGAACATTTGAGGCTCGGCACCGCTAGACTTTCGGCTCGAATGCTTGCCTTACAGCAGCATCACGTCCAAAGTCTGCAGACCTGCACGCCCAAGGAGTCTCCCGCTATTAACTCTCCATGTAAAATGGCTAAAGTCTGCGGACAAGCACGACCAGGAAGCATCCCGCCATAAAATCGTTACAACTTATATGTACAATGCAAAAGAGTGAATTGAATAAATGTTCCATAAAAATCAATATGTTCAAAACAAAAACAAAATAGTTGGGGAATATTCGCGTAGGAATAATTTAATCTGCAAAAATGTATCCAATTGGATAACAGAAAATTTCCACACAAAAAAAAAATGAAAAAAATATTGAGGACTTTTTCAAATTATCAAAAAATATAAGAAATGCATTCAATTGTGTTATTTAAACTACCGTAACACAAAATATTAGTTTGGGAAGTAACATTCTCTTTAGCTATACAGTTATGTTTAATATATTGTTTTTAGGGTGTGTCCTTTTTTTCTTTTTATTCTTGGAAAAGGGGTGTTGTTTTATTTTGGGGCGGTGCTTGTTTGCTTTTTTTTTTTTTTTTTTTTTTCCCAAGAGAAACATCTCTATCTGTTTATCTATCTTTTCAAAAACTGGAAAAAAAAGTGATAACACAACTTACTACAGCAGTCCGTTCGCAGGTAGATAACAACTGTTCCAATTCGTGCTACGTAGGGAAACTCAATAGCCCAGTATGAATAAGAAGATGCTGTATGCATACATGAGCCCTGACTGAGATTTGGGTCTGTGTTTCCGTCGATTGCGAGGTTAGCATGCTCAGAATTCCGTGTTGATGATTGCCAAGCCTTGGCGCCGGACATTTGTATTGGGTCTATAAAAGTATATTGATATAAGTTTTCAGAATAAAGGAAAGCATACGACATTTATCAATGTCTCTAACACTTGAGACTAAATGTACCATTGCCTGTTACACTAGGAGGAATGCATTTTGAAATTTAAAAAATGTAAACGGTTTATCCTCTCTGTTACGCGAAAAGTTCTAAAAACCTATGGTATTGAGTTATTGCCTTTTAGCTAAATAGTTTCAGATTCTGTTTTGATTACATAGGCTTTCGCAATTGTTTGGCTTTTTAAAGTCATTGTCCTTGGATGATTAGAAAAAATAATCAGTATGTTGCTATGTACGCCCGAGCATATTTAGTTTTTAGGTCCTCAATTAAAGCAGCCGTCGTTCACAGATGATTGGTAAAACACACACAGAGTTTTTTTTTCTACTCTTCCTCTTTATTCCCTATTAAATACACTAGACACTGCGAGGAAATCAATTTAATATAGAGTAATATATCCCCGAAGCAGACGCATGTTGAACCATGTACCACGTTCCGCAACAACTGAGTGACTTCCCTTCCCGACATTTAAAAATGTCATTCATTTAACAAGCGTTTTCTTTGCTGTTGTGTCACAAATCTTGAATGATTCTAGTTCCTGGTAGCGAATTCGAAAGGTTAGGGTGTCAATTGAGCGCATGCACGAAAAAGGAATGTGATTAACTGCCCAATAAAATGGTAATTCAAAATATATTTTTCTATAATTCTTAATAAAGACTCAATACCGTTCGTAACGCTATTGCCTGTGATAAAAGAAGCACCGTTCTTCTAGCAATCATGTTTTAATGGATGTCCATGAGTCTGTAGGAGGGTATTGATAGATGTAATAACGCAGGTATCTAAAACATCAAGTACTTAGTCACGGACCATCTGGGAACGAGTTGCTTTAACCCTAGAAACAATGTATACGACCATAATATTTGTACAAATCTGGCTGATATTAGGCGTGTAGTTAAGGCATTGCAGCCCTTTAGATATAAACATTTTAGAAAATTGTGAATTATTTAGCATTCAGAATCTTGGTCTAAGCAGTTATGTTTATCGAGGCAATATACTAGTGTTCGTTTTTTCAGTCATATCAGAATTGATATTAATGTAGAATACTACTCAAAATGTGCTTGAGATCACTTATATTTCATTGCATATCAGAATTCTAAAATGATTTATACAAAGATTTAAAAAGCAACCACTGAAACGTATTGCAAAAAAACCAAAAAGGTCTAAAATGTCAGAAACAGATAAAATACACAAGTAAATAGAATTTCACCAAGTGAACTTCAGCAAATTTACTATAAACGACTATAAATTTGTGTACAATACAGGTTTGTACCTAAGCAATGTTTGAGTTTTGGTAATTAAACTTTTGCTAAAATAGCACATGAACTCATAGAATAAAATAAATTGATCAGCGACTGTAACACATACTGGAATTAAAAATATCTACAGGACATCAATCAATTCCTAAACTAAAAAATTTTCATAATTAGGTTTCTGACAGACAGCTTAATCAGTAGCTTAATCAATAACTAAAAATAATATAATTAGTTTTAATAAATAAATAGTACCGAAATTAGTAAATGAGTTATTGAATATCTATCAACTGAATCAAAGTTTTTTATCTCAGTATTAAAGATCTAATTGTATACATATAAGAGATGGTGAATTTATCAAATTTTAAATGCTCATGAAATGAGTATTGTTGGGTGTCGATTTAAGAGAAATTGTCATATATTTTGTCCATCGCATATAACACACATTTTAGCACATAGATACAATCAAATTATTAGTTATGTTTATCGAGACGTTCGTTTTTGTTTTATTTTGTTTTTTGTTGTTTTTGTTTTTTTCATATCAAAATTAATATTAATGTAATATATACTTCTCAAAATGTGCTAGGAATCACTTATATTTCATTGCATATCAGAACGCTAAAATGATTTATACAAAAATAGAAAAAGCCACCATTGAAACTTGCCCGCAACAACAAAATGAATCAATTAAAATTTATCTTTGGGGTGGTGATTTAAAATGGTCAGAAACAGAATACACAAGTAAATAGAATTTCATCACGTGAAACTCAACAAATTTACTATAAACGACTATAAATATATGTACAATACAGTTTGTACCTGCAGTGGTTGGGTTTTGATAATCAAACGGTTGCAAAATAATACGTGAACTCAAAGAATAAATTGAATTGATCAGCGACTGTAACAAATACTGGAATTGAAAAAATCATACAGAACATCAATCAATTCCTTAAATAATCAATTGATTCATTGAATCAAGTTCATGACTGAAAGCTTAATCAATTAATTAATAACTAAAAAATGATATACGAGATATAGTTCAAGATAGTAGCGAAATTAGTAACTGAGTTAATGAATCACTATCGACTCAATCAAAGTTTTTTAATCTGAATATTACAAATCTAATTGTATTCATATTAGAGATAGCGAATTTATCACATTTCAAATGCTCATAAAATGAGTATTGATGGGTGTCGATTTAAGAAAAAAATAACATATTTTTCGTCTATTGCATATAACACACATTTTCGTACATAAATACAATCCTATTATTACATCATCCAGCTTGTCTACAAGTTAATACATTCATGTATTTCTATCCCACACATGTGTAATACATATATATCAACAAATAGTACCACGCGCCGCAAGTCGAATATGTTTTTACAACACATCACGTGTCACAAAAGAAGACGAATGCTGAAATATATATATATCATATATTAAGATAAAAACCGGATGAATTCAGTAAATTTCACTCATGATGTTATTGACAGAATATTATGTTCTGTTTACATGCACAAACAACATTAAACGTTTTAGATGAACTACTTTTTTACTCGCACCAAATATGCTATGGGTGCAAAAATTGGTCATGGTGTTTCCCGAATAATCATAAAAAAGACAAAGATGACAGGAAATGTGCTTTTTGGTGTATTGTTATATAAATATAAACATAAATATATGAAACTATGATTTAATATTTTGGACTATATTTATTATATTGTATATTAAAAATATTAAATCATAAAATTCGTTTCATATTTTGTATCAAATAATAATCGTGAAAGATCCTCATTATCTTACAAATCTGGTGGCTCATTGGTGTTACAGAATCAATGCATTGTATTAATAAGCCAAGCGAATGTATTTTATATAATGAAGGGTCTGAAAAATCTAAATTCCAAGACCATGGTTCATCATGGAAAGCTAGAAAACAGGGACAATGATTTGGGGTATACAAAGCTTGGCTATCCTTACACAAGGTATGATACGATGCTTAACCCTTTCCCTCATAGAGGAAACCATGAAAAGACCTATGCGAACAACATAAAACCAGATCAGCCTGCAAGTAACTCGCAGGCTGATCAGGTTTTATGCTGCTCGCTGCTCCTCAGTGGTCTGGTAATGAGGATTTTACAATTAAATTTGGTAAGGTTTGAGTTCGGCTTTTTTAGCTCACATGAGCACAACGTGCTCAAGGTGAGCTTTTCTGATCGCCTTTTGTCCGGCGTCCGTCGTCCGTCGTCCGTGCGTGCGTGCGTGCGTCCGTGCGTCCGGCGTCAACAATTGCTTCAAACAACATCTCCTCCTAAACGGCTTAGCCAATTTGAAAAATATTTTGCAGGAATGTTCCTTGGATGAAGCTCTACTAAAGTTGTATAAATGGTTCTGGTCCATCGCATAATTAGGTCACAGGAGCTAAAAATAGATTTTAAAAATGAAAATTTAAAAAATCTTCTTCTCTGAAACCACAAGGCCTAGCCTTTTGATTTTTGGTATGTAGCATGATCTTATGACTGTCTACCAGGATTGTACAAATTATGACCCTGGGGTCAAAATTGGCCCCCCCCGGGTTTTTTTGGGTAGATCTTATGGGCCACTACCAAGATTGTACAAATCATAGCCCTATGGTGATAAATGACCCCGCACCAGGGGTCACTTGTTTTACATAGAGTTATATAGAAAAATCTTAAAAAATCTTCTTCTATGAATCCATAAGGCCTAGAGCTTAGATATTTGGTATGTAGCATCATCTTATGGGCCACTACCAAGATTGTACAAATCATAGCCCTATGGTGATAAATGACCCCGCACCAGGGGTCACTTGTTTTACATAGAGTTATATAGGAAAATCTTAAAAAATCTTCTTCCATGAATGCATAAGGCCTAGAGCTTAGATATTTGGTATGAAGCATCATCTTATGGGCCACTACCAAGATTGTACAAATCATAGCCCTATGGTGATAAATGACCCCGCACCAGGGGTCACTTGTTTTACATAGAGTTATATAGGAAAATCTTAAAAAATCTTCTTCTATGAATCCATAAGGCCTAGAGCTTAGATATTTGGTATGTAGCATCATCTTATGGGCCACTACCAAGATTGTACAAATCATAGCCCTATGGTGATAAATGACCCCGCACCAGGGGTCACTTGTTTTACATAGAGTTATATAGGAAAATCTTAAAAAATCTTCTTCCATGAATGCATAAGGCCTAGAGCTTAGATATTTGGTATGAAGCATCATCTTATGGGCCACTACCAAGATTGTACAAATCATAGCCCTATGGTGATAAATGACCCCGCACCAGGGGTCACTTGTTTTACACAGAGTTATATAGGAAAATCTTAAAAAATCTTCTTCTATGAATCCATAAGGCCTAGAGCTTAGATATTTGGTATGTAGCATCATCTTATGGGCCACTACCAAGATTGTACAAATCATAGCCCAATGGTGATAAATGACCCCACACCAGGGGTCACTTGTTTTACATAGAGTTAAATAGGAAAATCTTAAAAAATCTTCTTCTATGAATCAATAAGGCCTAGAGCTAAGAATTTTGGTATGTAGTAGCATCTAATGGTTCATTACAAAGATTTTCAAAGTCTTGGCCCTACGGTGATAAATGACCCTGCGCCCAAGTCTTCTCTGAAACCATATGGCCCATTGCTTAGGTATTTGGTGTGTAGTATTGTCAGGGGTAAAATGTTTTAGATTAAGTTATATCAGAATCCTTGTCTGTTTAAAAACCTTGACATCAGTTGAAGCAATGGTACTCAGGTGAGCGATTCAGGGCCATCATGGCCCTCTTGTTTAGATCTTTATGTGATACCTACTGAGTGCGTCAAAATGGGTCTATATGAGGGAAAGGGTTAATCAAATCATAAATTGTGATACACAAACGATAAGATATTCAATATTTGGTGACAAACAAGACCGCGGTTTTTTATGTTGAACCTATTATGCAAGAAATACAACTGTTTCATGTTTTGTTTTGTTTTTAGAAATATTTTTATTACCCTTTCTTACCTTTGAATCCAAAGAGTATGAGGACCCAGTCAGATACTGTTTCCAGAGATGTATTAGAATGTATTATATGTTCCTTGTTCATTTCACACGTTTTTGAAGAAGGCTGGTAATTGGCTGAAATACATCCATCTGTTATATCACATAACACAGTACAATGTATTGTTGAAGATGCTGTCGAAGAACGAAAGGAATTAGTAAAACGGGCATTTGCAAGTTGTCCGTATTTTTCATTATGTTGCATAGCATCTACAATGTCGAGAAAAATAAAACATCCGAGAAAAGAGCATCCTGAAATTATAACATTCATGTCTGAATTTTTTTTTTCAAATGAATTGTATTATTTTAGCTGATTCTATACGTCTTTAATTGACTTATACTATAGCAGACTGATGCCCCTCAGTGACAGCACCTTGTTTATAAATCGTACCAGCCCTTCGAATAATGTGAGGATACTTAATGTAATTTTTTATAACAGAATCATTTAAAATTCAATGTTATCAACAACTTCATGAACAGGACAGTGCAATTTATTGTGCATTACTTGCAGCAACTCTAGTGAATTATTGTTTTAATGTTGCTATGATTTACTCGTATTAATTATTTAATAGAAACTGCAAAGAGTACCTGGACTGAGACTAATTAACTGGGAATAGCTTTTAAAGTGATAATTAAAGCATACTTTATTCGAATTAAATATATATATATATACAGACAGTGTTTCATGGCAATTTTGTCTTCGGTGTAAAAAAATAAACACATTTAATTCCATATCAAAAATATCCTCGATAGTTTTCACTAATTGCAAAAGTGGGTAATTTTACAGAATCGATGTTAAGTAATAGATATAGAAATACCACAAGAGACTAAATAGTGATCGTTTATATAGATTATAAAAATGAATGAGCTCTTCCTCATATGAATTAAATTGATTTGACATGAAAGAAAACCAAAAGATTACAGTATGATATTCCAGTCATCATAACATTGATATGATAATGGATATTACATAAGTCTTTGTGGAACTTACGATTCGGTTTACAAGTATCTACCAGGCACTAATCTTTGGAGATTGGAACTTAGTTATGATTTTCATACTCAAACGATGCCAAATAGTTTCAACAGGAATTTGTGAGTATGGTACTCAAATTTGAGCCTGAAATAGTACTTAAGTATTTTCGAGAACATGAGGCTTGGTATTTATTAGATTAGTTAACAGGAAAATATATTTCTTCAGAAAAACGATATGGAAAAAAACTTAAGCAAAATGTTAATTAATAAAAGGATTCTATAGATTGCATAAATTCGAAAAATTAATATAGAAATAATGAGAGGTAATTGGAATAACATAGTTATTACATAATCATACAATGAACAACTATCAACGCCAATGTTCATATTGTGATATTAAGAATCTCAATAAAATACCTCAGTCATGAAACCAGAATACATTCGTGTAAAACTACCATGGTTAGTTATGGTTTGCTTGTCTTCAGAAAGTATGTGCTTTGTTGAAGTCGACTTGATCTGAATCAAAGATTGGACCAGTGAGATAGAAGCAAAAAAAAAAAACCCAACCATGTATTGCATATGCACTACCTAAATTGTAAATATTGGGAATTGGGAATTGGGTATTGGGTATTCAATATCCAGCTACAACCGAATTCCCAGCCAGCTGGAAATTGGTTATTCGCGAATTTCCAGCTACAACCAAAACCAGCCAGCTGGGAATTGGTTATTGGAATACCCAGCTACAGCCCAATAACCAGCTAGCTGGGAATTGGGAATTCATGATTTTTACAATTTAAGTAACATGGTTTAAGTTGAATTTCCCAGCTACAGCCGAATAACCAGCCAGCTGGGAATTGGTTATTCGCGAATATCCAGCTACAGCCCAATAACCAGCTAGCTGGGAATTGGGAATTCGTGATTTTTATAATCTAAGTATAAAACAAAGTGTAAGTTGAATTCCCAGCTACAGCCGAAAAACCAGCCAGCTGGGAATTGGTTATTCGCGAATACCCAGCTACAGCCCAATAAACAGCTAGGTGGGAATTGGGAATTCAGATTTTTATAATTTAAGTATAAAACAAAGTGTAGTTGAATACCCAGCTACAGCCGAATAACCAGCCAGCTGGGAATTGGTTATTCGCGAATACCCAACTACAGCCCAATAAACAGCTAGCTGGGAATTGGGAATTCACAATTTTTTATAATTTAAGTATAAAACAAGGTGAAGGTTGAATTCCCAGCTACAGCCGAATAACACGTTGGGAATTGGTTTTCGTTTTAGCAAATTTTTACTACCATACTTACCTTGAATGAAAGTATGAGGAACAGAATTTTTTCAAATTTATTAGAAATTATGTATAGTTGATACCATTTACACGTTTTGAAGAAGGCTGGTAATTGGCTGAATACATCTCGTTATTCCACATAACACGACATGCTTGATCGCATTCAAACAGAAGGGAATTAGTGAATACGGATTTAATTGTCGTATAAACATTAGTGTAGGTCATAGCACCTACTACGGAATAACACACTGGAATTGTTATCGCAGAAAGCAGCTCGCAAATAACCATCATGCTGAATTGGGATACAATATTTTTAATTTAGTTTAGATACAAGTTATTAATCCCTTATCTATAGCAACTGAGCCCCAAGTGACAACACCTGAATAAATTCGTAGGTTATTGCTAGTTCGCGATAACCATTCCATGGTGGTTTCGCATACTGGTGTTACTATACTTATGTATTTTTATTAAACAAAATCAATTAAAACAATTATCCAGCGCTGGTTGATCGGACAGTGCATTATTGCATACTCACTTGTAACTCTAATTTAAATTGTGAATTCAATTACTCGTAGTTTTATTTGAAAACTGAGATTACGGAATAACAATTAAACTGGCTGGTTAAGTGATATTGATTCACCATACACTTTTTATTTATAAATTAAAAATATGAATCGTACGTTCATGGCTTTTGTCGTCTGGTGTAAAAAGTAACCATTAACCAATTCCAAATGATGTTATTCGTACGTTTTGTATTCAACACATGTTGTAATTTTACAGAATGTATTAAATAATGATATAATACCCAGCAGCTTAAATTGGCTGTTGCTGTATTCGAATAAAAATCATGAGCTGTTTCTCATATGAGCTGGAATTCAATTTGACATGAAAGTAATACCAAAATTAAAAAGATATTCCACACTTAACTTATATGTCAGATACATAGTTTTGTGGAACTGAGTGGTATTCCAATAATCTAACCAGGCACTATTTGGTTGATTCGGCTTGTATGATTTATATCTAAACGTGCTAACTATTTAAAGAAATTTGGTATGTACTCAAATTGACGCCTAAGTTTATTGGGTTTCGGGAAATAGCGGTAATTATTAATAGTTGGGGATAATTTTCTTTAGGAAAATGTATGGAAAAAACTTAACAAAATGTATTATAAAATGATTAATGATTAATAAATCAAATTAATTCAATAATAGAGGTTATTGGCATATGCTGGGTTTTCCATAACATCACATGACAGCTTATCAACTGCTTATGGGACATACAAATTTACATATTGTGATATTAAAATTCAATAAAAACTCGTCATGACCAAATACCATTACGTGAAAATTAGGCTATGGTTAGTTGTTTCGAATCTTCCAAGATGTGCTTTTTGGTAAGTCGTATTGCGAAATCAAGTTGCCAGTGAGGATAGATGTAGAAAATAAGTCCCACATAATCCCGATTCTAATAGCTCTGAAGATCTTACACCTATTGGCTAAACAGTATGAAAACAGTGTAAAGCGGATCGCTATACTTTTAATTTCAACGGGGGGGGGGGATAATAAAGACTTTTATATGTAGTAAATGTAGAAATATAAAATAATTGCTCCCACTTTTCTTAGATATTTGTCTGCTAAAATATCAGGCAGAGAGAATTATTTTATTTTTTGCACGGACAGATATCAATATTTTCTTAAATAAAAAAAAAACTATACCCAACCTTACTTCTTTTGAAAATATTTCATTCCCTACATTTTACCATTTCAGTAAAAGAATTGGCATGTTCATGAATATCATAAATAAAAAATAGCTGTATCATAGTCTACATTTATTGATTATACTTCGTATACGTTACAAAGAAACTTCCATTGCGTCGTAGTAAATGTATATATGCATATCCAACCACTTTACCGAATACTGTGATAGCTTTTATGAATTTTACGAAACTGTCGGAAACAAACGGAAAGGACATGCGCAGAAAAGTTACGCATTGTCTTTTCCGAATACTCCCTTAATGTATTACTACATGGATGTTTGTTCTCTTATAAGCACACTTATCATTTTAAATACGAGTTATTCTTGATGACTGAAAAATGACAACTCAACTCATTGTATTAGGCAAATCGACAATACAATACAATATGCCATTGGCCGAGCACATATAAACGGTACATGCAAACATAGGCTTATATGTAATACATTGTAATACATTCAACACGACACAATATACAACAATAAAATTCGAAAAAAATTAAAAAAACAACTACAAAACATGTTGATTCCTTTCCATAAATGCATATTTTAAATATTTTGCAATATTTAACTGAACTTGAACAGATTTGTTTACATAATATATATGATTTTATTAACAGTTGGAAAACATGAAAATGTGGTTAGATACTTATTTCGAATATCCCTGTATCTCGGACAAATTAATGACATATGAAACTCTGATTGTATTTGATTCTGAGTACAATGAACACAAATTATATTTTCCAAAATAATATTATCATGATTTCCTGTTTGTATTGCTAAATTATGTGAACTTAATCTAAATTGTTTTTTTCCTAATTGAATTAGTTATGTGACTTTTCCATTTCAGTTTATACTGATCAATTAATCGTTCCCGAATAGCTAGATAGAATGTCATATCAATATCTTCGTTGTACCATAAATGTGAAAGTCCTAAATTATCTAACTGTTGTTTAATACTTAAAGCTCATGGTTTATTTGACATTAATTGGTTATTACGACATTGTGATTAAAACGCCTCTCTCAACGTGAGAATATTACTTGATCTTACTTTAAGCCAGTATCGAAGAGATCTTTGGACAGTAATTGCATTTCCATTAGTATGTTACAGCTACTACATGTAGCTCAACAACGAAGATATAGAAATTCTACACTCTTTTATAACGTTATTTTACGACCACCAGGTGGTCTAAAAATAACATTTCAATATAAATGTATACATTAAAATCATAGCAATGTATCATAATCTGATAAAAGTCATCAGGACTTTGTTATTTTAGATTATAGACGATGGAAAAAAAATGACATTTTTTACCATCTTTAAGATCTCTAATTTTGCTGAAACCCGCACTGTTAGATTAACAATGATTTTGAAACGATACACAATGATTTAGAAAGATTTTGCGAATAATTTCTAAATACATGTAAATATTATTCTCATATTGACGGGTATGTTCAGCGGGCGCAATCCCAAAAAGGCTTGCAATTAAAACGATTTTTACATTATTTTATTAAATGGTCATACTTTGAAAATGTAACAATCCAAACGTATTTTTAACGTTTTCTTGGGGCCTCCGTGGCCGAGATTTTAAAGTTGCTGACTTTAACACTCACTCAGCCCCTCACCGCGTGGGTTCGAATCCCGGCAGGGTCATTCGGATTTTCATGTGAGGAAGCCTTCCAGCTGGCTTGCGGTAGGTCGGTGGTTCTACCTAGATGCCTCCGTGTATTCGGGTTTTTCCTAAACTTGTAATCTGCTGGACGTCGCTATATGACTGAAATACTGTCGAAGCGACGGTAAACTCAAATAGTCAAGTCACCTGTTATTAGCTGGACGTCGCTGTATGACTGAAATATAGTCGCAACGACGGTAAACTCAAAAAATAAATCAATCAATCGTAACATGCACTATGAAATCATTTATTTTCATGGGTCACTAATTTTCGTCGATTTCGTGGAGAGTTTTTATAAATGTACCCACGTATATTTATCTTACAGAGCCTACATTGTGAGCAATGTATGACTGGATCAAGATTCATGGATCAAGAGTAACGACAAACACGATCAAAACGTATAGTAAAACACATTTAATTAACAATAATGTTCACATAGAATATAAGATAATTATACATCCTAAGCCAATAATAAAATTATTTAAAGTATTTCAGATAATAATATATGTATATTATTTTGTAGTTAGTTCTTTATGATTTCATGCAATAAAGATTTCGATAGGATAAAAGTGCTTGCAAGAAATGGTTATTATTTGAAAAGAAAGAAAAGTACTGTCTGGTTTTGCTATATCACGACCAATTTCGCCGATTTTCATATTCAAAAATATCGACGCCATTTCTCTGATGTATCTGCTCTAAATCGGAACATGCTAAACGGGAGAAAAGATACCATAACAACAGCGGAAAAAAGCATGCCTAGCACGTCCGTAAATGTAACTTTTACTTATTGTTGTTTTCATTGTGAACAATGCATGTTACGTGTTTTCGTTACGTTATCCTTAACACGAGTTCAGAAAATTTCAACGATCTTCGGCGAAATGAAAAATAATGACTGTCATTGTCAAAACTTTTAATCACATTTTAAAGTGTAAAAGTAACGTGGAAGAAAACACATATCGGCTTGAATCAGTCGCACGGTGTATACTTAAAACTATATTCCTTTTATTTACATCTTAAAAAGTGGTTTTGAACATTATTATAACTGAAAGAGTTGACAAACAGACGATATTAGTTATGTATCTACTTTTACATAATTATGTTTATATACTGATCCTGGTTTAAGTTCATTTATAAAGAAATTATTTGATATCCATAGAAAATATATCGCATAGAAATGTCAAACTAGTGTTACATCTACAATCACTACATATCATTCTAAGACGTTACCCTCGACAAACAAAAATCTATTCCTGATATAGTCAAAAATAGGTATCAACAAGAATTCTCATAAAGTTTTTCTCATATACAACATATTCTATAAACTAATAGAACAATTATACATACATAAACTGTGCTAATATGTACTCCAGAAGCAAACACTAGTTTTTGAAAAATAGTAAGGGTTGTGCAAGTGCACTAACAATAGCATAATGATAAATACTAATAATAATAAATCTAATGACATCAAGGATTTCCTCTAAACATAACAAAAGTTAACCTGACAATTATGTTCATGAACAAATAGTACAATTATGTTCATGAACCACTAAATAGTACATTTATGTTCATGAACCACTAAATAGTACAATTATGTTCATGAACCACTAAATAGTACATTTATGTTCATGAACCACTAAATAGTACAATTATGTTCATGAACCACTAAATAGAATAGATAAGGCGTTCCCTACATTTCGGGGACTCCAGCACTTTTATTTCTGCAGTAAATACGCATTTACATTGAATTTCTTTAAATATTGGACAATGCACAGAACAGTTGATGTTTAAGGTAAAGTCCCTTAATAGTTCTGCTATGTCGTGGACCATTTAACCTCTACCATTATTATCAAGGTACCCTAAATGAAACATTAGGAAACCTTGATTATCTCCGTGAAAGGCGATCAGGTCCGAAATGTAGCGGAACCATTACAGAGTTGTGCCTTAATAAAGAATATAATGCAAAAGGACTACCGTCTCTGCGTGATTTTCCAATGTTTCGTGGATTATAGTTGGTGGGAATCGTTTATATATCGATTTATTTTCATTTTACAAGGTGAGAAACATGCGCAAAATAGATTGGCATTGGTATCCGAGGACCCGCGCTTGCAGGGCGTGTGTCTGTCGACTAAGTCAGCATAATTGAAGTATATGAAATTTCCACTGAAAAGCTGATAATAAATGTGTAGAATAGACATTATATTTTATATAAACTATTCAGGTTTCAAAAAGTACTCAAATCATCAGAAGAGTAATGTCTACTACGGATATACTGCGATACGTTTACCATTCATATGAAAATAAAGTTGTTGTTGCAGTTGTTGTTGTTGTTGTTGTTGTTGTTGTTGTCGTCGTCTAAGCTGAAACACTTTATTCGACAGGTACTCGCTGCAATTATTTTTAACAAAAATAAAACGAATCAAATTGATTTGTATTTTAGACTAACGTAATACAACATTTTGTTATAATTGATTAAAAGACACACTGAGTTTGTAAAAATATTGTTTTCGCAGACAAAACCTGAGGGGAGTATATATCCTGTCTTAAAAGTTGTTGTTGTTCTTTCAAAATGTCATTGAAATTTAGCACAGTGTTTTATTGATCATGTGAGCACATTTTTTAATAAAAGAGGAAACACTAGAGTATTAGAAGATGATAAACTCTGTTGTGCAAGAATCATATTTAGATATTTACCTTAACATATGTATGAGTAATTTTAATAAATGTTTGTGAATGTCATTTTTCCAATATACGATTATTCATCATTCATTATTTACGCAAAAGTTTCTATTAGGTGTTAAAGTCGTTTGGGAAGTTCTTTCCTCATGTATAAAATAAACTCATTACCATTTTGTGTATCTTTCATTTGTATATTATTTCTTTTTGCATCCATATCTCATTTAACGCGAAGAAATAAGAACAAAATTTGTTGAGCAATTGCCGTCAACATACAACTTCTAAAATGAATGTTATTTTATATTACCTTTTTTCCAGAGACTCCATTGATTTTCATCGGCGCCCGTTTACACAAAAATTAACAAGCAGAAAAATATTTATCTGCTTAACTGCCCTTTCAACGGCTGTGATAACATTGCAAAATTGACTTACGACAGCAGTCCGTTCGCACGTGGATAACAACTGTTCCAATTCGTGCTACGTAAGGAAACTTAATAGCCAAGTATGAATAGGGGGTGTCTGTGTGTGCACAAGACCCATGTGATTCGGATCTGTGTCCCATCGATTGCGCGGTCAGCATAGTCACCTCCATGTGTTGATGATTGTCAAGCCGTGGCCCCGGACATCTCAATTGGGTCTTTAAAATTAATTGAAATGAATTTCTAGAATAAAGGAAAGCATATAAAATATGTAAATAATCAAAAGGCATCATGGACTGCATGCGAGGAGGAATGCTTTTGAAATTCATAAAATATATACGATACAGCAATTAATCTATCTTTTAAGGCGAAAGATCTAAAAACCAATGGGAATTGGCATTTTTCTTTAAAAAAAAACAGTCTCCGCTTTGATTACACTAGCTTTCACGTTAATGAAGATACTCTTAAGCCGCGAGTCATGGTCCTTGGATTATTATAAAAATCGATTTGGTATTTTCGACCGAACATCTTAAGCTTTGAGAACGTTAATCAAGCTTAGAAACAATGTGTATAATTTTTTGAAAAGCTGGTATTAAATTTGATGTAATGATTATGTTACCCATAAGATATAAGGAAAATTTATACATTTATTTAGCAATCAGATAGTTGGTCAAACTTCGTATATTCATGATATACCGAACGTTTTAAGTTTTAAGAACCTTAATCAAGCTTAGAAACAATATGTATAATATCTTAAAAAAGCTGATATCAAATCTGATGCTAAAGTTATGTGACCTTTATGAAATAAAAAAATATATTCCTCAATCAAATAAATGGACACACTTCGTATATTCATTATATGCCAGATATCGAATCAATTGCATTTGTATGGCTTTTGAATCAAGAATATGTTGGTTTCGTCTCGACTTAGAGATGTATTCGGCTCAACTTACAAACAAATATGAAAATCTTCACTTTTTGAAACATAAAAGCTATGAGACGATATCTGCGTAAATATGCTAGTGCAAGACGACCGGCAATACCAGCATAATCAAGAAACAAATCATTGTCACGGAAGTTTACGAAAATACATCCCCCATTATCGAAAAGGTGCGCTGATAAATAATTATGCATACAGTACCGTAGGTTCATAGGGCAGACGGTCATCAATACAAAATGGTTGAAAAGAAAGTTATATGTAAGGGAGAAATGCCGAAACAGAAATGACACATCGAGGCCAGTAGGGTCGAGATGTATTTTTCAATGAAATATTGGATAGTTTTCTCACTCTTTAAACTTTTCCCCTTTGTTCTAAAATTTAAAACTACAAAATAAGCATACGGAATTGAAGGCCTTCGTGCTTCCCTTTGTTGAAGTAATAGACAATACACAAGAAACACGCGAAACTGCAACTCTGCATAGTTGATCTGTATAAAAAAGCGTGTATAATGTCGGTACAATGCTGTCAGTCCCAAAAGTCAAAATTAAATTGGCGAGAAAAACGTGCAACCTGTTTGTTACCACATTAATATACATGACGTTCCGAGCATTTCCGAATGCGATCGGAATGTTACTGACTATATTTGGTAATCTTCATAAGTACTCGTCAGTTGAAAAGTCGGCGGCATTATACGATTTTGGTCCTGTTCATATAACCTTTCGACTTTTGGGGGAATATAAATGTTGTACGCTATATTTTCATACAATGTTCCAACATACAACTTTCTGTCAAGAATTGGTAGGAATAAAAATCAGATATAGTGGCCAGGTTCGATTTTCATTTATATCAGAATTAGAACATCAGGTCATTTGTTATGGTTATTGTAGATGTATGCTTACCTTAATGACAGACAGTAAATACCTAAACAGTAGTTCAATTTTATTAATTTATAGCCATGGACTGATAAAATAATGAATTGATCAGTCACTGTAAAATAACTGAAATATAAGTAAAATAAAAAGAATAATGAATGACAGTATATTTATATGACTAGTAGTTTATTTACTTACTTATTTCCTAGCTAAAAAGGAGGAAATACTTTTAATGAATGACCAGTAGCTGATTTAGTAACTGGGTTCTAAGCTAGACTTCCATGCGTTTTCATCTGAATATTATTATTATAAACATACGGAAGATGCTCATCCCCGTGTATTATGTCTTTCTAAATATTTTACATTTCAAGTTTTTATGTAATGGTAAGTAATGTATTGTTGATTATTTAGTGACGTCATAATAGCATATCTAAAACCATACAAAGATAAAATGTCAAATCTTTTTTTTTTAAGATCATGGTTCCTTAGGGAAAACTAAGACATAAGGACAAAAGCATGAAGTTTACTTTGCATGGCTTTCCTTTCACAACCATTCATGTTACGACACTGGAAGAAAAATGAAAACAAATTAATTTCAAATATACGGAATATATACTGACGATAATATATATATTCAATATATTGCAGTCAAAATATTTCCGTTCAAATAATTACAAATATGTGATCGATATTTTTTGCAAGAAATGAATGCAATTTTCTTCTTTTTAATTTATCAGCAATAACTGTGAATATGCGGAGATACTTACCTTTAAATCCAAAGAGTATAAGGACCCAGTCAGAAATCGTTCCCAGAGACGAATTAGAATTAATTGTATGTTCCTTGCTCATTTCACAATTTTTTGAAAAGGGGTAATAATTTGCTGAAATGCATCCATCCATTATATCACAGTGCATTATATATATCACATTATATCACAGTGCATTATATATATCACATTATATCACAGTGCAATGAATTGTGGAAGATGCTGTCCTAGAATAAAATGGATTAGTAAAACGGGCGTTGGCAAGTTTTTGGTATTTTTCTTTTTATGTCAAGGATTCCACAGTGTCGAGTAAAATAAAAATGCCGAAACAAGAGCAAGCAAAAATTGAAATATACATTTTTTTTTAAAGAACACTAAAACAGTTGTTATTAATACTGATTTTATTTGTCTTTAGTTGACTGAAACCGTGAGAAACTGATGCTGTCTCAGTAATTCCAAAATATCCTCCAAGTACAGTCGAGACTGTTGTATGTGACCTTCAATTGGACTTCCAAGAAAAGGTCACATATGACAGGGAGTCTTTAAAAACAGTCTCAAAAAATTAAACATTTTTTTTTTATTGAACTGGAGTTCTTTACGTAGCTGAATGAGTTAAAAACAGAGATATACATGTAGTTCTATGTTTAAAACATTGATATTCAACAAAATCTGTTACACGTATAGATGAATTTATACAAATTATTTTTTTTTTTTTAAAAAGGGGTTGGAAATGAGTTTTTTTTTTTTTTTTTTTTTTTTTTTACGTATTTTCCCAAACTTTACCCAACCCACTAAAGAAGCCGTAAATTGTTAAAGTCTAATTGTTGGGTACGCAATGTATGTTTCATACGTAAAATTGATATTAAAACCTGGTCGTACATACTAGCCTGTAAATTAATGGCTATTTGTGATTTCTATCATGGTGCTTACAAAATCATTGTTCTCTTTTTCCAGGGATGTGTGTATACAATAACAAGTAATTGACTACATACAAACAAATGCGATGTTTTAATTGTCATCACTGTGCCTTTAATTTACAATACTCTATTGTTGACTTTATTTGAATAATGTACAACATACATTGTCAGTATTTCATGAAATTTTATGCACTGACAAATTGCTCGGTGGATGAGTAGCATTGTTCTAGATTGGATAGAGGTCAACTGATCAACTACTAGGAAGTGCTATTATGCTTGCAAAATCGATATTTTAATGGAAATGTCGTATGGAAATTGAAAAACAAATTTGATATGAATAATGAAACACGTACCTTTTTGCTTGAAAAGGTACACGTTTTCGCTTGAAAAGCGATAGGTGGGTAGTTAGACGAATACTGATTGTTATTGTTAAACATTTTACATTATACGTAACATGATTCACTTATTTTCTTCAAATATTTATAATTCGTGATCGAACTTGCGTACATGAACCACCCTGCCAATTGAGTTAGTCCTTAGAGTTTGTTTGTTTGAGTTAACGTCAGGCCGGCAGTATTTCAGTCACTTAGGGACGATGTCTACTTGAGACAGATCGTGCATAAAAATGAATAATCCATGAATTACAAATCAGGGGGATCAAATGATTAATGGAAACATGATTCCTAAAATAATACACCATAAAGGATTCATATGCACCACCATAAACTCGCGTAATCCTTTTATTGCATACTAAAAACAGTATGCATTAATGTAAAACTGTCATGTTACTAGCGTTTGCATAGGTATGATTCGCTTGTTTTCGGAAAGAAAAATCTCTTTTTTTAAATCACTAGATGTGAATTTAAGAATGAACCAGTAGGATATGAGTAAGCACCCAAATTCGTGTATATCCGAAATCCTGACCAGAACCGTCAATAACGTGAAATGTACTTCTGTTACACCTCCTTGACTGAAACTATGAAAATACTTAACTGTCTTGTTTAGCAAGACGCGATGAGGACATAACAGTTTAACGCCAGTGATTATTATATTTATAAAATATCTATCAACTGAAATGTTGAGTAAGTTGAGTCGCATGGCTACGCCGATTATAAAGGACACTTTCGATAGAGTAACATTGATAAAATGTTTTTAGGATAATAAAATCTATTCCATTGATATTTTCATTTAAAGAATATATATGTACACCTGAAGAAATGTCAAGCACCCCGGATTTTTACAGTTTTTTTTTTTTTTTTTTTTTTCAGCATCGATATTTCTCACCTGTATTAGTGGCCACCTGTGTTAGCGGTCACCTGTATTAAATGGTCAACCCACATTTATCGGTCAGTTTTGATATTACCAAACTAGCATTTTGTTATAAGTTAAACCTTCATTTAGCGACGAACTTTATTAAGCAGTCACTTTCTCTTGCTCCTTTGACTGACCGCTTAAGACAGGTTTGACTGTATAATTTTAACCTAAGCAGGCGTCGGTATAATTATAGAGCTGCATTTCTCTATGTTTCTGTATTATTTCTCTAATAATGATTGACTTGTTTTGTATCTTGTCTCAATTAACTTTGCTCATATTCTGCTTACCTCTATTTCTTATAAATCTCTCTCACTCTCTCTATCTCTCACATATACTTACACATTATTTTTTGTTTTGACTTTTTAGTCCCCTACCGGTGTTCACACCGGAGGGGACTATAGGTTTGCCCTCCGTCTGTCTGTCCGTCTGTCCGTCCGTCCGTCTGTCCGTCTGTCTGTCCGCTCAAATCTGGATCCCGCGATAACTTAATAACTAAGCAAGCTTACTTGATGAAACTTGGTTTATGACTAGATGCCAATGTGTAGATTATGTACGTCGTTTTATTTTTGTTCTTCGACTAAAATTGTGGTTGCTATGGTAACGGAAATAGTGAAAATATGCCAAAAAAATGGGATCCTGCGATAACTAAGCAAGCTAACTTGATGATACTTGGTATATGACTAGATGGCAATGTGTAGATTATGCACGTCATTTAATTTTTGTTCTTCGTCTAAAATTGTGGTTGCTATGGTAACGGAAATAGTGAAAATATGGAAAAAAATGGGATCCTGCGATAACTAAGCAAGCTAACTTGATGAAACTTGGTATATGACTAGATGGATTTATTTTTGTTCTTCCTAAAATTGTGGTTGCTATGGAACGGAAATAGTGAAAATATGGCAAAAAATGGGATCCCGCGATAACTAAGCAAGCTAACTTGATGAAACTTGGTATATGACTAGATGGCAATGTGTAGATTATGCACGTCATTTTATTTTTGTTCTTCGACTAAAATTGTGGTTGCTAAAGTAACGGAAATAGTAAAAATATGGCAAAAAATGGGATCCCGCGATAACTAAGCAAGCTTACTTGATGAAACTTGGTATATGACTAGATGGCAATGTGTAGATTATGCACATCATTTTATTTTTGTTCTTCGACTAAAATTGTGGTTGCTATGGAAACGGAAATAGTGAAAATATGGCAAAAAAATGGGATTGATTACCATATTGAGTCAAGGTGGAGCCGGTAGGGGACTTTATGTGTTGCATACAACACCAGTTACTTGTTTTTCCATGTTTTTTTATTATGGATTTTTAATGCCTAAATATCCTAGATATCATGTTCACCATCATTGATTTGTTACTAGATTTAGTTGCTTTACCATTTTTGGCAATAGTGTCTATGATTTGTTGCTAATTTGAGCTGTTTTATTGTTTTAAGCAATGGTCTCTATCATACACATGTTTGTGTATGTTTGTGTATGACAGGCTTTGCTTATACCTGCAAATAAATGATAACAGATCTGCTAGCAGCTCGTTCACAGAAGATAGGGAGAAATAAAAAGTTCTTATTAGTAAATGTGTTTGTTTCCATACAGCAAAACAAAGCGGAGCGTAGGTGACGTTGAAGGGGAAAACGCTAATTTTGTAACCACCTCTTCGGGAAATAGCATCAAATGTATAAATGATTTGAGTATTCCAAATGAAGAAGCAGACATAGGGAGATAAGTTTCACGATATTTTGGTATATTTCAAAAGAGAAATGTATATTCAAATGATTCCATATGTAATTTTATTCATTTTATTCAAAAGATTTGTAAAAAACGAATTGAAGCGAGTCGTTCCCCAACTTTGTGTCCACCCTTGTTGATATTCATCTGGACAGTAGGATTTTTTAAAACATACAGAACCAAGTTCCTGTGATGAGGTATTACAGGTGATTGCAGATATTTTGGAAAGGGAGAAGAAAAATGAAAGTTACATCAAATCTCTAGGACAACGACCACTATCAGAATCTGTAAATTAAATAAATTACAGGAAGTAAAACAATAATAAATACACCTTGGGGAAAAATATATTTTCTGTGGTGGTTAAAAAAAAGTTAAATAGGCAAAAACGATGGCAAACTCAGCTTATCTATTTCAACAATGCGTATAAAACAAAGTCAGTCATTGTCCATGACCAAATTTGAAAACCATCAGGATAAGCGTCTCATGACTGTGCATCCAAAACGTTTGTTTACATTGTTGTCATTGTTCACAACATTTGGAGAAATGAAAAATCATTCACACAATAAATATTTTTGTTACCATAGAAGGAGAAAGATGGGTCAGTAAAATTGCTGATATCAAATCTTTGCTGTTCATTGACGTTGACTCTTCTTAAGATGCATCAACTCTGCGTGGAAGGCATTATAAACAAGTAGTGACCTGATCAACACCACTGCTCGCTATCTGGAGAGAGTTTCAAGATAAGGGACAAAAATCATATCGAAGGACAGGCACTTGGCTGATGATGTTTATGACAAGCAGTCCCAGAATTATATATGAACATGTATATCACAGTAAAAAGTAAATAACTAAATTATTGTGTTTGTATTTTGCAATATTCAGTTCTCTAAATATTTTATAAACATACAATCAGTGAAACGACATATTTTGTTGATTTATTATTATTGCCACTTTAAAAGAGGTTTAGTTTTAATTGTTTCGCCTGTCATTAAAAAGCTGCTGCATAATTGATATTGTTGGTAGTCAGCAGACTAGTGCAGGTCAATATATTTATACAATCTATTTATTTCAGCTGCGTCAAATACATGTTTTCCAACGTGACAAGAACTATGAATAAAATCAATAAATTATTTCAACAGTATACCCACAAATCATAACACTGACAAATAACAGTAATACAATAGCCACCATGCTTCCATTGGGAAATTGTTACGTTAGATTAGAAAAGATTTTTATCAGTTAGGAAATGTGTTCATGGACATAATACCTTTAGAATATAATGTAAATTATTAATCTTTTTCAGATCTGAATTGGACGCTACAAGAGTGAAATGCAATATCATGTGACATATTACATATTCGCTTTAAAGCAGCTCGTTCACAGATGATCGGTAGAAATTAAAAGACTAATTTTCTACTCTCTCTCTTTAATGTTAGTGAAGTCATTGTTTCCTTACAATTACACCCGACAAGTGTAGGTCACATTACACGGAAAAACCTTTTTCTTTCTTAAACGCAACTTCGAAGAAATCGGTTGAACATAGAATACTGTATCCCCGAAGCTGATGTTTGCGGTACCACGTGACACGTTCCGCAACATGGTGTCTTCACCAGTTCAGTGTAGTGATTTCGAAAATTCAGGCTATGAAGTTCGCATATGCGCAAAGAGTGAATTTTATCAGCCAAATGATGCAAAGGAAAATAGAAAAATCTAAATAAAGGTTTTATAAATCTGTATTAGTTTTAATACCGTCTGTGACGGTATGGCATGTGATGGGGAAACCTTCCACTTTGTACAATCACTTATGGTTGCATTGGGTGACTATGCTTCTGTAGATGGGTATTGATAGACGTAATAAAAACATATAACCTTATTTAAAAATCAAATTCTTAGTCAATGACCACCTGTAAACGATCTCCTTGAAACATAATACATACATAGCTTGCTTTTTTTTAATCTATTTCAGGAATACAACGGTCGATTAAATAATTTCGCTCTCCCCTAGAAAAAGAAATAAATCAAGTATGAAATAACACCCAGTATTTCGATTTTAATAAAAACAAATACTTGGATTAAGGTATATTTAGGGAATAATTGGAGCAGCCAGGTGGGCTTGGCTTGCATACATAATTAAATTATTCTTATCAGTGTTTTAGGAAGGGAAGAGGTTGACATTCTTTTTATACTGTGTTTGTTATTTGTACTATGGGATATGTTATACGGAGATATTTTCTGAAATAATAATTGACTAAACGTAACTCTATTCTCTTTTTGAACCTTGTCTTGTAGAGTCCTTTTATTTCCATCATCATCATTTTTTATTTCATGCGAACTGATGAAACACTGTGTTCCGTCAGGTAAAACCTATATCAACCACACTGTGACCGTTATAGGTCTGCAGGAAATATCTTTTTACTTATAAGGCGAAATTTTACTTATAATGCGATAGCATTTCAATATCTACTAGTTGCTTCTTTTTGTTTCCTTTTCACATTGATTCATCTGCGTGTGAACTGAACACAGTAGAAATACAAACAAAACCTGAAAAATGGGATTGATTTTAGCATTTCTTTTCTTTTTGATTTCTATTGAATTTCTTTGTTTACATTTCATCCGTTAATTTTAAGACACTGTTTGATCATTTCACTATTCAAATGATTTCATAAATTCTTGAAGAAATACTTGATATCAAATATCAAAGATATTTTTATCTTTCTGTTTCCGTCTTTTTGGTATGATGAATGTTATATCGTTATTAATATAACATTTAGAATTAAGAATAAATACCACGATTTTGAATAAACAGGATATACTTATGTATCAATATACATTTACAAGCTTATTATAAGCTTATTCAAATTGTGTACCTCTGAATATTCATGATTTATTTTCAAAAAATTCCCTTACGTCCCTGTCTATAACGTATTATCTGTAGTTAAGTTGTTGTTGCCAGTATCCGCACGTGTTAACGACGTGATGATGCGGACATTGGAGCTCGGTCCACTGAAAGATAGAAGCATGGGCGTTGGTTTGAAAAGTGTCAATATGGCTGATTGTTTCTTTATTTTTTTTTTTATTTATGCTGTTTTAATAGTTTTTTTTATTGCCAGAATATACAGTTAAGATATGGATTTATTAATCAGCGTGTGTATTTTAGTTATATTGAGTATAGATATTATTATTATAATTATTATTATTATAGTACTAACATCGGTAAATGCGTAGTTAAACTGGAACTAGAATTCGAAACCCTTCTCGTACAGGGCAAAATGATTTTTTACAACTAACTAAAGAACATCTTACAAAATATATTTGTTGTAATATCTTCAAGAAGCTAATCATCATTTCTTTTTCACTGTCCTGAAATGGCTAAATTCTTACAACAACAGTCCGTTTGAACGTGGATAATATGAGGTTATTATACATTGTAGAGTACAATACTGAAATCTATTGGACGAGTACACAGCTGTGAAACCTATATTGGACGAGGCGCTAGCCGAGTCCAATATAGGTTTCTCAGCTGTGTACTCGTCCAATAGATTTCAGTATTGTACTCAACAATGTATAATGACCTTTTTATTTCACGCCACAATTGAAAAAAGGTTTAAATATAGTTAAACAACTCTCATAGTATTTTTTTTTATTTCAATTTCAAACACGTTTAACAGTCATAATTGATAATGACACACATTTACTATTAAATTTAAGAAGCCTTAAATACAAAATGGAAAAAAATGCTATTAATACAATAAACAATTACAAATTGATAATACCAGTAACAATAAAAATGAATAAATAAGAGAATTGGATCACAGCATCAAAATGAGGATCATATCAGATAGTATCACAGAGTTAATATTAATTTGCAAAATTTACTGAAATATTAAATGTGCAATTACTGAAGGATCCCTGAGGAATAAGAGATTTTTGTATGCAAGAGTTTACTTTTTGAGAGGTATTTGCCTCATATTTTCCTTTTCAGCCACAATTTCTTCAAAATTGTCATCCATGTCAAAGTCACTTTGATCGGTGATCTGATCAATAGCAGCAGTTGGTGCTGCTTGTGTTACAGTGGCAACGGGTCCAGCAGTAGACACAGGACAGGCTAACAAACGTTGGTCTGCACATCTGTCTGCAGACTTTCCCATACCAGACACTAATATGTTGGACATTTGCTTCTGCTTCTTAACAGAAACATCAGAATAGCTGTTAACTGACTGAATGTTTTTATGTCCTGTTAACTGAATAATGTCGGTACTTTCAATACCAGCCTCTCGCAAGCGTTTGACTGTTGTTTTCCTGCCAGAATGGTTGGTGTGTTTACCAATACCAGCATTTTCAGACATTTTTTTCATGATGCATCCGAGAGAATGAACACCTAAGGCACAATTCTTATACCATGTGTTTGACTGTATTTGATGTGGCGGCAATACACTTAGGTAGAATGGTGAATCTGGCTTGAGCATCGATAAAGGACGTTTATGAGTGAATGAAATAAGCAGGTTAACAGGACATCTATCTGGTGTTTCAGGTGTGGCATATATTCTCGTGTTGAAAGGTCTCTCTTGGCGGGGGTCTTTCCTAGTTTTGGTGTCTCTCTCCGTGTATTCAAGATACTGGTGCCCATCTGGATCCGTCTCAGTTACAACATCCCCCCACTTCATGTCCCTGCGTTATTGTCTCCCTCTAATTCCAAAGAAATTGTTCCGCCACCAGATGGCATTTTGTAGGCTCTCTGGGTTGTGGTCGCCTAGCTGGCCAGTGCTCCACAAAATCTGAAGCAGATGAACATTCATTATTAAATATTTTGTATTGCTTGTGCTATTTAAAATACATCTGCATTAACAATTAGCAGGTGCGTACCTATTTTTCAAAAGCAGTTTAAATAGAGTTTATTGACTAATATAATCAAGTGAATATTTTTACGAAGAGCAAATCATGCAATATAGAAATCAATAAAGTCGTTGTTCATATGTCACATAAAAGAGGCGACTCTGAACAAAAAAAAAATACATATTTCGAATCTAAGTTTGCAGTAGTTCGTGTGCGTGTTTGTGCGCGCTCGCGCGCGTGTGTGTGATTTTATAATCTTAATTATTATTAATTTTTTTTTTGCATTCAAAGAGTCTATTTTACATGTATTTATCATTCGAGAAGCTGTGGTAATCATGTACCTCTTCTTCGTCATCTCCGACAGGCTTTGCACGATTTGGCTTTCTGCCGTGACCTTCATGTTTCAGTTCTTTCCTCTTCGCACACATTACTTCTCTGGATCCTGAAGATATGCAACAATGTTGTATAAGGTAGAAGTAACACACACGCGCGCACACGGTTTTTTTTTTTTTTTTTTTTTTTTTTTAAAATAAATAATAACTGATTTAAGCAACATTCAACCATGAAAAACCTTCTTTAAAATGCGTGTATAATATAAACACATCGTTGACAGTTTGGTCCAGGGAAAACAGGGAAAATACTAGCTTAATTTTTGCTTCATAGTTGTTTTACTTAAAAAATAAGTAGATCAATTTATGTATCTGTATTAGCTATATATATATATATATATATATATATATATATATATATAGGTTTACCTTTAAATTCATCACCTCGCAGGATACTTGTATTGTAGTTTTTCTGTGCAAGATATCTGACGATTGAGTTTTGCATTGCTTTGATGCTATCCGGCTCATACAAATTTCCATCATTTTTTCGGGCCTTGATGAAAAAGCTTCTGAGAATACAGTTTAACTGATTTGGCTCTATCTCTTCGATTTTTCTTTTCTCATCCGGGAGGTTTTCTCTGATCCACTTATTAAATATCCTCAGATCTGAGTCAGTTTTCTTTAAGGTGTTCACTGGCGTATTATCTTTGATGAATTTATTTATTTCTTCGTCGCTCAAAATGATTTTGTTTTCTTTGCAGACCAACTACGATCAAAATGTATAGACGCTTTATCTTATTAATTTTAATGAGCGTCTGATGATTAAAGGGAGGTAAGTCGTACTGGAATAACCAATTTGACATACAGAGTTATCCGAGTCCAATATGGATTATATTTTGGACTCTGAAATTGAAAACGAGGCCATGCGGATCCAATATGGAAATCTATTTGTACATCACGTGGTGGAAATGCTGAAATGCTATTGGGTGATCAGTGATAGGTGTGAAATAACAACGGTTCCAATTCGTCAAAAGTTAGGAAATTAAATAGCAAAGTACGAAAATTAGCTTGCTCGTTGAAAATTAGATTTAGATATCGTCTGCTGTCTTCTCGGCAAAGTAAAAATAACGTGTTGATTCTTACCAAAATATGGGACCACTCATTTCACTTGGTTTTATAAGAAGTGAAATTATATATATATAATATATATATAATTTATATATGTGTGTGTGTGTGTGTGTGTGTGTGTGTGTGTGTGTGTGTGTTCATGGTAACTGAACATTGTTGACTTTTGATAATAACACAGCTGCAAAATTATAAGCTGGAATCGTAAAATTGAATTTTATAGATAAAATATGTCAAACAGAAAATTGGAATGGCGGCTGGAATCGAGAAATCGAAAAGAAAGCTATTTAGTAGCTGAAAAAAAAAGTATGGAGTATACTTCGCATTCATTTCTTTACAAACAAATTGTGTTTCGATATAGCTATGAAGTTAAAGAGAAAAATGAATTAAATTGCGATGATATTCAAAATGGAATTACATGTACAAGTATTTCTTTTCACCATAATAATGACCAAGTTTGTCAAAATCATGATCCAGATTTCCAGCAAGACATTTTATTTTATGTCGTAAATATTTCTGTTTAATGTCGTTTTGTCTATAAGCTTATTAATACTAAATCTAAAAATGGAAACACTATGTTTTTATCACTCAAGCTTACCTTTGAATCAAAAGGGTTTGACAACCCAGTCCGACACTGTGTCCGGGATGAATTATATTATATTTTCTTTGTTTATTTCAGGAAGTTTTAGATGAAACCTGGTGATTAGCTGAAATACACGCATCTGTTATATCACACGAAACAGCGCAATGTATCGCGATGATGTCGTAGTATCAACCCTTTCCCTCATAGAGGAAACCATGAAAAGACCTATTCGAACAACATAAAACTAGATCAGCCTGCGAGTAACTCGCAGGCTGATCAGGTTTTATGCTGTTTGCTGCTCCTCAGGGGTCTGGAAATGAGGACTTTATAACTAAATTTGGTAAGGTTTAACTGTGGTTTTCTGCAGATCAGGCTTTATGTGGTACCTATTGAGTGTGTCAAAATAAGTCTATATGAGGGAAAGGGTTAAAGGGATTGATTAAACAGGCATTTGTCAATTTTTGGTATTGATCATGCTGTTCAGAAGAATCAACAATAACACAAGAAAAAAGAAGTGAAACAAAAACACATGTAAAAAGAAACATCCGTATAGTAAAAATATACTCGAACAATTATTTTAGCTAATTCTATCCGTATTAATCATACTAATACCATAATAATAAGACTGATACTCCCCTTGTAACAAAGGTATTGTAACGATAATATAACACTACTTATCTGACTCTTAATAGTAGATCTCTAAACTTTTAATTTAAAGTTATGTTTATTGAAAATTCATTTATCTATGTTTTGTATAATGTTTATTAATCAATTCCAGTACTTCAAACTTTCCGAGTACTACATAATAATTTAACAATTCATTATGTTATGTAAGGCGTGAGTTTGCAAGGCCAATATATATTTATTTTTATGACATCCGCTAATTAATTGAAGAATTGATTTTATTTAACAAATTAGTTTTGCGATTACCCCAATTAGATTTGAATGAAGATAAAAACTGGGATAAGAAATTTAAAATCTAAACGTGCGTCCATTACAGTCAATGTACATAGACACGGGTACATACCAAATCATGTTTCTGACAAAATATTTGATACAATGAACTTGTACAAATGTATTTCAATAAGCAGAAAACCAAATACAATGTACATAACACTTCAGCCTAAAATATTAAAATGATTTTTTTGGTGGGGGGTCGGGTGTTAATAAGAATTACGTTAATGAGATGAAAAAAAAAAATAAACATCCAATATTATTTGATCATATGACATTCTGCTTTAACAGCTGTCTCCGGTTTCGTATAACCATCACATATTTTTTTTTATTTAAAGCCTTACATATAACTTATGGGCCGAATTACACCACTCTGCGTCACGAGCGTGCATTCTAAACATTTATATTGTGTTGAAACTCAAACAGCTTGATTAAATATGTTTGTGACATTTTGAAAGTAAACCTTTCAAAGATTTGTCGTCTATGCACCGTTTTAGGAAGCTATGCATCTGAGGGTTTATTTGTGAATGATATTATCTTAAAGACCATGGATGCCTGTGACGACGGGCACCGTATCGTTGTATAGTAAGTACTAAGTAAACGACAATGCGTTTTTCTCCAATATATTATATATATTTATGGTGAACTCGTATCAGCAAGATCGGGTTCTCCTTGAAGAAAGCTGGAGGATTCCTTTTGAAAAATCTATACAATAGGGTATGGGTTGTTTGTGGCGTTTGTGATTTGAAATAAATACGTCGATCTGTGATTGGTCCGTCAAGTTAAACATCCGGTTCAGAAATCAAAGCACCGAACAAACTGAAAATAATATTCGGATAAACTACGTTTATATTTAAATAACTACATTTAATGACTTAAAACTACATTTTTTGTATTAATTTATTACTTATTATAACAAAAACAAAGACTGCAAGACAAAAAATATGGACACTCTTTTCAATATTTTCATGCACAAGAACTGGTGAAACAATACTTGAATGGACAAATTAAAGATATGGGATATCTAATGCGATAAATGATCATTAGATTGAACTAATTTTGGAAGAATATACAAATTATTCCGCTGACGGTGATTTCAGGGCTACGGCACATCGTCTGATGTCGATTTCTAGTAAATAGTCCGTGTATTAGGTAAAAAAAAATAACTGTTTTACGTGTATATTCAACTAAAAGTCTTAACCTAAAAAAAAATCACATGCAAAGAGTATGAGTACCAAATCCGCCACTGTTTCAAGAGATGAATTAGCAAGTATTACATGTCCCTTTCACCTTTTATACATTTTCGATAAAATTATGGTAAATACACTCAATTGTTTCTTCTCATAACATAACACAGAGAACTGGTAAGGGTTCCGTTCAAAACGGAAACATCCGTATTCTTTAAAACAAATTAAATCACTGATACTGTGTTTCGTATTTTGTTGTTGTTTTTTCTTTCCGTTTTGTTTTAAAACTCTGGCCGCCGACCAAACATCTTTATTTAGAATTACATTGTATGTACAAAAAAACATGTTCGCATTATAATAAAACAATTACGACATACAAGAACGATTGATAAACAGCGGTAATTTTTTTTCATGGAGGAAGTATTATAATCTCACACACATGTAAAGGCCCTGTATATTCATGATTGATTTTCAGAAATTTCCCATACGTCCCTGTCTGACAAGGTAAGTATAGCGGGTTGTCTGCAACTGTAGCTGGTCCAGCATAAAAGTGACAGAAAAGTCCGTTGTTGTTGTCAATATCCGTACGTGTTAACGCCGTGATGATGTGGAAATTGGAGGCTCTGTCCACTGAAAGATAAATACATGGACGTTGTATAAAATAGTGTCTTTCTAATCAAACCGCTGTTTCTTTACTTTTCATGCAAAGTACTTTATTGTGGAAATATTAGACATTTAAGACAAAAAAAACAAAACATTAAAGATGTATTCGGTCCATCATTTATTTCTACTAATCTTTACAGAAAGTTATTTGTTGAAACACTATGTGAAAATACAACATGCAGCATTTATATTTCAGAAAAGTGAACATACAAAAATCTTTAAAAAAAAAAAGCCCACCTTTTAAATGCTGATTAATACATACGGAGATAACCTAACATAGTCGGGAACAATTTGATCAGATGCGTAAATTCTCTGGACGTCATGAATATTAATATGGCAACAAAAAGGCTGAATGTTTTTCTCGCCCATTTAAATTTAGCTATAGCCTTTAAATATTAACCTTGCACTCATAATATTCACATGTCAAAGGTAAACTCTCCGATTACCCTCGGCATTGGGTGATATTTTTAGCATGTCGGTTAATATATATAACGTTTATCGGTATAGCAGAAACAGACACACTGTATACCACAGTTGCTCAGTATTCAAATCGGTAGAGTGTTGATATTGTATTTTAATTGTTATAATTGACCCTGTTTCGAACCCCACTTATCGTTTTTTTTTTTTCTGTCTTTGTTAATTAGGATGCATCTTTTTTATACTTACACTTAAATGTTAAATTGATCGGTTATGTCGGTTTTGCCAAGTAATGAAAAAAGGTATCTTTTGCCGTTGAGACTTTTGTAAGTGTTTTATTTTATTATTGAGTTTGCAAAAAGAAATATGACGAATACAGGTAAAAAAGCTAAATATTTATTCAAATTATTTGGAGTGTGAATATTGATACTAACTTTGATGAAAAAAAAATCTAAAAAGAAAGTGGCAACCATGAGAATCGAACCAAGGTGACAGCACATGCCTTACCTCTCGCCCATTAGCTCAGTTTATCAATAACTTTTCTTTACTGATATCAAAACCGTAATATGTAGGTCAAGCATTTTAAAGACATCATACGGCTTCATCCGTGTACGTATATGGCCACACACGAAAGATATAGAGGCAAAAAGTAAAGTTCCGTTTCTGGTCTCCCGACCGGCCTTCTTTTCAACGACCGACCCTAAAGTTGTTGTTTTTTTACCTTTTCGCCTTTAAAAATATATTTCCCTTTTTTTACCTTTCGTTTCATGTAAATAAAATAATAAAATCCCGACCTACCGACCATTTTTCTTATTTCCTAGAGACTCAGAAACGGTTTTGTTTTTTGGCCTAAGTGCCAGGTCAATATTTATAAACAATATAGGGGACTGACATTAGACACACTTGTTTACATAAGGCAACCATGCAGAATTCCAGTTCCTCGTGTTTCTAATGTAATGTATATTATTTCAACAAAGGAAAACATGAAAGTCCCCAATTCCTCATGTCTATGTTATTATTTCAAATATCATTACAAAGGAAAATGTTATTAATAGAAAAATGCCTCTAACTATCCAATATTTTATATACACTATACAGCTTGCCCCAACGGGCATCGATGTGTCTCTCTGTATAATGGAATTTCTTTATGATAGACATGTTGCTACTTATGATTAAGGAACACATGTATTCTCCTGTGTATAAGGATGAACATGGATATTTTAATAAAATTTAAACACACATGTCTAAAACTTTTATACGTATATTGTACTAAGGTCTTCACGAATCATTACAAATAGATATTGTGATAAACATGGTGCTAGTTTAGTCATTTTGATTCAAATTTCTTGGAAAATGAGTCCTCGTTACTTATATATTTTGAGAGTTTTATGATCTGGAACGGCATCCACGGCGATCACGGCCTCTTACGTTTGCCCATCATGCTCCCCTACATATGTTGTCGCCGTATCCGCCGGGAACTTAGTGTAAACGTAATATTACTTTTTTGTTGTTGTTGTTGTTTTTTTTTGTGTTGTTGTTTTTTGACATTGCACATTTATTTGTTATTTAACTGTTTCGTCAACCCCAAAGGATTTGACAAAATTACTTACTACATCAGTCTGTTCGGAGGTGGATAACAACTCTTCCTATTCGTGCTACGTAGGGAAACTCAATAGCCCAGTACGAATAGGTGGTTGTTGTGTGCATACAAGAGCCATTGCTGAAATTTCCGTCTGTGTTACCGTCGATTGCAAGCCAAGCAAAGTCAGATAGCCGTGTTGATGATTGCCAAGCCTTGGCGCCAGACATTTGAATTGGGTCTATAAAATTGTATAAATAAACATCTCTGAATAATAATTGCATGCGACTTGTGTCAATATTTCTTAAACTAAGTCCATTATATAAGAACTTTTTTTTTTTGAAATTCATAACATGTTTATGAAAAAAAAAACATAATAAACTCATTTGATATGTTAATTTCATGCCTAAAGTCATGGCCATTGAATAATATGAAATGTTGCTGTGTACGACAGAGCATCTTAAGTGATGAGAATCTTATTCAAGCTAAGAAACAATGTGAACGACCGTAGTATCTGAATAATTAGGATTATGGCTGATATAAGACATGTAGTTAATATACTGCAGCCCTTTAGATATATGAAAATCAATTAATTTATTCTGCAATCAAAAACATATACCATTCTAATGATAATTAGCTTAATTAGTTACCAAATTTGGTGAGTGTAGATTGACTTGACTTGATTTGACTATTTGAGTTTACCGTCGCTTCGACAGTATTTCAGTCATATAGCGACGTCCAGCTAATTACAGGTTGAGGAAGACCCCGAATGCACTGAGGCATCCGGGTAGAACCAGCGACCTACCGCAAGCCAGCTGGAAGGCTTCCTCACATGAAAATCCGAATGACCCTGCCGGGATTCGAACCCACGCGGTGAGGGGCTGAGTGAGTGTTAAAGTCAGCGACTTTACCCTCTAGTCACAAAGGCTCCCGAGTGTAGAATAATTAATGGTAGAGAAATTGAGTTAAACAAATGTCTAACAGGCTATATTTATAGTCTGAGTAATATAATTGTATAAATAATAATATAATTGTATGAATAAGAATACAATTGTATGAATAATATTATATAATCATATAATTGTATTAATATTGTTAATAATATAATTGTATAAATCAAAATATATGATAAAAAACTGTATAAATACTTTATATGATAATATAATTGTATAAATCATAAAATGTAATAATATAATTGTATAAATACTATTATATAATAATTTAATTGTATAAATCATAATATCATTGTATGAATCATTATATAATTGTATCAATCATAATATATAATACTATACTTGTATAAATTATAATACAATTGTGTAAATAATAATATATAATATTATAATTGAATAATTGCATGTCATTTTCAAATACTTTACATTTCAAATGTTCATAGGATGTGAATTATGACGGGCGATGTTTCATATAAACAGTCCAAAATAAATGTCTATCGCAAATAAGGCACTTTTTGTGTATTTGATGGTTCTATTGAGTTATGGAATCAAAGCAGTATATTTTAGATTAACACAGAGATACTAGTTCCTTATCTCTTGTATCTTGTATCTTGTATGGAAATTAAGATTTAAACAAAAACTTTGAAATGAAGGGAAAATTAAATGAATTGTTAATGTATTAAACCTCACTAGCGATATACTGACAATAAGAGATTCAATACTAGTGTAATTATTTCTTCTAACATTAGTTACTAGTTACATATCGTACCAATAAATTATACAGTAAATTACACTGTTTCTGTATTTAAAAAAATAAGTAAATCTGAAGATGAGAATATATATTTTCATTTCTTTTGCGTACCTTTAAATCCAAAGAGTATGAGGACCCAGTCCGATACTGTTTCGAGAGATGAATTAGAATATATGATGTGCTCCTTGCTCATTTCACAGGTTTCTGAATGAAACTCGTAATTTGCTGAAATACATCCCTCTGTTATATCACACAACACAGTGCAATAAATTGCTGAAGAGGCTGTCGTTGAATGAAAAGCATCAGTGAAACGGGCATTCGCCAGCTTTTGATATTTTTCATTTTGTAGCATTGAATCCACACTGTGGAGAATACTAAATATTGCGAAACAATGGGAAACGGAAGTAAAAAAATCCATATTTTGAAATTAAAACTTGATAATTTGTTTTTTCTTTAGCTAACTTTATATGTCTGTCTTAAACTTATCCCGTACAAAACTTATTTCTCTCAGTGACAACTAAATCATCTTAGTATTCATAACAGTGAGAACTAAACTAATATAACGGCTATTTATATAAAGACACTGTAAATACAAAACCAAATAAACAGGACGAAACATTTCCGCCAGACTGTTGGGTTATGTATTTTAAAGATTACATTGTTGTGTATTCTAAAAGACAAATAAAACAAATATTATGCAGAAAATCAGAGAGTGTTGGTTGTTGGGTTAAAACCAATGAATTGAGAAAGCTTTTAAATCATAATTAAGGTATACTTTATTCTTTTTGCTTTTTGCATACCAGTTCTTTTGTGTATAGAATAGCTTTTTTTAAATACTTTGAGATGTATTGATCAAACGGAACATTCTATATTAAGTCGAAGTAATGGTCGACTTACTTTGGGAAGCCTTTAGTGTATTTACATAGGCGATCTTACATGATGTAGACCGAAATGTCGTCTGTCATTTTAAATGACAAAATGCGATCTTCCACCTGAATGGATGTCCTATGCCATTTTTTATTATTTATGCACAATATTGTTTTGTTTTTCTTCTTATTTTAATTTTACAATCACTTACAGAAAAAAAAAAAATTTCTGTATACTATACTAAACAATATAACATTATTTCGATCGCAGATATTTTATGAGTCAAGATCGAACCTACGATTCTTTCATTTTTAGGTTAGTTTAAACAACTCAAGGACAGGAAGCGATATCGCTTATGAAAAGCTCATTGACCTTGCAGATGACGTTCGTGTAGTCCCGGATATAGAAAGAAACAAGAGTACTCGGTTTGACCTACTGAACGCACGCTTGGTTTGATTTGGCGGAACGCCAGCGCGTTAGCTATAACGCTATTCATATTCCATTGACCCATCTACACAAAGAAACTAGTCCTTGAAGTTGAGGAAGCTGATATTTATTAGATATGTCCATCGTTAAAAATATTTCTTTCACAAGACTATCCAGAAAAATGATATCAAATTATACTCTAAATGAGTAATGAAATACTTCAGGGGTCTATAGGGTTCGAGGCAAAGATTGCAATTATTTGAATAATTGAAAAATAAATTTATAAACTTAATCATGGCATTTATTGCCTTCACAATTCACAATTTGCAAAATAATAATTTAAGCAGTAAAGGAGACGAGATTTATTTCGGCGTCTATATATTTTACATATTTGGATTAATCCTTACTTTCAACGAAAATAGATGATAGAGAAAAAGGTCACTTGGCCATTGGTGAAAGTGTTATAATCCTGCTTACTGTAATCGTAAGCATTTACGTTATGATTGTTTTCAAAAACATCATCAAATAATCAAGAAAAATTATTTCATAGCATACAACAAGAACATACACATCTCGACATGATAAAAATGCCGAGTATTTACATAAATTTTCTTTACATGAAAAGTACAAAATTTTAGTGCTGGTGAGCATAAGGTTGCCTTTCAAAAAAGGAAGTCATTAAGAGGTCAGACGTAAAAAAATAAAAAAGCTGCGTAAATATACACAAAGATCAGAAAAATATACCTTTGTTTCACAGATTGTAGGTAATGTGATTTCAATAAGTAGAATCAAGATTAACATATAGAACTCTAAGCGAAATTTATGAATTAACTAATTATTCCCGAAACATTATTAAGTAAAAATTGTATTAGTAATGAAAAATGCCTTGCAAAAGAGTTAGTATAAATTACTTCTTTAATAAAAACTATGGAACTACAATGAAATTAGTTATTTTTATTAAAAGCTGAAAAATCAGGTTCTGAATTTCACAAGTCTCATGCACTTACATACTTACATATGTTGACTGCGTATGAATCATTGAAACGATTGCATATTGCTGCTGTTCCTTGAGAAAGTAACGGCAGCAACTAAAGGTAAAATCCCTGTAATGGTTCCGTTACATTTCGGACCTCATGGCCTTTCACGGTTATCTTGGTAGAGGTTAAGTGGTCCAAGACGTAGCGGAACTATTATAGGGACTTTTTCCTAAACACAATATTTTTGTAGACCTTCTTAAAAACATAATGTGTGTAATGTGCTTCTGTCCGCGTACTTCCTGTGTGCTCGCGGTTTCTTCTACCTGCTATATGTTTAAATGTTGTCCCCATTATTGTGAAACAATCTCATCCGATTTTTACCCGATCTGAATTCTCTTTCACTGGGAAAAAGTCTCCTAAGCGTCTTCTGTTATATTCTATGTAACGGCCATTAATTGTAGGGGCTCACATAAAGTTCTGACACGGAGTTAGTTCCCCGGATGGTCCGGTTTATAATGCGGGTTTTATGCGTGCCTCACTACACCATCAGATTGGCATAATTTAGATTCACAGCATCAAACGAAAAAAAACAATATATTCGTATAAAAATTAAATGAATGAGACTTTCATTTTTTACAATATATAAACAACGGTCATTTCTTTTCACTTAGGAAGTATTATAATCTCACACACATTGAATTCCTCTGTATATTCATGATTGATTTTCAAAAATTTCCCATACGTCCCTGTCTGACAAGGTAAGTACAGCGGGTTGTCTGCAACTGTAGCTGGTCCAGCATAAAAGTGACAGAAAAGTCCGTTGTTGTTGTCAATATCAGCACGTGTTAAGGCCGTGATGATGCGGAAATTGGAGGCTCTGTCCACTGAAAGGAAAATGCATTGAGGTTGTGTAAAATAGTGTCAGTATAGCGTCTTGTTTGTAATCAAAACATTATATCTTTACTTTTCATGCAAAACGTATAACTCTCCTCAGTTTTCGTTTACCAAACAATTTTTGGCAAACTCAGTATGCCTTAAATGTAGTATCGTAATACATGTATGGTTGTTTCAAATACTAAAATATGTTAAAACAAATAAGAAGGATGGTTTAGACTAAATAGAATTCCCATCGGCAAATATGAAAAAAAAAACACGAAAATAACATACTTAAGAAGAGCTAGATGTCACGCATATCAATATGTATTGTTTTATTACGTAGCGGTTGCAAAAGTAATAAATGGTCTCGCCCTCGTGATATAACAATATGCACCTGAACCCGAAACTGTAAAAGTCACATCAAAACAAAGGAAAAACGAATAGTTTCTTCAACAACACAGATCCTTTTTTAATAAAACGCTTAATTAAGACACCTTTTTTTCATCAAGAATGGTTCTTATCAATGACTTTGATTTTGTGCGAAATGTTGTGATTGTTGTTCAGTAACGTTATTCTTGTTTTTTAAGAGTTGGCTGAATCTGAGTTGGTACGTTGTAGATTCCAATTCTGGGTTTTACACAACGGAATAAAAAGATCTGCTTTATTGCTGGCGGTTGGTGTTCAAGGCATTTTTAAAGGCTTCTACAGAACCAGAATGCACAACATTTTCAGTGAGGTTCAGTGTTTTGTCCAATATCGAAATATGTTTGATGGCCATAAGTTACAAATGTACTCCGTGTATTGTCTAAGAAAATAAAAGGTATATTATCGTTTGATAGTCTCTCTCTCTCTCTCTCTCTCTCTCTCTCTCTCTTGTCATTCAACACACGAGAACAGTTTCTGTTTTACTGTTCTTTTAACAAAATGATAAAATGGGCAAAGGAATTCACAAAATGGCTTACGACAGCAGTCCGTTCGCAGGTGGATAACAACTGTTCCTATTCGTGATACGAAGGGAAACTCAATAGCCCAATACGAATTAGGAGTTGTTGTGTGCACACAAGAGCCATGGCTGAAATCTGGATCTGTGTTGCCGTCGATTGCGAGCTCAGCATAGTCAGCATACCGTGTTGATGATTGCCAAGCCTTGGCGCCAGACATTTGAATTGGGTCTATAAAAATGTATAAATAAACATTTTCTGAATAATAATTTTAATCATGTAACATGTGTCAATATCTCTTGAATTTAACAGGATTTTCTTGAATTAATAAAATGTATACGACACCACAGATACTGAATACATTTGATGTTAATTTTATGTCTCAAGTCATGCCATTTGATTATTAGAAAATAATAATGTTGCTATGTGCGACAAAACATATTGATAACTTTATTCAAGCTTAGAAACAATATGAAAGACCGTAGTATCTTGATGAAGATTGAATGTGGTTGATATCATACCTATAGTTTAAGTATTGCGACAAATCTTTTCATCTAATCTGATCACACTTCTTTATCCAAGATATATCGTGGTAGATGACAACTCAATAACATTGTTTTAGCTGTAGATTTATAGAGTATGGCGATTTGGTCTTGACTTGACATAAAAGTAAGGTTTATCGAAGCAATACATTTGCCAAGTACAATTTTAATGCATATCAAAATCAGTAACTCGTGCCATTTTATATAGTTATTTTTAATAGTAATCGGGCTCAAAATATAAGGCAAACTGATCAGTAGCAGTGAAAATGATAAGATAATTTAAAGTACTTGAACTAGAACTCCTCTTCGTGAAATATATCAATGATTACTAAATAGCTTAATTAGTTGTCCTATGGTAGATAACTAGGTGCGAACACGTAATCAGAAACTGAGTGACTAACAAATGGATTATATTTTAATTTGAGTATCATATTTGTAAAAATTTGGAATATGTGCATGTCCTATTTAAATGTTTTTCAAATGTTCAAAAAAAAATGATTAGGATGGTTGTAGTTTTCTTAAAAACAGTCATGAGAATATTCGTCTGTTGCAATTAACACACAATTTAGTATAAAAAAAAATGACAGTGTATTAGAAAAAAAACACAAATATACAATATAAACGGTAAGGGATAAACTTTGAAATGAAGAAACAATCAAATTGATTATAAAGGTATGAAACCTTTCTTGCGATATATTAACGATAAGCCATTCAAGACAAGTACATGATTTTCCTCTGACATAGGTACACATCGTCCCGATTTCTAGCAAAAATATGTTGGAAATGACACTGTTTATTTATTTAATAAATCAGTAAATCTGTAGGTGCGGAAAAACGTTTTCATTCTCTTGCTTACCTTTAAATCCAAAGAGTACGAGGACCCAGCCGTATGATGTTTCCAGGGATTTATTAGAATATATTATATGTTCCTTGCTCATTTCACAGATTTTAGAGGAAGGTTGGAAATTGGCTGAAATACATCCCTCTGTTATATCACACAACACAGTGCAATGAATTACTGAAGAGGCTGTCGTTGAATGAAAGGTATCTGTTAAACGGGCGTTCGCCAGTTTTTTTGTAATTTTCATTTTGTTGCATAGAATCCATAATGTGGAGAAAACTAATTTATGCAAAACAAGAGCAAGCTGAAATAAATAAATCCATACTTAAAATTGTGAACTCAAAAATGTATTTTGTCTTTTTGCTGATTTTAAAGGTCTTTATTAGACTTGTCCATTCTCAGACTAATATATCTTCAGTGACAATTAAATCATCTTAGTATTTAAACAATGTGAGAACTAACAAACTATAAAATCTTCATTCATAGGGCACTGTAAATACAAACCCATTAAACAGGACAAAACAATTTCCTGTTTATGATGCCCGCCAGTGCACTGGATTACTGATTTTGATGTTGCAATTGTTACCGTGTTATATACTTTGAAAACCAAAACAAATGTTTTACAAAAAACACAGAGTCGCTGGATTAAAACCAATGAATTGGGAAAAGCTTTTAAATTATAATTGTAGCCTACTTTATTCGAAATCTCATTACATTGTCAGTGTTTCATGGAAATATGGACCAATATATTATGTGTATATAGAACTATTTTATTTTGAATTAAGTGGTACATGTATTGATTAAGCAGATCATTCTATATGAAGTCGGGGTGATGTTTTTTTTGTTTTGTTTTTTTACAGAGGCGGTCTGCATAATATATATTGAAATGTCGTATGAAATTATAACATGCACTCCTCCTCGTATAAAAATAAGGAATGTCATTATTTAACATTTATTCACATGTTTGTATATTTTTCTTTTTATTTCAAGATTTCAATAACTGACAAAAACAGTGGGTTTCTGTATAATATTCCAATCAACATAATAGTCCCGAACCTTATGACCATGGCTGCCTGTGTCAACGGACTCAGTATCTCGTATCTCGGTAGAGTGAATACTAAGAAAACGACAATATGTTTTTCTTCCATTTATAATATATATATATATATATATATATATATATATTGATGGTGAACTCGTAACAACAAAAGAAAGTTCCCCTGACGAAAGCTAAAGAATTTCATTCCAAAAATCTATACAACACGGTAAAGATGCCATGTAGCTTTTGTGCTTTGAAAAGTATGTCTGTCAGTGATTTGTCAATCAGGTTAAACCCAAAAAAAAAACGCAATTCGACTTTGCATTAATCATTAAATATTATATACGGTTCTGGCCCATTTTCGATTTAGAATTTGCAAGAACAGGTTTACCGACATACTTTATTTAAATGTACATATTCATCCTAATAAATTGAAGGCATAGTTCGACTTTGGTCAAAATCTGTAAATCTTAAATACAGTTACGATAAAATTTGCTGAAAAGATCCTGACCGCGCGATAATTTTTAACGAATAGACAGGCTGATAAATTACATCATTGTGGGCGAGGGAGGGCACGTTGTTTAAGTCGTGATCTAGAAATCTCTCAGTACCTCACTGCTTTTGATTCGAATCTCGGTCAGGACTTAAGATTTTTCGTGTGAGGAGGGTTTCCAGCTTGCTTGCGGTAGATCGGGGATTCTACTCAAATTCAAGGAACATTTATAAAAATTTTTTTGAAGCAATTATTGAATTTTAAAATTAATTTTCATTTGCACAATAACTTTTGTTTGAAGCAAGATATCGACACCAAAATTTGCATGTTGGTAAGTAGTAAGAAGATAAAGGTTTGGATTGCATTTGAAGTCATGCGTCAATGCACCAATTCCGGCCAATTCTCTTCACGGGGGAAGTATTATAATCTCACACACATTGAGTGCCTCTGCATATTCATGATTGATTTTCAAAAATTTCCCATACGTCCCTATCTGACAAGGTAAGTATAGCGGGTTGTCTGCAACTGTAGCTGGTCCAGCATAAAAGTGACAGAAAAGTCCGTTGTTGTTGTCAATATCCGTACGTGTTAACGCCGTGATGATGCGGAAATTTGAGGCTCTGTCCACTGAAAGAAAATAATATTTTTAGAAGAAAAAAAATACAATCTTAATTCTTTTTTCTATTTCTTTCCTGTTCGACCTATACATGTCAAATGCTTCACTTGTGCAATATTATACATTTTAGACATAGTGAAATTAACCTCTGTTTTTAATCTAGTCATTGCCTAATGTAAATATTTGTTTAAGTGCAATATTTGGGACAAGTCTCTGCACGATATGTATAGTTGAAATGCATTGATATCATCACTTTATTTCATGATTTATGTTTAGATGATTTGATTAGTTCTATGCGCTAACTCTTTTTACATAAAATACCATAATATTAAACTACACTTTTAAATATGAATGTGATTTTTCTCTTTAAAGCTATTTAAGAATCTAAAGGAAAATATCTAGCTACATTTACAAGATTATATAAATTCTGGATTATCAAAAAGTGATATGAAATTTAATCTTGTTCTTTTACTGCGGACATAGTTTATTTTGTAAATCACATCAGAGAATAAATACCTATTTAAGGTATTTATCGATTAAAAAAGAAAAGATATCTCTTTTGGTATGTCTGCATAGTTCATATCAAATTATTCTGTGGTTTTATGGGGCTACTGAAAATTAAAGAAAAAACAAAAGTATCATCTTCAATTTTGTAGAAATGTTTTGAAAGATGATAATACAGCCAATTCGATGAGGTTTAATTGAGAAATTAGTAGATGAATTGTATATTAATGGATATTTGTTCAGATGCTTTTAACACGAATAACTCCACACAGTTTTCGTTTGCCAAAGTGGTCTGTCCGTTTTTCTCCAAAAAGGAAACGTGTATCTTAAGCAGAATATCGTTACATGTACCATAATGTAAATTTTGTTTCATAAAAAAGCTTTAATGTGTCCATGTCTGATGGGTAAAGGTTTAAGTCACTGTAACTAAATAAATACTTATATTACTGCTTAATGTCTGTTCCAAAATGGATTTAAATATAAATGGAGTTTAATGGGTCAAGGTCAAGGGCACTGTTACTAAAATTGACAACCGATACTGTTACTAGTAATGACGTTTGACAGGAATTCGATGAACCATGTTTTGGGTATATCTATAATTTGTGTTAAAGGCAACTAGTTATAAGGTTCACGTTTTTCATACAAGTCTATATCTTAATAACCAGAGCGTAAATCGGATAATTTTCACATACATGTACGTCTCTCAAATACTGTAACCTACTATCCAATACAAGAATTGGTTCGAAATTATTCACTTTACAAACTTTATTTACTCAGAAATTGTGTTTGATTAAAACCATTGTTACTGCTCCTAACAATTAAAATATAATTCCATATTTGACAAAGAGGTATGCGGGTGCAAAAAAATCACCTCTGTGATAGTTCTAGTTGAGTTTGGTATGCTATTATCGGGGATCCAATCTGTGACTCCACGATAGCGTGGCGGACGCAATACCCTCACGACCAGAGACCGGTATTATCTCTTTCATAAATCATTCAGAACGATGCATCTTATCATGCCTATAGGATGGCTATAACTTAATATGTACATCCGTTTAAATCACCCAATAACCTTTGATCTAAGGAGATTTTTGGGGGATGTTTATATTTCATATCAGTATCGGGCGCTTTTGCAATGCAATTCTTTTTTCCCTCATTCATGTAAACAATTAAAATATATACGTTATTGAAGTGGTACTGACGATACAAATGACGATCATCAAACAAAATTGATATCTAGTCCGATCAATTGGCAGGTACTTCATCAGATGCCCACCCCTTTGTGCAACTTTTATGCTCTATGGCTATATTTTCAATATTACAATAAACTTAGTAATGATGATGTTTTGTAAAGATCAAACATGCATGAAAAATCAATAAAAGAAATATCAATTTTTTAATTCCAACTTTGACACTACGGTTTTTTGTTGTTTTTTTCAACCTAGCGTCGTTTCATTCTTGGTTTTATAAGGCATTCTAGAGTCATTATTCAGAGTTTATGGCATAAAGTGATATAAGGTAAGTAAGAGAGATTGAACAAAATACAACAAAAACACTATAAACTTGAAATGTTTTTCTGTTTATTGTTCTATCTCAACAAGTATTCAACGTACATCAAAACATATACTTAGATTAACATTAAGAGGGTAACGGTATTCTTAGATTACAATTACCCATAAAAGAGAATTGTACTGCTGGTTTTGAGCAGTGCTAGCTATGAAGAAGCTTTGTATGGACGGTTCCACAATGTTTATATGAGCGGGAGGTCGTGGTACGATCTTCGGCGACGACAAACCAAAGTCGAAAAAGAAATGGTACTGGTATAGCTGCCTTGCTTAGCGCTCAGGATATATGGATAGTTCCAGGACTTGTTTACTCAGTGTCAGGTTATTGTGACTGGGCGTGGTACCATGCCACATGTCTACGGCGTGATATCGCAGTGTGGCAGCACTATATCTGTCTCAAGGTGGCATCGTCTCCAAATGACTGAAATACTGTCGGCGGGATGTTAAACCCACCAAACAAACAAATACTTTGTATGTAGCTCCTACCTTTGTTGATATATTGACAATTTCCTTTCAAACCTAAGTGCACACGAACAGTATCGCAAACAAAATGAAAAGTTCACCTCATGTTTATAATTACAATGGCTGGATTAGCAGGTTTATGTAAACAGACATGCCTGACACTTCAGACATCGTCCCACTTTTTTGTGTTGTTGTTAAATAATTGCCGTTGTCATTTATTGTACCTATTTTCATAAATGGGTATTAGGAAATTGTAACCCACATTTGTACCTGGCCTAGAGAAAAGGTTCCAGGCTTGGTACCCAATGAAGCGGAAAAACAGCTCAGCGGTTTCCATATATGTGTGAACGTCATTAAGTCACGCGCTTCGATTAGATTTCAGCCAATCACATTGCATGAAATAGTGTGAA
>CM037781.1:55298392-55345331 GCA_021229015.1 Solen grandis | reverse complement strand
TTTAATTTTACAGCAATTCGATATGTAATAAAAAAAGTAGGCAATCCCCCTCAGGTCAAGGCCAAAGGCAATGCTACCCAAACTCAGGTAAAGGTTAAACTTGAATCATTAAATCATTGGATAGAAATAACGTTCTCTGATTGGTGTACGCTAACAGTAGAAAGTAGGTCAATCCACCTCAAGGCTATAAAAGCGCACCGCATCAAGCATTCGGTCATATTCTCGCTGCACAACCATGGAAGAAATTCAGCAACTGATTGAATTTGTCCACGAATTGATGAGGTTGATCGAACAACAACGCAATGAGTGGAGACAACAGCAAGACCATATTGCAGAATACCATCTGCTTTTGTCAGAATTGGTACATCAGATGATGTTGAGACAACAGATGATGCAACACGATGAACATGATGCCTATATGCTCATGGAACATCAGGAGATGTTGAGACAACAGCAACAAGATGAAGATGAAGATCATATGCTCATAGAACAACAGCAGATGTTACAAGATGAAAACGATGTCATCGTAATCAGTGACGATGAACACGATGTCACCGAAACCAAGCACGATGTGGACAATGTCACCGAAATCTAAAGAAGAAACAAAACGGCCCTTTTCAGGGCCAACCCAAATGTCTCGAAAGGACATTTTACAATTGTCAATCCCCCTTTAACATAACGTTAAGAAGTGGTCCTCCTTTAAGAAATAAAACATGACAATATCGCGTCATTCGAATGTTTGGTATACTCTCTATCCGATCTTAAGTCATCCTAGTTAGATCTAACAGGTAGGACATGTTTATTTTATTACATACGGTACCATAAATCTGTTTTCGTATATACAGTAAAACCTCACGAAACGGCACCTCTAAGGAGCGGTTACCTCTGAGGAGCGACAGTTTTATTTCCCCCCAGTCGTTAACAATGCATTTTTACCTCTAACAAGCAACACCTCTTAGCTACGGTAAACGGCACACAGTAATTATTCCCTACGGCTATTTTAACCTCTGATGAGCAACACAGGTAAATCCAAAATCTATTTTTAGATGCAGCAACGTCACGCGTGTTATAGCTGATAATGACATGCTCCCGGCTGTTCACAGGTTTAATGTGATTTATTACACCTTAATTTGGGTATCACCTGTTTTGTGAAATACAGAACCGCCATGTTTTTTGATGTTTGGAAAACAAATAGGCATAAAAGAATGGTCGGAAACTGTGAATTGATAATGACGATCTTTATGGTGTGTCTGATTTACAAAATACAGTATACTGACAGTTGTCAAATATTGTGATATGCTTACACACGTATATTACATGTTTGAAAAAAAAATTAACACAACATACAATCACATATATTACTGTATGTAAGGTGCTTTAGTACATGATTAAGACTTACAATATGCTTTATACACTCATGCAGAGAAAACTTACAAAATTACTAGAGAGAGAGAATGAGAAAGGAGAAAGAGAAAGCACAAGAAGTAAGATAGATAAAATATTTAGCCCTTTTTTCAGCTAAAATTAAACATACTTCTGACATGCTCACGTTCAGTTCAAGTACTCAACACCGTTCATCAACCTCTGCAGAGCAACACCTCCCTAGAGCAACATATTTCTGTGTCTCCGTCAAATGTTGCTCTGGAGAGGTTTTACTGTAGTACCATTCGGTACTATAGTATAGATTCGGTACCATAAAAAAAAAAAAAAAAAAAAAAAAAAAAAATATGGTACCAATGGTACCATAAATACAAAAAATTATGGTACCGAGGGTACCATACTGCCACCCTTCACTACTATCATTCAATTTATCTGTGGCGTGACTTCGCAGTGAGGCAACACTATATCTGTCTGATGTTGTCTCAAGTCCCCTAATGACTCAAATTCTGTCGATGGGATGTTAAACCCATACCAAAATTAGCAGCAAAATAAATACATGTATTACCAAAAATTGATGGGGGTTGTTTCTTCTTCGAAACATTTACTTTATAATCGCAAAGCGTAGGAAAAGCAGAAGTGTAAGTGACGCATCTTTTTGTAGTCAACACGTAAAAGCAGGAAACAATCTGCTATTATTAAAGGGCTATTATTAGGCTATTATTAACGATATATGAGGTTCTACGGATGTGGAAAAAAAAGTAAAATGCACCGAATATATATATATATATATATATATATATCTGTTTTCTGTAAAGATTAAAAAATATACATGCATTCAATTTATTTAAATGATAACTAGAACAAATTACAGTCAAAAACAAACATGCTTCTAAATAAATACAAGATTTTATTTGCATACATAAGCTTCTAAAAAATGCAAGTCAGTTGGAAAAATAGGTTGCATGGACAAACAAATAGATAACTCTGACATTTCTTTTTCTGGCAGCAAGCTTGTGCAGGTTTGTAAATAATTACAAGAAGACTCGTCAAGTCACATTCCTATGAAGTTTGATCAAAATCAGAAAAGCAGCATAGGATGAGGTGTCTTTGGAAGCAAATATTGGTGATGGTTAATTACAATTAACAGCCACCGGCAACAAACATTGATGATGATGAATACCCCCAGATACCACTTTGTCACAGCTACAGTGACCATGTCAGAGAGAGTCTCGAAACAGTTAAAAGATAGAAATAAGAAACAAAAAAACAACAACAACCTATTCAGTTATCTCAGACAAAACATATTAAATAAATATCACATAACACATTTAAAATCCAGCTGATCAAGATGTGCCAACAATATGCACAACTAGGATTGGTACTTATCAATGCTGTGAGTTAAATCAAAATCCAATCTAAGGTAGCCGAGAATAAACATGGACAATAATATATTTAAGGTATATAACAAAGGGTCATAACTCATATAATATCAAACCAATCATGATGTGCCAACATATGCACAACTAATACTTACCGATCATGTTAAGTTTAATCAAAATCCGACCAAAGGTAACCAAGAAGTACGGTGGAAAAATCTTGTCAGTATACAAGCGGATTGATCGACAGACATGATTCCAACATAAGCTTCATATCTGGGGGATTTAATTATAGGGAAACATTTAAAATCAGATCAGTCTGACATTTTTAGTTTAGAATAGGTGCAGCCAATAAAGATTATCTTTATTAGCTACACCTATTCTAAACTAAAATGTTAGACAATCTTCTAGCAAATAATTTATAGTGGTATAAAATCACACTTAAAATAACTTTACAGGGGGTCGGCCATTATTTTCTATACTAGCCTTCAACTGAAATACAAGTAAGATTAGTGAAATCTAATATAGCAGGATTTTGCACCCCAAAGTATTCAGTTCCCACCATATTTGTATTCTCAAGCTGTGTACAGTAAATGAGTAATGCACGGATGTCATTGCTTGCTCAAAGCGTTTGCTACTGAGTTTTTGTGAGGCTCGAGTTCTACATAATTAAGCCATTCCTTAGCCATGGTTGTAGACTGGGAGCTATCTTATACACAGGTGCTGTTTGGACAGGTTCTTAGCTTCATTAAATAGCCCCACATTCTGAATCAAGTTTCAGATCCTGACAACAATAGTATCCTCATTCAGTTGATTCACTACATACAAATTTCAGAGAATTAATGTGAGCTGATAACTTATGTGTAATGGAAACCATTGCATTATCTTATATCAGTATCAGTGATTTTTTTTCCAAAATTGTGAATGGGTCTGGTACCATAAAAATTGTGAAAAAATGTGTTGTTTTTTTTTAAATAAAATTGTGAATTTATACACACAGTTGCTGATATAGACAGAAATCTTACATTGTGTTTGATTTAGTGCCAAAGCTACCCCTTTGCCTCGCACAACATGATGTGCCTTTGACAACAAATTGCCCCTCTCGATGGGCAATAATGATGGTTTGTCAGTGTAAACAACCAAACATAGTAATCAACATTAATGTGTATATTTCATACAAGCAGATTAAAACCATCACATATTATTTAAACTCACTGCATAAAAGGAGCAATATTTTACAAGCATTACTTGATGATAACAACATGATAGCTATTAACACATTACCTCTATGTACTGGTGCTAATTCTACGTTTGTTTCTTATGACGGCCAGTTCCAATCGATGATAGATCATATTGTGGTACCGCGCGAGTGTGTTCACTATATTACCAGATGTCACATACTTGATGACGACTGTTTAAATGTGTCCACACATAGACCCATCATCATGTCTTGGACATGTAATGTAGAGTCATTTAGTCCACAGGTATTACCCTTTCAACCCATTAAATGGACAAAATTGCAATCAGTTCAGGTCGAAAGATATAAAGCAGCAGTTCAAAGTAAGATACTATCTATTTCTTTACCTTGCATAATCGATACGTCATACATAGATGTTCTATATAAATTAATTGTTGAGTCAATTACACATGCGTCTGAACATAGTCTTCCTAAGTCTAAGTTCAAAAAATACTGTAAACCTTACTGGGATCAGTCACTTAAAGAGTTACACGAGCACATGAAAGTTAAGCGTGGCACATGGTTAGCAAAAGGTAGGCCCCGCGGCAGTGAGCATGATTCCTTTGCTGAGTATAAAAAAGCTAAAAGCGCATTTCGTCTCCGCCATAGGCACGCTGTTCAAGAATATTTAAAAACGGTTGATGCAGACATCGATCGTGCTGCTTGTATAGACAGTAAACTATTTTGGAAATTGTTTAACAATAAAAGAAAATGTCATCAACAAAAACTCAGTAATGAATTAAATTTTAATGGTAAAATAGTTCGCGATCCATACGAGGTAACTCAGGCATGGGGGTATTACTTCGAGACGCTATACAGCGATACAGGGCACACTTCTTATGAACAAGACTTTTATGATGAGGTAAAGGACACTATATTTAACTTGAAACAAATAGATACCTCGAATACAGATTTAAATAATATAACAAAAACCGAAGTTTTTAAGTGTTTAACAGGATTGAATCGCGGTAAGATGTGTGGACTGGACGGCATTTATAATGAGCATCTAATATTGGGAGGTGACTGTTTATTAAATATTTTAGTTCAGTTTTTTAACATGATGTATACATTTTCATATGTGCCAAAAGAATTAAAAAAAGGACTTATTATTACATTGTTTAAGGGTGGTAACAAGCGTAAAGACAATCCAAAGAGTTACAGAGCAATAACGTTGTCGTCATCTATACTCAAACTATATGAACTTGTATTACTCAATAGACTTCAGACAGAAATAACAATTGATATCAATCCTTTACAAGGGGGGTTTCAACAGGGGATAGGATGTAACATGACGGCATATCTAGTAAAAGAATGTGAAAATTATTGTAAGGAAAATGGTAGTAAACTTTTTGCTTGTTATCTTGATACAATGACAGCCTTTGATAAAGTCTGGCATGATGGCTTATTTTATAAATTGCATCAAATGAAAATTTCACATAAACTCTGGTTGTCTGTAGTGGAAATGCATTCTGATATGTATAGTTGTGTAATGATGAATGGTTACAAATCGCACTGGTTCCCTGTTCTCCAAGGAACCAGACAAGGGGGCTCTTGGTCACCTTTTCTCTATCTCCTGTATATAAACGACCTTATAACGGAACTTACAACTTTAGGTCGTGGTCTGTCAATCGGTCCGTTTAGCGTTTGTGCGCCAACGGTCGCTGATGACATGCTTCTTTTATCATTGTCAATAGCTGGTCTTCAGACAATGATTGATACCTGTTATAAATATTCGTGTAAATGGAGATTTCAATATAATTCATCAAAATGTGCGATAATTGTATTTAATGAGTCAAAGAAATCAATGCTTAAGGCACGTCGTTCTTTTACAATGGGTAATGAGACCATTAAAGAAGTTTTAATGTATAAACATTTAGGCGTAGTAGTACAGCCAACTCACATGTCATCTAGTCGAACGTCTACTTATATCACGCAGCTTAGAAAAACATTTTTCAGTCTGTTAAATTGTGCATTTCATGATAATGGATTAAATCCAATCACATGCAAACGGATATATAATCAAATAGTTTTACCTAAAGCGTTATATGGCTGCGAGTGTTTGTATAATCTTTCGCAGTCAGAGATCACAAATCTTGAACGAGCTCACCGCTTATGTATTAAATCGTTTCAAGGTATGGCAATCAGGACAAGTACTGATATTGCATTAAGTATGATAGGTTGCCTACCCTTATATGTTGAAATTGATTTAAGGAAACTTTCGTTCCTTGGCCAGCTATGCCGTGTAAATGGTAAATATATTTTAAAGAAAATATTTCTATACAGATGGTTTCAATTTCGTTTGAATAAGTCTGTTTCTGGTTTTTGTTCTGATATTTATGCCATTTTAAGATCTTACTCTCTTGAACACTATATCGACGACTACTTAGATACAGGTATATTTCCCAGCAAGTATAGATGGAAAGTTATAATAAAAAATAAGATTTGGAATACAGTGAAAGACGCCTGGTATCAAAGAATAAGTGCTCAAAATTTTGTACGTTTTAGATCTATTCATTGTCAGTTTGGTGTATCATCTATTTGGACTTATGTGTCCAATTATCCTCGAAAAGTGTACAATTGTAAATCAGTAGCTAAATTTATAACGTACACATCTCGTTTTAATGAATCTTGTATAAAATGCCGTTTAATCACCGGCGATGTCTGTCTTACAGACCATATACTTCTTGATTGTCAGGCACTTGAATCACACAGAGTCAAACTTTTTAGGAATGTTGAAAATGCTTTTGGGAGAAATGTCGTTAATTGCTTAAAATCATTTGATAGACAGTGTCTGGTTAACACTTTATTGGGAGTTAAATGTCCTTTATTAGTAACTCTTATTTCCTGTAATTATGATGCATTTTTAGGTTTAGTCTTTAGTTATATTCACAAACTCTGGCTTGAATATATTAAAAAATGATTTTCCAATTTAATTCTGATGAGAAGTTGATATAACGTGTATATTTTCAGTCATCTCCCATGTGTCTGCAATCGATTTGTCAGCTTATGTTTCGTTTCGATAAGATGACAACATATTCGATTGATATGCTTTAACCTATTTGTGTTATTTTTTATTCATTTGAATTTATACGCTAATATGATTTTGTATATTTTTGGAATATGACATCATCGTTATCGTTATCGTTATCATCATCACCATCATCATCATCATCAACAACAACATCTTCATCATCATCATTGGATCATTTGTCATTATTGTTTTTTATTTATCACCTTGAATGATGTCTTCATGTAAGTTATCTTTGTGTATCGTTATATTTAATTGCATATATATTTTTTGTAATCTTCAGTAATGGAGGAAATAAAGATATATATATTGTAATTATCAGATTAATGGTATATGAGAATATTTTACTGTGATCATTGAGTTGCAACCTTCCGAATTTGAATGCGTCCAAGAGGACACACATATTAAAAACTTGTGCATCTTTTTAAAATTTTAAGCATCTATGCTGCAGGACAGTCCAGGATTGGCATAAAGACGTGGAATACTCATATTTCCGGTGGGAATTAGTGGTAATTCCAGGGAAATACTGAAATACCTAGAGCTATCATCGATAGAAACAATATCTGTGTATTGACGATTTTATTTTGCCAATCGATCATCGATTCCCATTTTAAAATATCGATATTTTATGGAAGCAAAAAGTCCAGGATACACTTCCAAGAAATAAGTTTTCCAACGGAACATACTGCAACAAATGTTGTCAAAAAAGATCATGTCTGAACTAGTCCCGTATGTAGCCTATTTCTCTAGTACCAGACTCTTTATAAAAGCGTCGCGTAAGTATGCAGAGTTGCAGGAAAACTTAAGATAATCGCTCCATTTTTATTATTAGATTATTAGTCCAAGAAGTACGCTTAAAGTTTATGGAAGATATTCTTTTTCCTCTCGGTTCCATGCTGCTTTATTATTTCGCATAAGTTTAAGAATAAGACTATGCCCTTAACATAGCAATGCAAGATGACGGAGGCTGAAAGTAAAACTAGTGAAAGAACATTTATAGACAAAGAACAAAAAGGTGGTAAAAAGAGTCATGTTTGGCATTACTTTGGCCTCTTGGTGGAGAAGGGGGTTGTTAACAAAAAGTGTGTTGCTTGCATACTCTCCATGCCGTATTGTGGCAACACCACAAACTTGCGAGCACACCTCGATAGAAAACAGAGGAGTAAAACATAAATTATGAAGTTTATTTAATTTACCAAGAAGGCACAAACATGCAAATTATGTTATGTGACAAATCTATGCTACTAACATACATATAAAACATATTAATTAAAGTTTAAAACGACCCTGTTACCGGTGCTATTCGATACATCAAGATCGTCAATATTTGTCCTCCGATATCAATATCGTTGATATGCCTTGGATGGAAACAATGACAACTCTAGCAATACAGTTTACAACTCTACTCTGACCCTTGTATGACTGCTGTATACCCATTTATTTTTTCACCCATAGTCCACTACAGTAGTTTGTAACAGGTATGATCTCATCACCATTATTTAACTACCCGTTATCACTCAAAGTTTTGGGAGACGCTTTATTTTTGAGAAAATAATTTTTTTTTTTTGTGCCTCTTTTTTGGGGACACTTTGAATTTTCAATTTTTTACTAACTCTAAGTTTTGGCAAAAAAAAATATTCCAAAATAACTGCTTACCCTATACCATTACGCAAATTTCGCATGACTTTTTAGAGGCCGGTGCATGAAATCCACATTGTTGTATATTTACTTAAAGCAGGTGAAGTATTATTTGTTTATCTGATTAGTAATTAAAGCAGACAAATACTCCAATTGTTTATCTTCAATTCCCACCCCTCTTTGCTCTACCCCTACATGTGAAACATTGTTTGCCGCATGTTAAAACAACACCACACCTCAGGGAACGGGTTGTTGGGAGGGAGGGGTTTGTACTGTATATTCGCATACATGTATTTGAAATGTGGATGTTTAAAATAAGCATACGTAAATGCAGAATATTTGGAATTCAGGTTGACTTTGTTTCATAATTTTATGATCGTAATGAATAGAGAGGTGGGTGGGGTAATTGCAGTCAGAAAAGCGTATTTTTCAATAAAGAATTATCAGATCAATAAAAATGAAAAAGAGAAAAACTTATATTGATAATAAGACATTGTCATGAAAGACCTCATGATAGTGTTTTAAAAGAAAATTCTGCAGAAATATCTCTTGTGAGAATCTAATTAATACCTATTTATACGAAAGTCTGGCATTTTATAGCGTCTGGTTCAGTTAAGACAAGCAAAAGACATCTTACTTTATCCATTCTGTCACAAATTAAATAGCCAGTGATTGATTTCAAGTACTTTTCTTGTTTGCGTTGTTATTGGAAAAACTTAAATTTAATTTAAAAAATCCCATTAAATTTTGCCAAATGGGTAAAATATCTCAATCACTTTCTGACCCAAAATGATCCCTGCAATCCTTGTTTGACTTATCAGTCCCGGAAAATACACTATTCCAACTAGCCGGAAGAAAGTGTAAATATAAAACTTTATGTGTCAAACATTGATATTGATGTTAAATAAAATATAAATTTTAAACACAATTTTTTTTTCATTCTTAAAGAATTGTATACATTTGGATTTATAGTTATATCATATTACAAGGCTCATCCTAGGTTGAGAAAAGAGGGAGAAGTCACGTCTCTCTCAGCTCAGGAGAGAGAGAAGTGGTGAGATCATAGGGAGAAGTGAGAGATGGTGTGCATAAAAAGTGTGTGTGTGTGTGTGTTGATATTCTACATACCATCTATCATTCACTCATACTACTATATTCACTCACATTTGCAAAATAAAAATAACAAAAAAAAAATTCTCATAGGAGAGTCGGGCTGAATGTGATCAAGTTTTCGTTTCCTACCTGGCTTGAGTGCATCGCCTTTTAACAATGATGTAAGAGACATGAGATTGCTCAGAAATGTTAAACGTTATGGTTTAACCAGACATTCAGAAAAAGAAAAAAATCAATGCTAGTAGATATTAGTGCACTGATTGGTTGATATTTTAATGCCTCTGACGTTGCCGTAGGCAAAGTAGTCTAGTAATTGGTATCTAAAACACAGTGGGGGTTTAATAGATAAGATCGCTGCCGGGAATCGGCGGCAAAGTGGATTTCGCTCTGATGTTCCTAAAGAGCGAAGTCTATGAGATGAAAAGCGACTTCTTTGCCCGAATCGACCCCTAGGATGAGTCCTGTAATGTGTATGATGTTTATTAAATCACTTGACCCAGGGTCTCTTAAATACTATAAGTAGTATAGGCGTCGGTTTGGGGCCAAGACTGCGCATGCGCAGGAGTGACGTCATAGGATTTTTCGCGCATGTGCGGCGGCCATATTGGTTTCTATATTTAGCACGCCATCATCGTTCTAATTTTAGAATGACATCATTGGTCTATATTTAGAATGACCATATCGGTAGACAATAGGATTTAAAATAAAATATGTTCATCATATTATACACAAGTGGCCATTTTATTTCTTATGTGTGATCATTTGCTTGGTTATAGTATACAGAGGTGACTTGTATACTTGATCCGAGATCTACTCGCGGAAATTGAGGGTCACTTCCATTCGATCTCAGACAATGATATAACAATAATAATAATAATATCAATAATAATAATAATAAAATAATAATAATATCAATAATTAAATATCTAGAACATCAATTATAACAATAATAGAATTCAACAGTAATAATGATGGATACTATAAAATAATATATATCTGATAATATGTCTAAATACTATAATAAAAATACTCGCCTTTACGATGTGTTCTGTTCAACGTCTACCTTCAAATGAATCTAACTATTTCATATTCAAACTCGTTTTCTCCGACCACCTGCGTTAACAATAGACGATCTATTTTTAGCAATGGAACAATAGCGGTATTGATTTAGGAGCTGAAATGCGAACAATGGCCTATTCACTTGTCAAAGTTAATCCCTTTAAAGTCGCCACTCTGTCTGACGTGTATTGATTTAGGGACGGAAATGCGAACAATAGCCTATTCACGTGTCAAAAGTTAATCCCTTTAAAGTCGCCACTCTGTCTGGCGTGTGTTGATTTAGGGACGGAAATGCGAACAATAGCTTTTGTTCACGATTACTCACCCGACATTATTTTAACTATTGGTACGTCTATTGTATTTAGCGGATTGAAAATTCAACCAATCAGAAACCTCCCTTTTCAACCAATCAGGAACGAGTCCTTGACCAATCAAATCTCAGCATTTTATTACCAAGCGAATTACGTATTCAAAGCGAGGCCCAGGTCTGTTTCACATTAACGCATAAGGTGAACTTTTTTTTCAAAACAGCTATTTAATAAGTATTACAGATTTTTCTCAGCCTTTCTTGTGTATATAATTAAATGACTTAATAGAATATAATGGAAATAATTTAGATATTCCCAATAATAATAATAATTATCTGAAAATATTTTCATATTAGAGACTGAACACTTATTGCTTTGATGAAAAATCAACTTACCAAATTGGTAACTTCCAAACCCTTTCCTCAAAAACTCCGATATATCTTAAGTCCAATAACAATATAAAAATACATTATTTGAACATTTCTTAGTATGTCCTAAAAAGTCATCTTGACGTTGGTAAAAAGACTCGAAATTTTTGCTCTTTATACGTTAATATGTACTGACTTGTCTTAACAAGATCGGATTAAGACAGCCCCATAAAGGGAGCTGTCCAATGTTTACCTTAATCCTTAGCTTCACCACGGTAACGGATTAAATTTTGTCAAAATGTCTGACTTTTAGAGGAAGCCAGTATGTGTGTTATAAAGTGATTTATGTATCGAAATATTCAGTTCTGTTCAACAATGTATACGTTATTTGTAATACATAAAAATGTTCGGAATGTTTAAGCTTTAACTTCGTAATGTTGGTAATATCTTGGTTGAAACAAAAAGCTTTAAAGCAGTTTTTCCTTTCTAGGGCAACGGTTTACGATATCGATTTTCAAAATTTTTATATCAATTGATAGGTTTATCAAAATACTTCAAAATAAACCCCATGTTCTCGATTCGATTTTCAACCGTTACCGAGTTATGACGCAACAGCGATTTTTAAACCTTAATTAAAATTTTTACATTTTCTGCCCGATATATACATCATTGGAAAGGTCTCGTCTCCACAATGTCAAAAATGTATACTTTAATAGGATTATCTTTATTCATTCACGAGATATAAACGTTTGAAAAATGTCACGTGACCTCCAAAGTTGGAAAATGACGCCAAATTCAAATATTCTCCAAAAAATATATTTAAGTCTATATCTCAGTCATTTATCGACCGATTTACATGATCCTGATATCAATGTAAAGGTCTTATGTCAAGCTATGTTTTGAACTCAATGAACCGGAAGTGTATCGGTAGTACAACCGGAAATGGCGTCATCACATTATAAAATCCCTCTTCATAGACAACCGAATAAACTACTGAACAGGCTATCATTTTAGCGACAGATCACTTATTGCTTTGATGAAAAATCAACTTAACAAATCGGTAACTTCCAAATCCAGCCCTCAAAAAGTTAATCACATCTATTAGTATAACTACAATGTAAAAATACGTTGTTTGAACACTTTGTAGTATGTCCTGAAAATTCATCTTGAAGAACGGCAAAAAGACTTGAAATTTAACCAAAGTAAAACGAGGAACTCTCCACAAGAACGGGGGCCGATTTTACTTGGACATACATATATAAAGGGGACTTGAGGGAGTTGGTTAGGGCTGCTTCTCTTTATACGTCAATATGTACTGACTTGTCTTAACATACACCATGTATTCTCTGTTAAACGAGAGTGGACAAGATCTTACAGGTTTATACATGAAATCAACCTTTTTAGGGTCCAGTACCATTTATATGTCAAAATTGTTTGACTTCAGATCGTATTAAGATAGACCACAATGGTAGCTAGCCAATGTTTACATAAATACTTAGCTTTACCTAGGTAACGGATTAAATATTGTCAAATTGTATGACTTTTAGAGTGAGTCAGTATGTGTGTGATTTATGAATCGATATATTCAGTTCTTCATATGCTCAACAATTTATACGCTCTTTGTAAGTATAATACATCAAAATGTTCGGAATTGTATAAGCTTTATCAAGAATCTCGTAATGTTTTTATTTTCTATCTTGATTGAAACAAAACCAATACTTAAACCTTTAAATTAGTTTTTCCTGTCTAGGGCAACCGTTTACGATATCAATTTTCATAATTTTTATATTAATTGATAGATTTATCAAAATGCTACAAAATAAATCCTATGTTCTTGATTCGATTTTTAACCGTTACTGAGTTATGACGTAATAGCAATTTTTAAACTTTAAATGAAAATTTAATATTTCCTATTCGATATATGCACCATTGGAAAGTTCTCGTCTCCGCAATTCAGAATATGTATACTTTTATGGGTCTATCTTTTTGCATTGTCGAGATATAGAGACTTAAAGTTTGTTACATTTCCAAGGAGTTATCTCCCTTTGAACTGAAAATTATTGCTCTTGTTTTTATTTGCTAAAATTTTCAAACGATCGAAACTCGATCATTTGTGAACGGATTTTAAACATTTGTATATAAAATATTGGATTCCGATGTATTGTCTTTTTTTTTGGTTATGTATTGTATTTGTCATGCATTGAACTTAAATGGTCATGTGTTGAATAATAATAACAATAATAATAATAATAATAATAATAATAATAATAATAAAATATCTGCGACGATGTATACTCTTCAACGCCCTATTCTCAAATGAGACCCAATATCCTGAAAAGGGTCTAAGGTAGAGAGACGCGCATGCGCCAGCTATTTTTAGGAATGTGACCACGGTCTATTTTTATTACGAGTATGTCACAATCATTGCATCATTTATCGAGGGAGTTAATCCCCTTAAAGTCTGGGTTCTGTTGTCACAATGTTGTCTATCATTTATCTCTAATAGAATTACTGTAATATGGAGTCATGGTTAAAATACGCTGATCCGCATTCTTTTCAGGGCTCACGTAAGGTCGGTTCGTGTCAGAATGGAACGGTACTGTGAGTCATTAATTCTATGATCTGCCGGTGAGCCATTTTATGCAGAGAGATATAACCTGTGGCTTGACGAATTAACTCTAGCGTACATTTACTACGTTAATAAATACTAGTAAGCACCAAGTACAATGTGCATATCCTTTAAGAACTGAAACAAAAGAATAGAAATAAAACTCCATAAATATACCAAACCATTTCAGCTTTTAATTATTCTATGTTCCAATGTTGATGATAATTCCTCTGCTTCTGTAATTTATACTCAAATATTTCACTACATTGGATTGTTGAAGCTGTTATTTACAATGAAATTACTTCCAAATAATTATCATTTTAATTCAGTACAATGTGTTATGAACTCATTATGAAAGAGAAAGATTGTTTTCTCTCAATATGACATCATGTGAGTACTCATCATAAGAGAGAGAGAGAGAGAGAGAGAGATCATTTACTCATTATTAGAGGGACAGAGAGAGAGAGAGAGAAAGGGGGTGAGGGAGAGTTTACTCAAGACAGAGATAGAAGGGAAGGGGAGAGTTTACTCATGACAGAGAGAGAGAGAGAGAGAGAGAGAGAGAGAGAGAAGGGTGTGGAGAGAGTTTACTCATGACAGAGAAAGCGAAAGGTTGGGGAGTTTACTCAAGACAGAGAAAGGCGGGGGGGGGGAGTTTACTCATGACAGAGAGAAGGGTTGAGAGAGTTTATAACACATGACAGAGAGAGAAGAGGGGAGAGTTTTACTTGTGACAGAAAAAGAAAGAGAATTTATTCATTAAAAGAGAGATAATTTCCATTACTCATGGCAGAGAGGAAAAGAGAATCTATTCAATTAAAGAGAGTAGTGTCTATATATTGACTATAAGTCACCCTATTTTAATTAATTATTTAACTTCAGTGAAGCAGAAATGCCATATCGATTGCATTAACTGGTAAATACCTGAACTCACTGAGGAGTGGCAAACATAAAACCTGATCAACCTCCTTTAATAGACTTTCAGACTAATCTGATTTAATACTTGTTGTTCAGATCATTTCCATGTATGATTAAGACTAGTGGTAAGATCAGGAGTTTGAATCTGTAGTGTTGCACAGTTTTATGTTGATATGATGGTTTCTTGAAAATAAATGTGACTGACAGTTTATCTAAGATAACATCATTCAATGACTGCATGCATGAATCAAGTTACTTAGTAGATGTGTAAATTCAGGATCTCTTTATATAAAGTTAAAATAACTTGATATTGAACTTAGGAGATTTCACATAACCAATGAGTTTAACTAAATAAATTAATCAATACAGTTCTAGTTACAATAGCAGTATCTTACAATACATGTACATGACCAGTAACTTCAAAGTGACTTCACAATTAGAATCAAGGTCTATGCAGACAATACAGTATTTTGCCATAAGAAAACTATCAAATTATGAATGTATAAATAATGTTAAGAATCAATATTTGTTCTTGCTGCAACACAGATGGATCCCATTCTTTTAACTGTTTGTTGGGTTTAACGTCCAACCAAGAGTAGTTCAGTCATTTTGAGACTATGTCTACTTGAGACAGATAAAGTGCTGCTACACTGCAATATAACACTGTAGACATTAAGAATGTTACCACACTCAGTCACATTACCCTGACACAAGGTTAACCAGTTCTGGAACTATCCTTATATGCTGAGCGCCAAGAAAGAGAGCTATACTAGTACCATTTTTTTATGACTTTGGTATGTCGCAGCCAGGAATCAAACCGACAACCTAGCTCCCACTCCCAAGGCAGATGCTCTAACCACTCTGCCACTGGGAACGTTCATTCTTTTGACTATTTATTCTACATTGAATGCAGTCTGAAACAAAAAAGGTCAACAAAAGGTTAAATTAATATCAAATATCTATCCTCCATCATTAAAGAAGTATTCAGTCCAACATTTATCTCTGCCAAGGGTCTCCATATATACAGATAGTATATAGATCGAGAGACCCTGCTCTGCCTAATACTTCAACAAGGCAAAGCATTCCTCATGCTTATTGTGTGATTTCAATGTCTAAGAAATGCCTCAATCCATCCAACATTTCGTAGAAAGACACATCTCTGCCCTATGGGTCTTTTCTATGTTTCGCCCATTGGTGCCTGGATAGCGTAGTGGTAACGCGCTTCACTTCCCACCAATGCGTCCCTGGCTTGATTCCTGGTCAGGAACGTGAGAGGGTACACTAAGTATACAGTGGTCGCTTGTCTAGGCACGTGAATTTTCCTCACAATTATGACCACATACGCCACCATCAAAGCCATCTCGAGTGATTGATATAAGTTGTGAGAACTTGTTTCATAATCAATATGAAATAAATAATGGTTAATTTTTTGTCTCCCTTACATAGAACTTTCATTTCTGTCAATCAGAATACTGTTTATCCATTGTGCTCATAATGTTATAGGTTTTAAGCTTTCAGGGTGGGTTACATTCTCTACTGACTGATCTTCTGGATGACTTGCACAAATCTCTCAGTAATAAGGGTTAATTGGGGGACAATCAAAATCCCCTTGGTCAAAATGCGGTAGTGTGTTCCATTTATTGTTTACCCTGCAATAAATACTAACTGAAATGAAAAGAAAATGTAACAATGAGTACATTGTTATCATCAAGTCATTTTATTTTATTATCATTTTTTAAATTATTACATATGATACAACTCAATAAAATTACATTCACATTCTGCACTGTAACAAGGGTGATAATCAGCAAGTTCTATACATACAACATTTAAAAAAATATATAAATGAATAAAAAAAAATGCTAGATCAAACTCACTAAAAGCTAGCATTCTGCATTCCATATGAATCTTCCCTTCTCATCTCCAAAGATAAATACTGAGATCGGGTAACAGTAAACGAATGACAAATGTACACTATAAAACCTAATCAGATAGTTAAATTCAGTTTTAAAAAATTAAAATGAAAGAATAGTTCATAAAAATTCTAAGATGTGAATCAACTGAAAAACAGTGCTTGTAGGTAGGATCTACTGATAGACTATATTTTTGAAAAAGTTCAAAGAGGGAATTTCGAAACTTTTAAGAAGTAGTTTAAAATGTTTATATTCTACAAAAGTTATAATACTGCAACAAAATGAGTAATTTTGGTCTCTCAATATGCATGTGCGCTAGTATCAGTTGCTTATCTACGTGGTATTTTTGTCTGTTGCAAATTTGTGTAGGTAGTGCTTATCACGTGTCACTGGCCTGCAGCATGTGGTGTTTACATAAAACCCTACGGAGCGAGAAGGTCAGTTAAGATGTGTAAACCAATCTGCCTCTGGCAGCTGACCCAGTCCTTTTCAGGACCATCTCCTCCCTTCACCTTTGTCACAGGGGATGACAACATCTAGGCTGAATTAGCCGAGTTTGTCATTCCCACGTTGGCTTCAAAATTCTTGATTTTATTAAGTACTTACCTCACACCTGTGAGGCTTTTTAAAATTCGACCTATTTCGGCATACAAATTCATCTTTAAGGAGTTTGGGTCACACTCCGGGGTCCGAACCATAAAACAGTTAATACTACAGACGGACCCCCATTAAGCATCTTATAAGCAAATAGATGTGTAAACAAGACTGTTCTCTGGAACACGTGTGCCATTTGCTGAAGCGTTGCGGAAAAAGACCCGTCTCAGACGGACGGACGGACAGACGACGGAAAAGGGATCCCTATGTGTCACCTGCTGTAAGCAGAGGTGACACGACAAAGTCATAAGAAACTGTGATGGGGGCATTAGATCTGAATACACGATTATCGGATATATACATCACACGCGCAAAGTTTACTCAAAACTTTATTTTAACATACTCCTTCTAATCATTACCAATTAAGGCTGTTATAAATTTAACTACAATTTCCTTATTATGACTGGTTCTGACACCATTTCACACCTGGGACAGCTTTTTATAAATGCCTTTAAAGATTATGTACGGCGGGACTGCTTTATCAAAATTCAAACATTCCTAAGTGATCTAGAACTATTTCCGCAATTCACACACACACACACACACACACACACACACACACACACACATCTTTGTTTATAGTTTTCAAATGATTTATTTACAAAACACGGCATATAGATTTATAGAACTTTGTGGCACATACACTTTCTAAGTATTTAAATCCAAATCATAATGATTAGAAAAAAAAGTGACATCTGTAGAAAATATTGTTATAAATTCATATTATTGATTTAGAAAAGAATTGTCCAGAGTCCGAGTGTGATCTCCATTACACAGTGCCGCTTTAATAAAAGGGGTTAGTTTTCATGGTGTAGACAAATTTGTACATATTTTTTCTTCATCATGTGAACTGGTAACTGCAATTAAAAGGCTCATTCACTGCTATAATGTAAAAATCAGTAACACATTTCAGGCACTTATGAAAACAATAATGTCCAAATAAAGGACAAGCAAGAGCTTCCATTTATTAAAAAGCATTTATTTTTACTCTGGGAATGCAGTTCAACAGAATTCACCACTTTACTGTGTTGTTAAAAACTTAAATTTGCTCTTTTATATAATTTAGCAAAAGGGAGATAACTCATGAAATTATCTCTAGTACATAGGAATGGTTATCTTCCCTTAATTATGTTATTTTGATTTAGTTTTATTTTTATTCTGAAGTCTCCTTTAATGATTTATATTTTATTATACTCTTTGTACTGGATTGGCAGCCATTTCTCATTCAGGTCCTGGATAGCCGTTCCTATTCTATCAGCTGCTTTCTGCTCTTAGCTGGAAGTCAAGTATGTCCATTTTAGCTAATATGTACCAGCATCGCCAGTCACCCATGTATGCATCATTTGACCCTTCTGCCAGTCCATGATCATGCTGGGGTGTTTGACACATGGTAAGGAGTTTGAACCTTATGATACAGCTTGTCTTGTGTTGTGATTTAATGTGAGATGTAGTTGCAGTTAGTGCATTTCAAGGCAAGAGATGCTGTTTTCTCCTTCCCACCCATAAATTAGGCTGATCACAGCTGATTGACTCTTGATTATGACCTTAACATACATCATCATAGCCCATGGAAGTCATCTCACCTTCCACAAGTCTTATGCCCAAAATTAATGCTGCATTCTGCTGTTTCTGGTGAGAGGCCTAGATGTGGGCCCATGTTAGCCAAAGGCGCCTGTGCTGTTTTAGGAGTGGACTTTCTTGGCCTTACAGATTGACCCTCAGTCTCAAAGGCCTCTCTGCTGCAGTCAGTATGTATCATGTAGGTGTCCATAGATGAAGAGTCAGTCAGTTTCAAGCCATTGCTCTGTGGAATATGGCCAGTTTTTAAGTGTGCAGCCATGTTACCTCTCATTGTGTTGATGAGAGTTTTTTTTGCTTAAATGTTGATATTTTTATTAGGATTTTGGTGAAAATCAGCCCTATATATACTGAGAATGGTCTCCAGAGAATGCAGACATCTTCCAGGGATGCTGACAATGGCACATGAAAGATACAATGACAACTGCATGTCACCCTTTGAAGTTTTGTATCACCCCGGTGAGATGGGGCCATCTGGCATTTGGCCATCCAGACCCCCTGAATTGCCTGCAGTGGCCTGTTTCATAACAAGATATCTCCACAGTCTTTTATAGTAGAATGGTAAACTATGTCTCATTTTAAAGACAAAAGTGCACTCTTTCAGATGAACTAAAATTTGACAGGGTGAGACTTTTAAATTTTTTTTTATATTGTTGTTGTTGTTTTTTCAACAATTTAAAAAATCCAAAAATGTTACAGTTATAGTAACAAGTTTATTGAGTAAAGAATAAGTTTTTATTTTCAGTTGTTTTACATTTTCTAATGCAGATTAGTTTATAGAACACATTTTTTTTTTTATTTCATTGAAAAATTCCCATAAATAAAGAAGTTATTAAAATTTCAGTGTTGAACATGTAAGCTAGACTGCATTTGTAACTGCAGTAATTTTGGGTATACACCTATCTTACATAAAATGTTGTATTTTGATAAAATGAAGGAATATTTTGCTACAAATTCATACAATGGCTCAGTATACATTGTGCATCACTTTTAGACACTTTTGGAATTTTTTTGTACTAAATAGGACTAAGACCACAATTACCTGCCCTTGGTTACCCTGTATCCGGATGTGCCTACACAGAAAATAGTGACCCTATTTAATGCTGAATTAAGGTGAGTTTTTGACTGAAAGACATGCAATAAAGGATTAAATCCTATAGAACACAGTTAAAATAGTCATAAAATGCCCAATTTGGAGGCCTTATTGCACAACAACCTTAAAAGTTGAGCATTGCTGAGAGGGGAATTTTTGAGAAAATTGGTGTGAAATGGCCGACCGGTGCACTAAATTCATACGTATGTTATTTAACCTTAAATAGGTCAAAAAGTAGTCGGGTGACCCCATGTTTAAAATGTACAGAATTATTTCTCTTGAATATATCTATCTAATGAGGGTAAGTTTGGATGTCAATTTCCCTTACAGAAATTGTCATTTGCATACATGCTTATATAGAACATATAGTTAAATTGTGGAAATTTTGGTTTTACCCAAATGAATACAATGAATATACCTTTATTTCCTCCACAAATGTAACACTTTGAACATGGCAACAAAATATTTACAACATACATGTAACGAATGCGATAAGAAACAAGATTTTCCTTTGTTCTGAAAAAATATTGCATTGACCTTTGCGATTTTCCGAAAACAGAATTGGCTAAGACAATGCGACAATATACAACATGCTAAACATTCAGTGAAATGTTCATGCGAACCAGGCAAAAACTAAGGAATGCAGCACCAGACATCTGAATGTAGCTTCGTGGCAGCACACACACATACATACAGATATTTTCCATTGAAAGTTTCCAACACGCTATATCAAAGCCGTCAATCTTTACAAAACCGATAGAAAATGTTGAGGCACACATCCTGTAAAAATATGAGCTTATTTGGAAGCTTCCATCAATTTTATTCTTTTTCAGATCCAATGCTTGGTAATAATTTAAATCCTTTTCAAGATCCAAAGTTCGTAACTTGGATCAACTATAGAACCTGATCTTTCCAAGTCTGGAAAAAACGTATACGGAAACGCATATCTACAATGTACTGAATACATTCTGTGAAAATTACATAGAAGAAATGATGGCTGTAGAATGCGAACAATATTTGGTAGCTAATTTTAACCCTGATGTCATATGGGGTCACATAGGAACGCAATTTACTGCATTCAAAAGGGACAAAGTCACGTTAATTGCTGTTGAAATTTCATCATATTGGCTCATAGGAAACCTGTTTAAATTTGAACCTCAAAATGAAGAAGAATGAAAACCAATAATTAAATTTTGTTTGTCTGAACAAACGATAGGGCTTTCGACTCTGCAAACCATAGCAAACTTTAAAAAATTCATTACATAATCATCTTGCAATACATTATCTGTAAAAATTGAACAAAATCCATCCAGAATTGAAAACTGTAGAGCACAAAATAATTTTTTTTTTTTTTTTTTTTGTTGAGGCCCCATCAGGGAAAACCCCATTTATTATCCCCCTAATAGGTTCAATAGGGGTCGGAGAGCCATCCCCAATTGTCCTTACAATAATGAGAAGAAACAAGAATAGAGTACTAAAGTAACGTACTATAGGCACATTATTAATTACATTTAGAATATGCATGGTATTAAATAATCCTATTTAAACCTATATCATTAAGAATAACAATACATAGAAGTACATTCATTAATATTAATATGGACTGTAGAACAATTGGAAAGGATTGCTAACAAAATAATTTACTATGATAAGAGAGTCTTGATATATCCAGTTAAACTCCTGCAAAAAAAAATGATATTCAAGACTTTAATGTATTCAATTTTGTCATTTTCTTTATACTTTAAATATCGTTGGAGATTGAATATATCATTTAAAAGTAAGATTTATTTCTCATTATAGTAAATTGTAATTTGATAGCAGATGCAAATTTTGACGTCAAATGATGTCATATAAAAATGGAAATCAATGTAATCAAAGGAAACTAAAGAGCTTGCCCCTTGTTACAATTTCATGATGCTGGCTCTTCAAGAAATCCTCTTTAAAATGAACCTCAATAATTCTCAAATTTGGTGTACCACAAGGCTGTAAACTACCGCCAGTCCTCTTTACAGGCAAAAAAAAAAAAAGAAAAAAAAAAAAAAGGTTCATTTCCTACCAAACTGTTTTTTTTTACATATATTTTTTTCCTGAACTTTAAAGTGAGCATATGGCATTTGGACAAATCACAACAGCACATTATAACTACAATGTAATAGAAAAAAAGCTTGAACAATGCATGGGAACAAATGCAGAGGCATTTGAAAAACCAGAATTCAGATATTCTTATTTTTCATGTAACTTGCTTATATTAGGTCCTATTTAAAAAAAACAACACATAGGTACCATTAGATAGGTCTTCAGATTCCCAACATTTCGATGGCTTTATGTTTGACCTATCCTTGACGGATTTTGAAAAATGAATGGTCAAACCCAAGCAAAACGGCAAAAACATGCCTATGTCAAATACTTTTTCTCCACCAACAGCTTTGAAATAATAACCTGATCATTTAAACATACAAAACCTTATAAAAGCAATGCATCAGGCTAAAATTTAAATACAAATAAAATAAACAAGGAATAGTTCTTCAAATTATGTTCATACTCTTATCTACAAAAATCAATTTTGAGATTAAAGCAGCTAGATTTTCTTGGGGTAACATAATTTTCCTTTTTTCTGCCATAACTCAACTGATTTAACCCTTATTTTCAAAATCTAAATGTCATTTGAAAGATCCCTTAAAGGACTACAAAATACACCCATAGTACTTTGATAGAAAATTCATTGTTTTTGAGATATATAAAGGCAAACGTGAACAATGCAGTTATTTTCTATATAGACAAAGAAGGACAATTAAAACTATCCATGAGAATTTTCTAAAACTTTGCATGAATCACTGCTTTGTGCAGGTATGCCCCTAAGATTTTCCGGAAACAGAAGATACAGTCCTCCAGAAGGGCAAATTGTACAGATGGACCAATTCTGCGCCTTTAGTGTAAATTTTATGCAAATCTGTCCAAAAAAAAGTAAGGCCTGTAGAGCTTAAAACCGTCTCATTTTGCCTAATATTTAGTTAATGTCATGCTGTCAATTAAATTACGACAAACATTACAACAACCTTCATAATGTATAAAATAAAAGTCAGTGTGTATTTGTGGTTAAGATTTCATGATCCTGTAAGATTCAAAACACCTTGGTTCGAAACATTTATCTGCATTTTGTCCGGACAAGCAAATGACATGTGACCTCAAAGTGTGACCTTGACCTAAGAGCTGCTGACCTAACTCTTGCATGCAGCACTCTTGCCACATTGACATTAACATAACTGTCAAATTATTTGAACATCCAATGATCCATGTCTGAACAATCAAATTCAGCTCTGTGACCTTTGACCTTGACATCTGAGCTTGGAACCTAATTCTTGTGCATGACACTTCAGCTCATTGAGATACATATTACTGCCAAGTTATTAGGAAACCCTGCTAACCATGTCTAAGTTATAGTCCCGACAATGAAATCTGGATGACCTGATGAACTATAATGCACATGCACCGTGAGGACATTGTGATGACTATGTCAAGCTCCCCAAGCGGGCTCGACAACAATTATGTGAGAAGTTGGTTTATTTGTTTAGAAGTTATTGTCAGGGTTAAAGTTTTTCACTGTATAGATTTAAAAAAAAGGAGATAAATTGGTCAAAATGGACTTAAGAGTTATGACCCTTTACGGAAAGACCCTTGTTATAGTGAACAAGTATATGTGAAGTTTGATGACAGAAACTATTTTAAAATGGACCTCATTCCCCATAAAGAGGGCTGTCCTACAAGGTAAAAGTCTATCAATAATCCTCTTTCGATGCATTACAAAAATCATAATGGTACGCTTCAATGTAACAACTTTGGGAGCTGCACATTACATGAACATAAAGGTTTTCCCTTTCAAATGATTTCCAAGGTGAGGAAAAAGGGAATTTATATCTGTAATAGGGACCTTGGTAAGGTTCCAAGTCAGAGAGAAACCTATATAAAATTAATACAAAAGCTGTCATAAAATTGAAATTTCAATTTTCTTATGTCATTTAAATGAAAAGTGATCAATAAACTGAGAAAGTAAAACATCCACGTATGTTTTGTTGCATGCCTGATAGAGAGGGAGATAGATCATCAAAATATGTTTATAAGTACATGTAACAAATGTGTCATAGGAACTCCTCTATTAAAGCTGTATGTACCTCATAGATATTCATTTACATTTTTTTTGACTTGATGAGTATTCATTTATCCAACTTAAAATGGTCTATGAAAACATATTTTTTAGAATATGATTTACATTGTTGTATGCACATGAACAAACAGAAGATACCTGCGCCACTGTATAGTGTGGTTGTGTGCGATACCGTCACTGTGTACGGGTTGTACAATATAAACTCTTTTTGATTACTCCCCTTTGTGTTTGGGGGGGGGGGGGGGGGGCTGTTTTTTCCCTCTCTTCCGAATGGTGTTTATGTTTTGTCTGAAGCTGAATAAACGGTTAATTTGAATCGTCACGGTCGTCTCTTGTTAACTGGCGTGGTGGCAGCGACGATAATCACCCACAACATCCTTCTCCACTTAACGAGAACGGTTAGTTTGCAGTGTTATGCGTTTAAAATCAAGTCGACCAGCAAAATCCGTGCAGTGACGAAGCACTTTCCCACGTGTTGTAAACAAATTAACTGACAATTATGGCAGCTAGAGCTCCAAAACAATGGGCTCTCTCTAAGCACGAGACAATCACATCATTTGAAGCCTGGAGAAACAACATACAGTACACTCTCTCCCTCGATCCTAACTTTGCCCCATTCTTGGTCGCCGACTTTACATGGCAAAAGAAAACCAGCACAAATCCGCTCAGAGGCCTTACCGACGATGGAGAAGGTGTTCCGGAGGCCCGGCGACGCACAGCGGCACAAAAATGTACACATTTGGATCTCATGCTGGGACAGATTGCCAGTTATTGCCCCATTATTGCCAGATCACAATTCATCCAGAAGTCAACGTCCCTTAATAGCATTTGGCAAGCTATCTGTGCTCATTTTGGATTTCAAACATCAGGAGGTCGTTTCCTCGATTTCAATAACATTAAGCTAGAACCTGGTGAAAAGCCTGAAGACTTGTACCAGCGATTAACATGCTTTGTTGAGGATAATCTACTCCGTAAGGATGGTGGTATTAGACATTTTGGTGAGATCCCAGCTGCCGATGAGGAACTTTCCCCTACTACAGAAAATCTCATTATACTTACCTGGTTACGGCTTATTCATCCAGAGCTCCCTGCACTTGTGCGACAAAGATATGGCACGGAGTTAAGATCCCAGACGTCCTTGAAGCCAGAAATATCCCTTGCTTTGAATTCCCTTCTTGATGAAGTACATTCCGTTGCTGAAGTCAAAGTGTTAAGAACTTCATTCAAGCAGAAAAATAAATTCCGCCAAAACCATGAATCAAATAAGAAAGCTTCCAATATGACATGTGTTCTGTGTAAGCAGGCACGCCGCCCATCTGGTCATTTCTTGAGCAAATGCATCTATCTACCTGACAGTGACAAACAGTACATAAGCAAAACACGTTTAGCTGTATGTGATGAGTCTTCACCAGAGGCCAGTGATGATGATAACCCTGGAGAGGCTGCAAACTCCATTAGGTCTGTCCACAGTGCACGGCATGTCAAAACCAACATTTCCCCTTACTTCAAAGCATTCTACAAATACTACCCATTACATGTTACGCTTGATACCGGCGCAGAAGTTAACATGATTAAGGCCTCTACAACTCAACGTATAGGTGCAGTCATTACAAAGAGTGGTCAAGGAGCACATCAAGCTGATGGAGTGACTCCATTGGAAGTTATTGGTGAAACGAGAATCACTTTGTCCCGAAATGACAAGGACTTGCACTTAGAAGCCCTCGTTGTTAGTGAATTGGACAGTGATATTCTTGCTGGTACCCCATTCATGACTCAAAATGATGTTTCTGCCAGACCTGCAAAGCAAGAGATAACCATCCAGGGAACTGACACATTCAAATACGGCTCTTCTGATAAGGAGCTATCTGACAATCGCGTTAGACGCGCCAAAGCTACTGTTCTGCGCTCTCAGGCTAAACAATTTGGCCAGGTGACTTTGTGGAGCTGGATGTCCCCCCTGAGTTCTCAAGTGACTGTTTCTTAGCTGTTGAACCACGTTTATACAGTAGGCCAAGTGGCACACATGATTGGCCCAAACCTCAGGTAACAGAGGCTATCGCGGGGAGGATTCGTTTGCATAATAATACTCATCAGCCTCAGCAATTAAAAAAGAATGACCATGTTTGTCAAGTCCTAGACACGGTGGTTCCATACATGACCAATGACAACGGTGAGGTTAATACATCAGTTATTCTGCCTAATACTAACACTTTTCACTCTGACTCCGTAATGCTTGACCCAGATAAGATTCTCCCTGGTGACACCCGTGAACAATTTCGAAAGGTATTAAGAGAACACGATGAAGTTTTCAGTCCTAATATAGTTGGTTACAATGGTGCTGAGGGTGCTTTCGAAGCTGTTGTTAATATGGGCCCAACACAACCTCCTCAACGAAAAGGTAGACTGCCCCAATATGGACGTGACAAACTTGTTGAGTTACAATATAAATTTGATGAGTTGGAGAAGCTGGGAGTGTTCAGACGACCTGAGGACATTGGTATTGCGGTCGAATATTTGAATCCCTCCTTTTTGGTTAAAAAATCTTCTGGAGGTTATAGTTTGGTTACAGCATTTGGGGAAGTAGGCCAATACAGTAAACCCCAGCCCTCACTTATGCCAGATGTGAACTCAGTTCTTAGAACAATAGGTCAGTGGCGATACATTATTGTAGCGGACTTGACTAGTGCTTTCTATCAGATACCACTATCAAAAGCTTCCATGAAATACTGCGGTGTTGCAACACCATTTCGCGGGGTTCGCGTATACACAAAGAGCGCTATGGGAATGCCTGGATCAGAAACTGCTCTAGAAGAATTGATGTGTCGCGTTTTGGGTAACTGTTTACAGGACGGTTTTGTAACAAAATTAGCTGATGACCTTTACTGTGGCGGAAATAGCCCTGAGGAGCTTATCAACAACTGGAGATATGTGCTTCAAGCCCTTCAAAAGTGCAACCTCAAGTTGTCACCCGCCAAAACCATCATCTGTCCACAGTCCACTACTATTCTTGGTTGGGTCTGGAAGAACGGTCAGATCTCTGCTAGCCCACATAAAGTTGCTGTCTTGTCTACCTGTCTACCACCATCAACAGTTCGTGACCTTCGTGCGTTTATTGGAGCCTATAAGATGCTTGCGCGAGTCTTACCAGGTTGTGCAAACAACCTAGCACCCTTAGAAAGTACTACCTCCAACAAGGAGTCACGCGAAAAGTTAACATGGACAGAAAGATTGCTCTCTGACTTTAGATCCGCACAACAGGCCCTGAGTGCTCATAAGTCTGTAACTATCCCTAGAGCTGACGACCAACTGTGGATTCTAACTGATGCTTCTACCTCCAGAAACGGTATAGGTGCCACGTTGTACGTAAATCGGAATGACAATTTATTTCTTGCGGGATTCTTCAGCGCCAAACTGAAGAAACATCAAGTCAATTGGTTGCCCTGTGAAGTGGAAGCTTTGAGCATAGGAGCCTCAGTCAAACATTTTGCTCCATTCATTATCCAGTCAAAGCGTACAACTTGTTTGTTAACTGACAATAAGCCTTGTGTTCAAGCAATCCAAAAGCTGTATCGTGGTGAATTTTCTGCAAGCCCACGTGTAACCTCATTCCTGTCAGTTGTTAGTCGCTACCAGGTTCATGTTCAACATTTAGCAGGGTCTGACAATATGCCATCTGACTTTTCAAGTCGAAATGCTGCAGAGTGTGACGAACCACGTTGTCAAATATGTTCATTCATCAACAGACTAGAGGAGTCCGTTGTTAGATCGGTGTGCCCTCAAGACATAATTGACAATAATAGTAGACTACCATTCACATCCAGATCCGCCTGGAGAGACCTCCAATCTGAATGTCCAGACTTACGACGTACATCTGCCCATTTAAAGCAGGGAACACGCCCCTCAAAAAAACAGACCAATGTGAAAGATGTAAAAAGATATTTGAATATTGCATCTAAATCTAAAGATGGTTTGCTAGTTGTTCGGCGCAGTGATCCAATGTTACCCCCGGCTGATCTTATAATAGTGCCACTCTTTGTTTTGGATGGCTTGATCACAGCCCTACATCTTAAACTTAACCACCCTACCAAGCACCAATTACATCTTGTTGTCAAGCGTCATTTTTATGCACTAGACTTGTCCAAAGCAATTGACAGAGTGTCTGACCAGTGTCATACTTGTGCTTCTCTAAAACACTTTCCTGAGAGTCTTGTCAAACAATCTTCAGAAGATCCACCCGAGCATGTTGGTATTAACTTTGCAGCCGATGTCATGAAACAGAGTCGACAGCTTATACTTGTTGTTCGCGAGACTGTGTCATCTTATACTTCTGCATGTATAATAGCTGATGAAAGACATGACACTTTGCGAGATAGTTTAGTCAGTTTAATGGCTGGATTGCATCCTTTGCACGGTCTAAGGGCAGTCATCAAGACAGATCCAGCCCCAGGTTTTGTTGCACTGAAGGAGGACAAATTTCTAGAACAAAATAATATTTCACTTCAAACTGGCAGAGCTAAAAATGCAAACAAGAACCCAGTCGCAGAAAAGGCTATTTGTGAACTCCAGTCTGAAATACTAAGAATGGACCATAGTGGGGGCCCCCTGACCCCAGTCCAACTCAGTATTTGTGTCTCCCAACTGAACTCTCGTATTCGCAATCAGGGACTCTCTGCTCGTGAAATATGGATCCAGAGGGATCAATATACCAATGAACAAATTCCTCTTATTGATCATGATATTGTGATGAATCAACACCAGCTGAGACAAGAAAACCATGCCTACAGTGAAAGATCTAAATGCCCTTCATCCTCGCGCAGTCCAATAAAGTTTCAAGTTGGTGACCTTGTGTATCTATACTCAGAAAAGCAGAAGTTGCAAGCACGTAATAGATATCTCGTTGCTTCCACAGATGGTGATTGGTGCTTCATTAAAAAATTTGTTGGCAATCAGCTGCGAGCCACATCATATAAGGTGAAATGTTCAGAATGCTACCGTGTTGAAGCTGAGATCAGAGATTATTACACTGGTTCGTTTGATTCAGAGTGCGAGGACGAAACGGACAAATTCCTAACTTCAGAGTGTGATCCAGCGACGTTGACATCACCTGAGAACACGGTACCAGTAATTAAACCATTCATTCATGGAGAGGACATCCATAATGATACCAGCAGTGAACATCTAGATCCGGCTATTTTGACCCCTCCTCAGCACATGGAAAATATACCCCTAATGTATGAGAATGAAGCTCATATTGAGAATGAGAATGACCTACTCGAACAAGATACTGAGTGCTCTAGACCTGTTAACAATACACATTGGGATAGACCTGCCCGTACCAGAAAACCACCTGCATATCTAAAAGATTATTATACCTATAAATAGTGTCAAAGTCTCAGGTCATGAGTGTTAAGTGGCACAATAATCCTCATGCATGACCTCAAAGTTTTAACATCGCGTGTGTGAAATGTGCATAATTACACCTTAATGCTGAGTGGTGTTCATGATCAGGTCACGAGTGTTAAGAGGCACAATAATCCTCATGCGTGACCCTATCAGCCATAGATTTATATCATATATGTGATAGGTGTATAACTGCTTCTAGAAGTTAAGTGTTCATCACCTGGAACATCTATTAAGACGCACATTATTCCTCATACATGTGTGAGATTCATTAGTTATCAGTTTATCAGTATGTTCATGTCATTTTGTTTTTTATTCAGCTCTAGTCTGTTAAAGATATTTTAACTAGTCATTATACTGTTAAAGTTTTACTGTTACATTAAGTTACAATCTATAGTTGAGATTTGTCATATAACCATTTAAGATTGGAGTATGCTAGTTAGCTAATTATTATTTGAAGTCATATGAAAGTTGTATATGGAACGATGATCTGTTTTGAGTAGCATGTTCTCTGTTGTGTAAAGGGGACAAAGAAGAAGGTGGCCGCGCCACTGTATAGTGTGGTTGTGTGCGATACCGTCACTGTGTACGGGTTGTACAATATAAACTCTTTTTGATTACTCCCCTTTGTGTTTGGGGGGGCTGTTTTTTCCCTCTCTTCCGAATGGTGTTTATGTTTTGTCTGAAGCTGAATAAACGGTTAATTTGAATCGTCACGGTCGTCTCTTGTTAACTGGCGCTGCTCTGTTTACCTATGCATCTGAGGCAAAAATTAAAGATGTTTCATCACTTTAGTAAAACTGGTATGTAAATAATGCCTTGACAGTAACCAGTCTTTGATCATGAATACATACCACAACATACAACAAGAAATCATTTCATAAAACAATGCAAATTCACCAATTTGTCCAGCACAGTTTGCTTCACTTTACATCTGAAACTGCAGGAACCAAACCATTTCTAAATGGAATAGCCATAGCACAAACTCAATGAATATTCTACAGAAGTGCCTGACAAAAATGAGAACCAAGTTGCATAAAACTATAAACTACAGTATATAAGTATACATAATTATAAAAGATTCACTTTTCAGTCAGGTAACAAAAGGAGAACAATAAAATTTTCAGCAAATTCATCTTTCATTCCATTACTTTGCCATATATAAACTATCAACTTACACCAGAAAAACAGGTGAAAGAATTCATGTTGCAATCTCTTTGAATCTGTTGCTCAAGGAGGATTTATAATATGAATATAGTGTCACAGTACAATTCACTGCACATTCCTAGAGTATACCAGGGGTCTTGTGTTTGACTCCCATGGCTGCTGAACATTTTTTTCCCAAAAAACATTTAGCATCAAACATATTGCTATTGGACTATGACATAGGCCCGTGTTATGCTGCTTTAAAGTAATTATGTAACTCTTGGAATTCAGAGTTTCCAATGCACCTATCAATATTTTGCCCTAGGATTTGTGGGGACTTTTGACAGAAGAATGTTCTCAACAGGCCGGAATTCTGTGCAAACTGCAAAGCATATCCATTTGACAAATTTCTATTGCTCTTTGGTGATGAAAGAAAAAAAAAGGTCAAGTTCCCCTGTCAGGGTTGCCTTTACCCCTCCTGGCGCAAAATATTGATAGGTGCACTAAGACAGACCTTAAAAATATTAAACATTTGCAAGCATTCTGGACAGGTATTAATTAACAGTATTATATCATTCCATATAACTTGCAAAAACACTTTTTAAGGATTTTTTTTCAAAGATCTGCAGTCTGTTGGATTTTTTTCTAGTGCACAAGGTCTTTATAGGCACAACACATTTAGATTTCCCCTTAGAGTGCTTTGGGTGCACATGCACAATACTCTCTGAATTTACAAATCCATCAATCAGTCTGTAAAGGTTCTTTTTAACAAATACAGTGAATGTAAAGTCAAAAGTTAATAATGTCATTAAAGTAATCCCAATAAGGGAAATTACATCATGTCTGAAGTTAACATTGTCAACATCACATGATACAAACATGTCTGTGAAATCATGCCATTGGATAAGTGGAATGATATTGGTGAACTGTCTTATATATATCGAGCAATAAAGAAGAGAAATCAGTTGCAGTGGCCAAGTGGTTAGAGTATTTCTCTCAAATATATCACCCTTGGGTTTGTCAAGAACATAGTAATTTGTGCTGTTCTATGAATTCTGGCCTGAGGAAAATCAAAATATGCAAAGGCATATATAAAGGCCTAAATATTTAAGTACTGGTAACCATTATTAGAAAGAGATTTGTGTGAACAGTCTGTTAGCTCAACCCCTTATAAGCCAGGGATCTTGGGTTCAAATCCTGCTCTGGTACACTATATAAATATCATATCCCAGGAGAGTGATAGCACATACTGTCGATCTGAGATTGGTACAGTAACTCTTTTCATGGTACAAATAACTACACGGAACTGGATTGTTCTTTAGGTCTCTCTATCAATCAATGTCTATCAATATTTTGCCCCAGGAGGGGTATGGGCTAACCTGACAGAGGAACTTGATTTTTTTTTCTTTCATCACTAAAGAGCAATATAAATTTGTCAAATGGATATGCTTTGCAGTTTGCACAGGATTCCGGTCTGTTGAGATCATTTTTCTGTCAAAAGCCCTATGCCCCTCTCCACAAACCCTGGGGCAAAATATTGATAGGTGCATTGGAAACTCTGAATTCCAAGAGTTATATAAGTATATTTAACGTAGCATAGCACAGGCCTGTGTCATAGTCCAATAGCAATATGTTTGATGCTAAATGTTTTGGGAGAAAAAACATGTTTAGCAGCCATGGGAGTCAAACACAAGACCCCTGATATACTGTACGAATGTGCAGTGAATTGTACTGTGAGACTATATTCATATTATAAATCCTCCTTGTGCAACAGATTCAAAGAGATTGCAACACGAAATCTTTCACCTCCCTATTGAAAGGAAATGGTAAAGGAAGCATTGAAACTCCATTAAAACACCCATGAAACACCATTTTATACAGATAAATAATTGAAATACCATTTTTTTCTGGGCTGATTTCAATGTTTTTCTTCATTAAAACACCATTTTTAAGAGAAAATGAAAAACGGTTATTGGAATCAATGGTTCAAGTAACTGTTTTTCTTTAAAACATCATTTTTTCCATTGCAGAAGAAACTTACTTCTTTTGCAAACCTTTTGATCCATTGTTTTTCATTGAAACACATTTTGTTTTAATTACAGAATACTCTTAGTTTATTTACATCAATGTGCACCATTGTTTTTCATTATTAAAGATTGTTTTACCATTGCTTAATATACTTGTTTTTTTCTCATCCATTGTTTTCCATCGAAAAAACAAACATATTTTACCATTTCTGGATAAACGTAGCCCACTTGCATCAATTGTCTTCATTTTGTTGTTGATAAATGTACCTATAGCAGAAAGGATACACAGAATTGATGAAAGGAACATAATGGGCAATTGTTTTGTGGAAAATAAGCTTTCAAAGCAAAAATCTTTTATGGCCATTTTGTAATGATTCACAATTCGGCATATAAGTCAATACCATTTTGACTGTTACAGCACCTAACTTAGCTACCTGTCAAATGTACATGTAAGTTCTCTATGACAGAGGGGAAAAAAGAACAAAAAGAATGTGGTTGTTTGCACGGTTTATTGCTACCTGCTTTATAATCCTACCTAAACTAATCAGGAAAATCACAAAAGTGGTTCAATATAGCGACGTTTGACCTTTTACTGTGATTTAAATAAAGTCTTAGGTAATTCACCTTTTTCTGAAAATGGTTATCACGAAGCAACATTTAAGGTTAAATCACTGCGATTACGCATCGAAACAAGGTTACGAATTGGTTTCGTTCGAATTAACCGCGCCCCAAAATAAAGTTCGAGTTGTTGCAAGGTTGTAGGACAATCCTTCGAGGAAATGTATTGCCGAAAGTTGACGCTAATTTCTACGTAGTTCAATGATTTTTACTAATATTTCATATTTCATTTTGCAAAACTCACTCTTAAAACTTTATTTCGAAACCCAAATTTTGTTTCGTAACTGATTTTAACTTTGAAAAACGAAAATAACGCTGCGTTGCATCAATCCGCTATTTTGAAAAGAACGACAAACCGTGTAAACAATAGGAGATAACGATATTGATTCACAATATTTTCGCAGATGACATCCATTTAATGATAAAGGAAAGAATATTCAATATAGTTATGAGCATTAGTTATGTTTGTAATGAAATTATACATTCCATTTATCCATAAAAAATATGTGAATTTGCTGTGTCTGTAAATTTATTTTCTACCCGTCGATGTCTCTATCAATCGGTATAATACATTTCCTACAATGTTCAGTTCAGCTGAATTTCTGTTTGGATATTTGTTCATGACCATCGGCTGTAAAAAATTCAAATCTGATTGATTTAACACACCTTTTTTTTTGCTTTTATTTTAGCTGAAACCGCCTTGGTGTTGCAACATGTCCAACTATGTTTTCAACAAGGATGATGCCTCCTCTGTTCCACTTTGTAAACAACACAGACTTGAGATCATGGTGATTTACAACAGGTAAATAGACTTGTATTAAAAATGAATACATTTTTTTTTGAGAAAAAAAATATTATTGTGCAGTTTGAATGCGATCTTTATAAGTTTAATCTAAGTTAAATCTTTGAAAACTGAAGTGTCGCATATCAAAGAACAACTTGAGACATCCAAAATGCTAATGCCTTTACCTTTTTCAAGGTAGGTTGTTTGAGAGACAATGAAAAAAAGCAGAATAGAAGAAAGCAAACACCAAAATTGATACCTCAAGTCGAGATGTCCGACCTTTCCCCCATTCTGATAAAATTGAAGGGAACGTACTCCTTCCCAACAACACATGATTATTTTAACCTGCTAAAATTTAACTGTTATGGGACAAAATGTTAACTAAAAACTGTAACTATTTTCCCAACATTCTTTATTCAATAAAACCCTAACAAAAATGGCGGATATGGGCGTGACCCCGTTTTGATGGTTATATACCAGCAAAAATCACAAAATGTTTCATGGAAACCAATAAAAAGTTCGTTTATCAATAAAGCACATGTTTAACAAACTCATCTTCAATAAGCAAACAAAGCAACAGCAAAATTGTTTCTTCAAAATGTCTCTGTGACAGCAATAACTTGTATTTAAGCACACACAAGCAAACACTCTGGGATCCGGACGTATACAGTGAGTATAGACATGGTATCCCGTTTGTACTAAACCTTAGTGAGCTTTTAAATGTAGCACAGGCGCCGCAAAATAGCAAAATGGCACCTAAATCAGCACACACGAGCAAAAACATCCCGGGATCCGGACGTATACAGTGAGTATAGACATGGTATCCCGATTGTACTAAACCTTAATGTAATCTTAAGCTCAACTGTCACTTTAAATAAAAGCAATAAACTGTAATTTGTTTAAAACTCATGGCGTAACACAACAAATCAAGGCTATAATAACACAAGTTTGGCCGTAGCTGGTGGCCAAATGGGAGAGGATGGATGAGGGCCTTGGACTGAAATACAACTCTCCCACCGCCCAAAGCGGTAGCAAGGCAAAATTTACAGGGCCACGCCCAAAACATAATGCGATCTATATACAATACTGTAGCACAAGATCAAGTGAACCAGGGCTGTCTGCCATGCATGAAATGAAACAACCCGACCCTGATATTGTCTAGAAATAACACGTTGCCATCCTCAGACAGATGCACTCCGTCCTCTTTCAAATATTCCTTACCCTGCAAATTAGTGTGGCGGAGATAAAAACCGCCAAATTTTCTACTAAGCTTTGCAGCAAAAGTATTTAAGCGTTTCCTAGCAGACAAAAGGCCTTTGTTATCCCCCCAATGTCTAGGTAAAATCTCGGACCATATAATGCGGGCATAAGGCATAGATTGCTTAATGAAAATAAATAACTCCTCTAATTTGACTTTGATACTTTTCAACTTGGTAAAACCAATGTCATTTCCTCCGACATGAATGAGTATGAATTGTGGTGGTTCCTCAACCCGCAGCAACGTGGCAAGCTTCCACTTGGAGCGCACAAGTGTCAGGCCACTGTAACCCTGCCACCAAATGTAAGCATTTAGGCCAAGACTGCTCCCGCCTGGCAGGACAGGAAAGCGTGTTTAACAATGGAGGACCCGAACAGCCACACATGAGGTACACCTGGAATGACTTAGACAGCAGTCAGATTTCTGCCGCCTGTCATATATAAAAAAAATCGAGTCGTATTGAAAAATTGGGGTTTTCAGCATGCTTATTTTTTAATGTATACTTTGTAAGCATCCGAAGACCACCTACCAAGAGCCTTGATGTTTTCTGCAGACCAACCTAATTTTGACGCAGTTGTTGCAGCCCCTAAACGAAAACTGTGTGATGAATAATTTTGAAGGTTAGGATCAAATGCTCTTAAGGCTTTCTTTTAAACAGCGGAAAATTGGTAACGAGTAAGGGCTTGACCATTGAAATGGCAAAATAGAGGACCCCTAACCGGCGGTCTCACCGAGAGGTAAGTCGCAAGAGCTCGAACAGGGCAGATAAGAGGGTAGAGCTGCTTTGTTAATGTAATTGTTGTACCCTTACCGGTCTGGTCTGTTTTTGAAAATCTTAAGTGTATGAGTAGGAGCCCGTCTTTAGACCACTTAATATCCCCAATTGCCAGGACTTTGCCTTGGTGTATGTCGGTATTACTTAAGGCTGTGATTTCACTGACTCTAAAGAAACAAAAAAAAGCTAAGGAAAACGCGCTTGTGAATAAGATGGATTCATATGGATTGTGGCAGACTGTTGGAAGCTTAATCAGAATGCCCTGTAAGATTTCTACTGTAACTGGAAGGCGGACCCTTTTTTCTTTAGCAGTTCGTTTTAACCCTTGAAAAGCCTTTTTAACCAAAAGATGTTTAGTTGGGTCCTGGACTGACTGCAATTTACAATTAAAACTGATTGCTGCTAAATATGTGTCTGCTGTCCTATGACTGAAAGTACGTAAGGATAGAAAGGCAACATATAGGACTACGTCCTGTGTGGTAGGGGGCCATAACTCCCTACGAGAAGTACGGAAATTTGATAGACCGGTTGCATATGCTTTTTTGGTGTTTTGGGCCAAGGAAGCGTCGATTAATCGGCAAGCCTCAATGTGGAGATCGCTGACAGGAAGACTTGAGGTATTGGGAGGGCTTCCAAGTCCGCTTCTGGAGCTACCAACCGAAACCGAGCCCACTGTTTCCGAGAGAGAGCATCAGCTATTTTATTCATTTTAGACAAAATATGGACAGCTCTAAAGATTATGTTTTGTTTCATACACATTAAGACAAATGGTCGGACCAATTGCATTAACCTCTTTGATTTCGAAGATTGCTTGTTTAGGACTTGTACCAAAGCCTCGTTGTCTATTAACAGGGTAACTTTCTTATTTGACAGTAGTTTACCCCAAAGATGAACAGCAAGGAGGACTGGGACCATTTCTAGAAAGGTTAGATCACGCATGACTGTTTGGCCAACCCAGGCTTGTGGCCACTGAAAAAAAAAACCACTGGCCATCCATGAAATATGCAGCGCCAGAATCTTCGGCGCCAGCTGCATCCGTGAAAAGATGCAAAGCGTCACTTGAAAACCAAACCGCTTGCGGGATATAGGTCACTCCATTAAAATCGTTCAAAAATTCTAACCAGATTTTTATATCTTCTTTCATTTCTCTAGAAATCCGAAGAACATGGTGTGCCTTTTTAAGTGGTATCATGGCATCATAAAATCGACGAAGAAAAGCCCTGCTTGAGCGAATGGCTTGGCCAAAAAAATTAAGTTTTCCTACAAGGCTTTGCAATTCTTTTAGGGATACTTTCTTTCTTGAAAGGAAAGATTGAAGCAAGTTTCCCAATTCTGATATCTTATGACAGGGTATGCGGACTGACAATTCGTTAGTGTCCTATTCTAGACCCAAGAAAATCAGGATGGTGGTCGGGTTGATTGATTTCTCCACTGCAATAGGGATACCAAGTTCGATGCACGTGGACTCAAAGATGTCTACTAAAACTTGACACTTGTCAGAATTTCTTGGACCCCCCAATAAGAAATCGTCCAAAAGATGGGCTATTGAGTCGTTATTAGATCGTTTTGCCACCAACCAATGAAGGAAACTAGAAAATTTTTCAAACAGGTAAGCGCTCTGACTAAGACCCATGGGTAGAAATTTGTCTATGAAATAGCTCTTACCGACTTTGATACCTAACAATGGGAAGTCCTCTGTTCGAATGGGAAGTAACCTGTATGCTGATTTTAGATCGCGCTTTGCGATTAAAGCTCCTTGACCCAATTCATAGACCATTTCAGTTACTTGGTCGAAAGAAGTGTAACGTACTGAACAAAACTGAGGATGAATCCCGTCGTTTATACTAGAACCTTGAGGGTAAGACAGGTGCGTAATCAACCTCCAACCGCCATCAGATTTAGGCACAACCCCAACAGGTGAGATATGCAAATTTGGGTATGGTGGTGTTGGGAAGGGGCCCGCTATTCTGCCCAATGAAATTTCCTTGCTTATTTTTTCTAATAATTCTGTTCCATGTTCATAAGCTGACTTTAGGTTGCGACATTCAAAAGATAATCTAGGGCCATCATACTCTATTTTGAAACCCTGGACAAAACCCTTGGCCAACAAATTTGCATCCTCTGGAATGTAATAGTCACTAAGACATCGCATAAGATTCTTAACGTTGATAGGGGACAGACCCAAATGTAAGCATTGGTATGATTTCCTAACACTACCGCCCCTAGAAACGGTTGAACTGTCTTGTAAAGCGTGGTTTAAAAGTGGGTTTAACTGGCAGTCTTGGTGACAATGGTCTTGAACGGAATTGGGAACCACCCCATCCTGGTCTTGGTTGAGTACAGCTTTGGGATTGCATGCAGACACGGGAAGGGTGCGAGCCACTGCAATTTAGACAAACATGGCGGTATTGGCATATCAACCGAGTGCAAGATGACAAATTAAAATCGTAACACTTCTGGTCAGTATTGAGAGAGCTTGTGCTTGGACCCATGCATAATAACCAAAGGTCTTGGTCAATGTTATCAAAAGAGGTAGTACTTGGGCTAGCTGCCACCCTTAACCTAAATTGAGTATCATAGCTAAGCCAGCCAAAGCCTCTGTGACGCTTTGCGGCTAAACGGATGATGGAGAAGTATTTCAACAATGCTTGAGTTTGTGATGGGTGTGCGTTGGTGAAAATGCTTGTATAAATCAGAAATGCGTCCGACCAGTCTTCTATACTTGTAATTTTCTTAGTTGGTGGTGGGGCCATTGACAACTGACCATCCCGACCTACGGTGAGCTTTGGTCCCTGTGCCAAATGTGTGTTGAGACTCAGGGAGGAGAGTGGCCAACTCGACAAACTGTTTGTTCGTAACTTTGTCTCGAATAGCTTGGCTGACGCCAAACCCTAATGCAGCATTTGCACTTATAATAGGAGAAGGCTGACTGTAGGAATCGGGAATAAATGCAAAATTAACATTACCAAACTGGTCCTGATTTGTGCCCTCCGGTTGGAGCTGCTGGATTCCGCTCACCACAAATATTGGTTCCCTAGCTTGGGTGACCATAGGTTGGCTTGTGGTCTCATTCCTCTGGGTGCAAACTGGTTGTATCTGGGTTGGAGGAGGTTGGCTGGCATTATGGGGTGGTGGTGTCTGGGCGACAGCTGGGGGTACTAGGTTGGCTGGCTGGGGCTGTGGGGGTGCTGGAGGGTCTGTGGAAACCAGCTTTGCAGGCGCTCTTCGCTTTCTGGATGATCGTCTCATGGTCATGTTAAAGGAAAAAACCCACGCACATTAAGCCTAGCAATATTTATTTAGGTTTGAAACATTGGTTAATTCATGATAATATAGTTTTGTGCATTTTTTTTTTTTAATTATTTATAATTGTATTTAAAAAAATTTATTATTATTTTATTGTTTACCAATATGCAGAAATGAAAATAGCACCCAAAAGTGGATAGGTCTGCCTTTTTTTTTTTTTTAAAAAACAACACAACAGGGTATATCAACCTATAAAACATAATTCATAACGTTAACCATATTTCATATATATTATATATATTTCTTTTATATATGTATGTATATACACTGTTTTCTTAACTGCATGTATAAATTTTAACTGTTTTAATAATTTGATATTATTTATAATTATATCCATAATTACTATTGTAAAAACGTTATAATTATCTTAAATTATTACATATATTTTATATAATTATTTCCAAGTTTTATTATTATTATTATAACTATGAATAGTATATATAAACGGTTATAAAGGTCTAAGTGACATCATATTATCTGCTTCTAATTATAACTGTTTTTGACGAATTTAATGTATTCATGTTTTTTGTTGTTGTTGTAGTAACGCGTATTTCGTTGTTAAAATTAAACCATGTGACAAAAGCAAATTATGCATTGGAATGACCCAAAAACACCGATGCGACGAGAACACAATACGCCTGGTAATACTGAGACGGGAACGCAATACCCGAGAATAAACTTAAAATATCTCGTATTTGGCTGCTGAAGCTCCGAAACTAAACTCGTGGCATCGTTGTAAAAACCAATATAGAAAATGCCTGTTAAAAGAATTTCGAAATTTGCTTGGCTTTAGTTGTTACCTACGAGAGCGGCCTCGCCGCCCATGTAAAATCCGTTAAAATCTGATTTAAATGAGACCATCGGGATATGACAGTATGACTAAGGGCAAAAGTCAACGTTCTTAATCATCTAGGCGACGGATACATACGTACAATTGAAAAGATAAAGCAAAATTTACCAAAAATAATCAGGAGGTATAGTTTACCTTGCAAACCTTTCGGAAGCGGGAAATTGAGAGGCGGTAACCTATTATTTTTCCACGTTCGTATGAAAATGGAAAATAGGGTAAAAGCACCGAAAGGACAGAAATACGACTACTGGACGGAAAGACGACTACATCTGTCCCCAAACAACCCGCACTATTCTGATTAATAGTGCTACTAATTAGACAGGCTGCCAGTTTACCTTACATACTGTCCCCAGTGGTAAAAATGTCTGCCTCCGGAACTGGAAGCCTTGGGTTCATGACCCTAGCAGCGACATATAAAAGTTGTAAAAATGGCTCTGTATCTCCCTTGCTTGGTGCTAAGCATATTAGGATAGGTCCCAGACGCGGTTGTCGCGGTGTCGGGGTTAATGCAACTTGGGAGTGGTGTCATTCCAACAATCTATGGCGTAATGCTGCAGTGTAACAGCACTGTACTTAGTTTACAAATTATAGCTGTCATACTTCTGTTGCAACTGAGTTGAGTGGGAATAAGGATCACATCAATGATAAAATCTGAGTAAACACTAGAATGTTTAAATACAAAGGCAGGCTATAGGCTTCGCTTTTCTTAGTTATTTTACTTTTACATCATATTACTTTATTTATGGTTTTTTTTTTTTTTTTTTTTTTTTTTTTTTTTTTTTTTTTTTTTTAAATTTCAGTTATGTGGGAGAAGAAAAGCTGAAGTCCTTGCAGAACATGAGCAGAATTCCAATGTAAATGCTTAACATCAGCGCATGTTCAGGAATGTCAACAAGGACTTGTACTTCTACTGTCTTGCAAAGTGGAAACTGATCACTGACCCATGCCGCATTGGATCATCAGGTCCACTGATCCAAGCGAATTCAAGGAAAATCACTTGGGAACTTGGACTTTGTGAATTCAAGGCTTCCAACAGGTGACATAATAAGTTTTTTTTTAAATGGAATAAGTGTTTTTAAGGTGGAGAAAGAGATGTTATCGTGGATAATGTTTCAGACTGACTCGGAACATAGGCTATAATGTGTTACGAAAAAACAACAACAAAAAAACATATTAATAATGGATGGACCGGGACACTCAGCTCTTAAGCATGGGGAATCAATATCAGTGTGGGTCGTTTAAAAAAAAGATGTTATAGACTGTTGATACAAATATGATATGTGATAACATGAATAAAAAATACTTTCGTAGCCAGCCATGTTGCCCCTGTTCTAATCCCTTCGTCCATTATATACTCACTGCATGAGTATTATTTGGCATCATTGAATTTCCATTAATTACCATTGAATTTATCATAGGTTATTGAATTTCATTTTAAATCATTGATTCGCCATTATGTTGTCAAATGACACCACTTAAATACCATTGTAAAACCATTTTATTCCATTAAAATCCCTCATTGGATACCATTGAAAATAATTTATTTTTCATTTGTTAGGAAGAGCTCATTTGCATATTTCGGCTCATTTCAATGGAGTTTCGATGGTGTTTCGATTGAGTTTCAATGGTGTTTTGATGGAGTTTCAATGGTCGCACTATGTAGTATATAAAGACTTTCAATGGTCCTTCAAGGGTTGTGATACATTTGGTTCTGCAAAAAGAAATGTTTTTTTTTTAAGGGTTGTTTCTCTTGTTTTAGTTGATAGTTTATATATGGCAAAGTAATGGAATGAAAGATGAATTTGCTGAAATTTGATTGCTCTTTTTTGTAACCTCCTTATAAATTTTAACTTTGTTCCATTTTGTCAGGCACTTCTGTAGAATATCCATTGAGTTTGTGCTATGGCTATTCTATTTAGAAATGTCTTGGTTCCTGCAGTTTCAGATGTACAGTGAAGCAAACTGTGCTGGACTAATTGGTAAATTTGCTTTCTTTTAAGAAATCATTTCTTTTTGTATGTTGTGGTATGTATCCACGATCAAAGACTGGTTACCTTCAAGGCATTATTTACATACCAGTTTTACTAAAGTGATGAAACATCTTTAATTTTTGCCTCAGATGCATAGGTAAATAGAGCAGGTATCTTCTGTTTGTTCATGTGCATACAACAATGTAAATCATATTTATTGATAACCTTTCAACATAACAAAATTGAAATTATAATTTTACGAGAGTTTTGTATCATATAGGTTTCTCTCTGACTTGGAACCTTAGCAAGGTTTTTATTACAGATATAAAATCCCCTTTTCCTCACCTTTGGAAATCATTTGAAAAGGAACAACTTTATGTTCATGTAATGTGCAGCTCCCAAAGTTGTTACATTAAAGCGTACAATAATAAAGTTTACCTTGTAGGACGACACCTCTTTATGGGGAATGAGTTTCATTTTAAAATAGCTTCTTGAAGATCCAGCAACATAAATTTTGAAGCAAACTACACCCCCCCCCCACACACACACAGAAAAAAAATTGAGGTCATCACTCTGATTTCGGTGTCATTGGCGTTGTCGTCGGAAAAAAAACTTTAACCTTGGCCATAACTTCTAAACTATTAAAGCTTCCGTCATCAAACTTCACATATAAATGTTCACTATAACAAGGGTATATTTCCGTAAAGGGTCAAAACTCTTAAGTACATTTTGACCAGTTTATCTCCTTTTTTATTTTTTTAATGTATACAGTGAAAGACTTTAACCCTGACCATAACTTCTAAACAAATAAACCATCTTCTCACATAATTGTTATCGAGCCCGCTTGGGAAGCTTGACATAGACATCATATTGTCCTCACGTTTTATGCGCATTATAGTTCATCAGGTCATCCAGATTTCATTGTCGTTGCTGTAACTTAGGCATGGTTAGCAAGCTTTCCTAATAACTTGGCAGTAATATGTACTTCAATGAGCTGAAGTGTCATGTGCAAGAATTAGGTTCCAAGCTCAAATGCCAAGGTCAACGGTCACAGAGCTGAATTTGATTGTTCATCAGACATGGATCACTGGATGTTTAAATAAATTGACAGTTATGTAAACGTCATTGAGGCGGAGTGCTGCATGCAAAAATTACGTCGGCAGCTCTTAGGTCAAGGTCACACTTTGAGGTCAAATGTCATTTGCTTGTCTGGACAAAATGCAGTAAATAATTCGAACCAAGGTGTTTTGAATCATACAGATGTGCTAGGGTCATGAAATCTTGACCACAAATACACACTGACGTTTATTTTATACATTATGAAGGTTGTTGTTATATTTGTCGTAATTTAATTGACGTCATGACATTAACAAAATTTTAGGCAAAATGAAACGGTTTTATGCTCTACAGGCCTTGCTTTTTTTTTTTGACAGATTTGCATAAAATTTACATTTATGGTGCAGAATTGGTCGATTTGCACAATTGGTCCTTCTGGAAGACTGTCAGTTCTGTATCCGGAAAATCATAAATGTCATGGCCTTAAAGGCATACCTGCAAAGGGCAGTTATTCATGCAAAGATTTAGAAAATTCTCATGGAATATTTTAATTTTCCTTCTTTGTCTATATAGAAAATAACTGCATTGTTCACGTATGCCTTTAAATATATCAAAAACAATTAATTTTCTATCGAGTTACTATGGGTGTAATTTGAAGTCCTTTAAATTATCTTTCAAATGACATTTAGATTTTGAAGATCAAGGTTAAATCAGTTGAGTTATGACAGAAAAAAGAAAAAAAGTATGTTACACCAAGTAAATCTAGCTGCTTTAATCTCAAACTTGATTTTTAAGAGCATAATCATAATTTGTATAACTATTCCTTGTTTGTTTTATTTGTATTTAAATTTTAGCTTGACGCATTGCTTTTATAATGGTTTGTATGTTTAAATGATCAGGTTATTAATTTCTAAGTTGTTGCTCAAGAAAAAAAAGTATTTGACATAAGCATGTTTTTGCCGTTTTGTTTGGGTTTGACCGTTCATATTTCAAATATCGTCAAAAATAAAGCCATCGAAATGTTGGGAATCTGAAGACCTTTCTAATGGTACCTAGGTTTATTTTTAAATAGGACATAATATAAGCAAGTTACATGAAAAATAAGAAAATCTGCATACTGTTTTTTAAATGCCTCTGCATTTGGTTCAATGCATTGTTCCAGCTTTTTTTCTATTACATTGTAGTTATAATGTGCTGTTGTAATTTGTTGTGGTCACTTTTAAATTCAGGAAAAAAATATATGTAAAAAAACTGTTAGGAAAAGAGCCTTTTTTGCATGTAAAGAGGACTGTTGGTAATTTACAGCCTTGTGGTACACCAATTTTGAGAATTATTGAGGTTCATTTTAAAGAGGGTTTCTTGAAGAGCCAGCATCATTTAATTGTAACAGGGGGCAAGCTCTTTAGTTTCCTTTGATTGCATTGATTTCCATTTTTAAATGACATCATTTGACGTCAAAATTTGCATCTGCTATCAAATTATTTTGTGCTCTACAGCTTTCAATTCTGGATGGATTTTCTTCAATTTTTACAGATAATGTATTTCAAGATAATTATGTAATGAATATTTTAAGGTTGGCTATGGTTTGCAGAGCAGAATGCCCTACCATTTGTTCAGACAAATGAAATATAGTTATCGTTATTCCTTCTTCTTCATTTTGAGGTTCAAATTAAAACAGGTTTCCTATGAGCCAGTATCAAGAAATTTCAACAGCAATTAACGTGACTTTGTCCCTTTTGAATGCAGTAAACTGCGTTCTTATGTGACGTCATAGGGTTAAAATTAGCTACCAAATATTGTTCGCATGCTACAGCCATCATTTCTTCTATGTAATTTTCATAGTATGTATTCATTACATTGTAGATGGGCGCTTCCGTATACGATTTTTCCAGACTTCGAAAGACCAGGTTCTACGGTTGATCCAAGTTTCGAAATTTGGATCTGAAAAAGGATTTAAATTATTACTAAGCTGTGGATCTGAAAATGAATTATATTATTGCGAAGCTTCCAGATAAGCTCATATTTTAACAGAATGTGTGCCTCAACATTTTCTATCAGTTTTGTAAAGATTGATGGCATTTGAAGTCGTTAGAAACTTTCAATGGAACATATCTGATTGTGTTTGTTTGTGTGTTGTGTGCTGCCACGAAGCTATATTCAGATATCTGGTGCTGCATTCCTTAGTTTTTGACTAATTCGCATGAAAATTTCACTGAAAGTTCAGCATATTGTATATTGTTGCATTGTCTTAGTCAATTCCGTTTTCGGAAAATCGCAAAAGTCAATGTAATATGTTTTTATGTCATTTATTCCTTCGGCCTTAAATGTCTCACAATCTAAAAATAGTTGATATGGTTACAGAGAAGAATGCACTATCGTTTGTTCAGAACAAACAAAAATATAGTTTATTATCGCACCTATTACATGTATGTTGTAAATATTTTGTTGCCATGTTCAAAGTGTATCTATTTAAAATTTACTTATGTGGAGGAAATAAAGGTATATTCATTGTATATTTGGGTCACAAAATATCCGTCGTCAATAATGCATTTGAAGACGCGGCCTGGAGACCGGGGAATAAAATTTGATCGAGATTTACCAAATTCATATATTAATTGGTATGATAAATGTCACCCATTGTAAAAGAATATTTTCCGTGACCCGTGATTTATAGTGTACTGGAAGATATGTCGCGGATACTGTTACGTAATATTGTAGTTTACATCACGAGCAAGCGTTTCTTTGACCCTGATCAAAATCATGCTCACATGCAAGCTTCCAATCGATCATGATCTGGGTCAGTAAAATTACGTGTGCAATCATCTTGAAGAGCAATCTATAATTAGACTGGCGTGTTGACACATTCTGAGGTATTTTTCACCCTAGGTATTGGACGAGGTGTTCCGAATGTGTAATGGAGATCACACTCGGACTCAGGACAGTTCTTTTCTAATTCGATAATATGAAATTATATCAATATTTTCTAAAGATGTCACTTTTTTCTAATCATTATGATTTGGATTTATGTAAATGCATTGCCGTGTTTTGTAAATAAATCAATTATGCCCGTGAAAACTATAAAAGATGTGTGTGTGTGTGTGTGTAAATTGTGAAGATAGTTCTAGGAATGTTTAAATTTCGATAAAGCAGTCCCGCCGTACATAATCTTTAAAGGCATTTATAAAAATCTGTCCCAGGTGAGAAATGGTGTAAGAACAACTCATAATAAAGAAATGGTAGTTAAATTTATAACAGCCTGAATTGGTAATGATTAGAAAGAGTAAATTAAAATAAGTTTTGTGTAAACTTTGAGTGT